>JANBWZ010000017.1:600000-931812 GCA_026743855.1 Pleurotus sapidus
ACCAGGTGGATGCCCTTGCGTTCTTTGGCTTGCAGGTGGGCCAAGACTAAGCCTCAGATGTACTCTAACGAATGTACACATCACAGGAACTTCCCAAATCCTCAGCTGACCTAGAGCTACTATCAAATGGCGATGCAAACACTATGCACCACGATTCCCATGCAGAGCTGATCACGCACATGGATCTCGCCACAATCCCCGAAGAGGGGGAACCCGGCGTCGTTGACTTCACCGTCGAGCTTTTCAAGACTCTAGATATGCTCATCGCGAACGCGTGGCACGCACACGGGTGGATATTCCGCTCCTTATCTGCAGCGAAAGCAGACATGTGCAGACTGATGTCTGTATTGTCGACCGATCACATAACGATATCCTTCTTCTTGTCCAGACAGGCAAGAGGTTGGAGAACATGGACCCAGACAGTGCGCGAGCCCGGCTTATGGCGGCCGCAGTCGCTGCTTTCAACGAGAACAATGCGCAAAGGGACCCTCTTGGACTCCAGCCTATAAAGTACAAAGTAAGTCATTTCTCGAGTTGATTAACACTTCTGAAAGAGTGCCCTTCGTAGGTCATACCTGGTATTGTGATGGTTGGGACGTCTCCTGTGTTCCTACAAATTCCCGTCACCCAAAATCTACCCACTCATATTCGCCATGGGACGTATCCCGCGCAAGAAACCTGCATGATCTATTGTCATCCCCCTGTTCCTCGCCCATATCGTCGTTACAGTGAAGGGATGAAGCCTCTAGATAACAGGCGTGCTATTTTAGGGTGCTATGAAGCGTTCAAGACGATTGCAGGTATGTGAACCAGACTTGATGGAACAGTACGAGTGCTGCAAGCACAATACATTCTCTTGTCCCACGACGTGCCTTCTTTCCTTGTTTACGTCAAGTAAACGATGGCGGTTCAGCATGCTTCTATTTTGCTTTCTAAGATGGTCTGTGTGAATTCCGTTTCCATACGACATGGGCTTGATTGTCGACGTCCTTGTGCTCCGTGTTGCCCCTTGTAAGTGGTGATTAAAAGAGCAAGTGTACTACAGACACTAGAGTCAGTGATGGAAGGTGTTCAGGATATTTGTCGTTTATTGGGTCCCCATATTGTTAAACAAAGAAGCTGCAGAGAGCGACTCTCACTGATTATCTGGAAGCATGGATACGGTCTCCTGTGCCCCTAGGATCTTTCAACACGGTCACAAAAGAATTCCCACAGTCAGGTTCAATGATGATGCTGTACTATATTCTTGACTTCACGCTACAACTATCATCGACCCCATGGCTAGTCATCCACCAAGTAAACCACGCGTCGACGACGCTGAAGATGATCTAGAAGATCTAGATGGTTTGTAACCACACGATGAATTTTCATTGGACTGACATGCCCACTGGCTGCTAGATGTCATATCTCAGTTTACTCCGAATCAAAAGGCTGGAGCATCGGCACCGTCTTCCAGCGGGCAGGATGGAGTGTCGAAGGCTACACTTTCCCCGCCAGCACCTTTACCCACTGCTTCGACGAGGACCGGTCAAACCCGTCCCAGACATAACACACGAGTAGACCCCGAGCCACCCACGAAACACAGTAAGCCTGGTGGAGCTCTCGCTGCGACGACAGAGGAAGATGAAATCGCCGATACGTTCGCGAAAGAGCTCTCCAAAGGTATGGAGAGCCTGATGCGCGAACTGGTGTCCCCGGATAAGGGCGAGGGGTCGGCCGATGGTCCAGTGGACGAGGAGGCCATGAAGAAGGCATGGGAAGATATGCTTGTGAACGGCATGAACGGATTGATGTCTGATCCCGAAAGTTCGTTAGGAAAAGAGGCTAGTGGCTCTACATCTGGCGGTAAGGATGACTTCCAGTCGAAGATACGGCAGACGATGAACAAGATGAAGGAGGGCGAGTCGAATCTACAGGTACGCGATAAGATTGCGATGATTATCTTTGCCTCCATAAATTGAGCGCCGAGTTTTTAATAGGGAGACGCCTCGAACCCAGACTTCGAGAGCTTTATGGCCGAATTGACATCGTCCCTCAAAGGGGAAGGTGGGGACAGTGAAGAGGAATTGGCTGGATTCATCGAAAATATGATGACACAGCTCATGAGCAAGGAGATATTGTACGATCCGCTGCAGGAGCTCAGCCAGAAGGTATACTATCTGTTCACCCCGTTCCTTGCGTGATTCAGGATGCTGATTACGCCCTCAGCTCCCTGAATATATTAAGACCAACTCCGCAACCCTCCCGAAGGCTGATGTTGAACGTTACGAACTTCAACTTGCCTCCGTGCGGCGTATCGTGTCAGTGTTCGACGATCCGGGATATAACGAGGGTGATTCACAAACCCAGCTGAAGATTGTAGAAATGATGACGGAGGTAGAGTGTTATTCTTTATTTATCGGCCAGGCTCTGACGCGATTCAACTTAGATGCAATCGTATGGATCGCCACCGCAAGAGCTTATGGGTGATCTCCCGGCCGCATTCGGTCAAGATGGGAGCCCTGACGGATGTACTATTGCCTAGGTCTTTCTCAGAGGCGAATATGGTTCAATGTAATGTAAATGTATTCATGGTTGCAAGCCCTTTATATCTTCGTATAGTCTCCATAATGACAGTGGATTCTCCATTTAGGACGCTAATGCGTGTCGTCCTCTGCAGTTGGGTCCGGTAGTGACAGCGTAAACATCCGGTCATGAATATGTTCCATCGGAAAAATACCCCATATTTCTAGTAGCCTGAGAAATGCGGGGTCTTGCGGGGTAATGTTTCCGTTAGGCGCCGTCACGGCAAACCGTTAAGCGCAACAGGGGTCACATGCTGTACATTTAAAGCAATTGCTCCCATCTCCTCTTCTCCTCATCTCTCCTCTCGCCATCGCAGTCTCAAGAACGGTACCGGGACAAGACCTACGGACTGGAATGTTCTCAAGTTCCAGACTATAAGGTCAGTTC
Source organism: Pleurotus sapidus (assembly GCA_026743855.1). Taxonomy (NCBI): domain Eukaryota; kingdom Fungi; phylum Basidiomycota; class Agaricomycetes; order Agaricales; family Pleurotaceae; genus Pleurotus; species Pleurotus sapidus. The sequence goes on from JANBWZ010000017.1 coordinate 602,953, forward strand.
TTCATTCAGGCGGTCCGTACCCTGGCAGTAGATTAGCCTTCCAAATTCCAGAAGCCCTAGTATCGTGTCGCTGATGCTCACGATTGGTTGAAGTGCAGGGTGAAGTAGGAATTTATCGGCTAGCCTTCCTTTGCACACGCCCACGATTTCCCCAACAATAGCACCAGGCCACGACGCAGCAGATTCGATATAAATACTTGAATCACCCACGGAGCCCACCCATCAACCTTACCCTTACTTTGCAGCCCCCAACTTGCCTGTTTCTGCAAAGGTTTCGAGGCTTTCTTGATCTGTAGTGCCTAAAGATGTCGTCACCCCCAGCACCGATAACTCCTTCAACGCAGATCCCACCTCCCATGAAGAAGAAACCGTATCCTTTCTGGCTAGGAGGCGCGTCGTGTTCACTTACCTACTTGGATGCTGTGACATGAACTAATACCGCCTCTTGTGCAGGTGTGGCCGCTACTATCGCGGCATCAATCACCCAGTGCGTTTCCTTGATTTAGTAATTTCCCAATCCGATTCTCATGAAGTCAATAATAGTCCCCTAGACCTGACGAAAGTTCGCCTGCAAGCTTCGGGGGACAAACGGATGATTCAGAGCATCAAGAAGACGGTCCGAACAGCTGGTGGGTCGCCTTCTGTTGTTCTGATCTGACTGCATGTCCAATGACGTACTTTCTTAATGCAGGTGTTCGCGGCCTTTTTGATGGCATCTCCGGAACATGGTTGCGTCAGATGTCCTATTCCATGTGCCGATTCTGGGCATACGACGAGAGCAAGAAGCTGTTAGGCGCAGGCAAGGATGCCCCTGCATGGAAGCTCGCGTTGGCAGGAAGCATGGGTGCGTATCCTCAAGTGTTCCACTGGTGCGTTGTTGCTAAGAATACATGTCGCGGTAGCTGGCGGTATTGCTGGCTTCGTTGGAAACCCTGGCGGTATGTAATCCCTTCCGAAGATATCACCATGCTGATTTCATTGGATACAGAGATCGTCATGGTCAGGCTCCAGGGCGATTTCGCCAAGGCACCAGAGAAGCGATTCAACTACAAGCACTGTTTCGACGCTTTGTTCCGTGTGCGTACCTCACACGGATATGAGCTCTTATTGGATACCAAACGTGCTGTAGATGGTCAAAGAAGAGGGTGTATCGTCACTTGCACGCGGTGTCGGGCCTAACGTCTTCCGTGCTGTGTTGATGAATGCTTCACAACTGGCGTCGTGCGTCTGCTCTGGTTTCAATTCGCTTCGATCAAGTAACATAATTCCCTGTCTAGGTATGATTTCTTCAAGGCCGAGCTGCTGAAGACGGGCCACTTTGAGGATAACATTGCCTGCCACTTTACGGCTAGTTTCGCGGCAGTCAGTAGTCGCCCATCTCTTATCACGGTTCTACTTAATGATTGTAATTAGGGGACGGTTGCAACTACTGTCTGCTCCCCAGCGGATGTGCTGAAGGTCAGTCCGCGGCTCTGGACACCGCTCGCGAACACTGTTCTTACTTAAAGTCTCCTTCATTTTAGAGCCGTATCATGAATGCTTCCGGTCCTGGCTCAAACGTAAGTGAAATACTCACCCCCCTGAGCGCCCCTTCCGTTCTAAAAACATGATTAGTCGACGCTCGCGGTGATCCGATCTTCGATGCAAAGTGAGGGCGCGATGTTCATGTTCAAGGGTTGGGTTCCCGCTTGGACTCGTCTTCAACCCACCACTATCTTGATATTCTTGACCCTCGAACAATTGAAGAACGGCGTTGACTGGAGCAGGAAGAATGGCTGGGATATTTTGTAACCTACCTGTAAGATTGTCTTGTAAACTCTAGCGTGATGGACTTCCTGTAGTGCCACGCATGTGTAGATTGTGTATGTTTCTCGATCTCCTGGATTGTTGTATATGTGTAGTTGATATACCAAGCACCATAGCTTCTATCTCGTGGTCTGAACTGATTTCAAAAGAATTTAACTAGGCTACGACGCCAATCCAAAATCATCCGTGTTGTGATAAATGAGCACCGTTTATGTACTACAGACAGTATAATTTGTATTAGATTCCTTCTTTCATCTCTGCCAGGGTTTCCTCGACCTGCTCTGCTCCCACGGCGTCTCCAATAGAGTTGAACAAGTCCAGCGCTTCTTGGAGTTTCCCAAACGCCTCTATAGTCTTTCCCTCCATTCTCAGAATCTCGCCCAAGACTTGCAGAGACTGCGCGATACCGAGCGAGTCGCCGATTCTCGAAGAAGCTTCGTGCGATTTCTGGACCTTCTCGTGGGCTTCTGTATACTTGCTCTGTAGCCGAAGAACTTCAGCCAAGCTTCGCAGACATTGTGCCTCGCCCAATGTATCTTCGATATCGTCGAAAAGCACGAAAGCTCGTTCTAGCACCTCGCTGGCTTCCGAGTACTTATCTTCCAATTGTAAGATGTTCCCGAGTGTCTTTAAACATTGAGCTTCTCCGATCTGGTTGTCAAGTCGAACGAATTCCTCGACCGCCTCCTTGAGCTTCGCCTCGGCTTCTGGATAGTTCTCTTCCATGCTGAGAAGTTCCCCTAGCCCCTGGAGACACTGCGCGCTGTAGAACGGCTTCTCGATCTTATTGAATAACTCTTGCGCTTGCTCGAGCGTCCGTCTAGCCTCGGTAACGTCATCCTCGACCAAGAGGATTTCGCTGATGCTTTTCAAGCATTTCGCCTCTCCCAGCGGAGCCCCGATCTTCTTGAACTCTTTGCATGCGACGGTGAACAACTCTTTCGCGGTAAGGTACTTGTCTTCAAGTTGTAGCAACTCCGCCTGAGTCTGATGGCATTCTGCTAGGCCCAATGCATTGCGGATTCGATGAAATTGTGCTTCGGCCTCTTCAATCGTTGTGCTCGCTTCTTTGTATTTATCCTCTCGCAGTAGCAGGTCCGCGAGGCTTTTCAAGCACTGAGCTTGCCAGAACATATTTCCGAGCGTCTTGAATTCAACATATGCTTTCTCTAGCATCTCCCGCGCGTCCGCGTACTTCGTCTTCAACACGTAACACCTCGCCGAGACCTCTGAGGCATTGCGCGCTTCCAAATTTGTCGTTGATCTTCTCGAACTTTTGCAAGGCGTTCTCAAAGTTCTCTCTGGCTTCGGGATATCGGTCGCTACTGAAGAGTAGTTCCCCCAGCCGGCGCTGGCACTGAGCGATACCGAGCGCATTGTTGGCTGTTTGGTATATCACAAGAGCTTGATGGATCTTGACCTCAGCTTCTGAGTATTTACTCTCCCGCAGACACAACTCCGCTAGGCTTTGGAGGCATTGACTCTGGCCATTCTCATTCCCCGCCGCAACAAAGAGCTCATATGCCTTCTCTAGCCTCTCTCGCGACTCTACAAACTTTCCCTCCCTACACCAAATATCTCCCATGACATGATATGCCACTGGCTCCATCTCTGCCATATCCACAACCTTCAAGACCTTTACCATTTGTTCAAGAAGGTCACATGTAGGTCTGACTTCATACAGAAAATATGACATCTTTAAGGTAGCATTGACCAAAACCTTGGATGGATGTTGCCTTAGGGCAGATCTCATAACACTCATGATATTGTTTATGTGGGGTGACAGAATTTGAACAGCAGTCATCAATCCAGCACCAGACCTAGCAGCATGTTGATTCACCAGGGTGACATAGTAGGACTCTAGTCCAGCCAGATGAGCACTATCCAGAGAATAACTATCCAATATATGATGTCTGATGGGTGATAACATTTTAAGGGCACCAGAACTATCAGGATATACCAGTGTGGCAGTTTGCACAACATCAGCCAATCTCATTGGATTGGTAAACTGTGGGGCCATATGCTCAAGATTCTTTGTCCAATCTGGAATTCCATCTGGTAGATTGGCCAATAATGCAAGAAACTGCTTTACATCTTTTTGATTGGCCAAAATGGGAGAATTGACAAGTAGACTGATAGAATAGTCAATGCTTGTAAGATGATCATGCTTATCACCATGGGCTTCTGCCAAAGCATTTCGTTCCTTCCGCCACCGTTTGAGCAATAGCTCTGGGGATTGTTGCTTCCCGGCATGGGCAACAAGTTTGACAGCAAGCGGGACAAAGGACAGCTCCTCCAACAGAGTATCCAGTGCTCTCTGGGAGTCAGGATCTGCGGATGGAGTTGCTGCGCTATGAGCCCAGAATGCTTCCCTTGCTGCCTCCAATGTCAACGCTGGGAGGCCATGAGTGTGGCGGACAGGCAAAGTAATCCATTGTATCTCAGAAGGGAGCTCCAGCCCTCTGATAGTAATCATCAATGTCACATTGGCAATAGCGGCAATTCTGGCCAGCACAATCTCAACCTGCGTACGGGATGCGGCTTCGTACCAGGGAGTTTCAAAGTTGTCCAGTATCAGCAATAGCGGGTCCGATGACTCAAGACATCTGTGCAGAGCGGATATCAAATCCGTGACAGATCCAGGAGGTGCATCTAAGACCTGGAGAATGCTATGGATCAACGCGCTGACGCTGTTTATCGCGTCGCATGGAACGAAGTAGCACCGCCCATTCAAAGAAGTTTGCACTTCGTCGTGGTGTAGAATCGCGAGAGCGAGGGATGTTTTGCCAATCCCGCCGGTTCCCAAAATTGCGACATTGACGCCAACTTGGTTGCGCACTGCGTCGCAGATGATCGCGATACCTTCGTTGACTACGTGGTCCCGCCCGACGAATACCCGGGGCTTCGGAGGCGGGACTCGCGATATTTGTACGCTAAAGTAGAGGATATAAGTCAGTATTTAGAACGTGACGACAAGTTAATGTCACAACTTCGTAAGGATTGGGTCTCCATCGGATGTCTGTAAGGCGAAGTTGAGCTATGTCCGTAATGTGATAAAATCGTAGATGCGTACATGACGGATCTTCAACTCGAAGACATCGGTCCGAAGTTGAATTCCCGTGTACACCTAATGGTAGGAAGTGGCTCAATGTCTTGTCATGGATGTAGGAAGTCAAATGAGAATACTGACCGAGAACACGCGCAGGCTCGTGTCAATCATATCCTTGCATCTTGCGATTTGCTTCTGGTCTGCCTCGTGGTAGAATATTCGACCCAATAGCCGCCGCGATGCAACAAGCTGAAGGATAAATTTGATCCTTTCCAAATCCCTTCAAATTAAAATTTCCACAGCGTCAGGAACTGTACTTGAGTAATAGAGAGTGAAGGCGACCGCCCACCTGCCGAGGCGATTTATATCTTCCGTGAGACGCGCATTGGAGACCATGGTTTTGGATCGTGCAGAGGAATCAACGAGTGCGTCGATCAAGCGCCAGACGCATTCTGCTACGAAACGGCAATCTTCTTTGTTCGTTTTCACCCTCTTGAGATTAAGATTATTAATACTTTGGTGCAAGCAGAAAAAGAAATGACTTCTCACATCAGCCACTTCTACTATTTCATACGCCAGGAAGGCGGCGCCCTTCAAGCCGGGAAAGTCAATCCCCTCCGCGAGACTCGCAACCATCTTCATTCCGACTTTAACATGATCAATTCCGATACCCTTCTCTAATTTGAAGCCAGAACTCTTCCGGTGGGGAAGGGGTACGCCCATCGGACGGGTTGAGCCATTAGACGATTTGCTCTGAAGTAACCTCATGGTTACTTGATTAAGTCCGCAAGTACAACAGCTTTGGAGGGTTACACCGAGTTTGGCGCTGGACCCCAAACATCTTTAAACAGAGATTGTGTCTCAACCCTTCGTTATTAGTGTTCGCCTCGTGGATACTTCAGAATCCAGAAGCACGTCTGTTGACAGCAACTCCGAGTCACAGATATCCTAGATGGATCGATCTCGATTGAGTCTAGTTTTCAAATTCTATATTCACTTGGCGGCCCGAATGACCCCTTCCTTATCTCATAGAGCAGCAAACTTAACTCATGCTACGTCCAACGCGGTTGGCGTTATTCGCTTTCGTTCCCTTCCTCCCAGCGCGATTCCGGCCACCCGTGGCCGCTACACGGTTCGCGCCTGTGGCTGCTGCACCCTGACCTGCACCTCCATTCGCCCCAGTGGCCGCAACGGCGAAGAGGTTTTCATTGCCGACGACGCCCTAAAGAGAGAGGGGATTAGGGTTACACTATCGAATGTCTAGAGTATGATGAGCTCGTACATTGTTGACGTTGACCCCATTCAATGCTCCTTGTCCGGCGAGAATGGCTGGCGTAGTTATCTGAAAGAAGCTGCACACCTGAAACGAAATCCCTCTGGTCGAATTCGCTATATATTAAAGGCCTGCATTAGAACATTTCCGAGTTTAGTCCGCCGTTTCGCTAACGTACCAATGACCACCATTCGGAGAAGCGTCCGCGGTCTGAAGTTGATTAATCTGGGCAGCAGACAACCCAGCACCGCTGGCAATACGCTCATAAGCGGCGATCGCTGGTGGGCTGCGAATGCGGTATAAGGGGAAAGCGTGACATGACAATCAGAGCATAGAAAGACGTACATAGACTGCTGTAGCTCCGGCTGCTCATTCACCGTGCTTTGCCAATGTATGCGCAGGGAGGAAATATCGCCTTGGACCTGAACTTGCCTGGATACACGGTCTCAGCAAGCATGTCTCTCCGACGCCCCAATGCGCGCAGAGGGTACTCACGGAGCTAGGCCACCGCAGCCCATGACGACTCCCGGAACGCCCAGGGAAGCTCCAAACGCCGGGACCATAAAGCCTATACAAGTGAGAGTCATTAGTTACACTTGAAACATGATACGCGCTTAACTCACCACTTAACAAGAGCGAGCCGCCACTGATTCCCTCCAAAAATATCTTGCTCTGATCGAAATTGACGACTTTGGGCAATTCCTGTTATTTAGGGTAGTGATGAATAGGATTCTCTCTAAAGGCGTGCGAAGTCCATACAGTAGTGAGAAGCTGGTTCACCGCGGCGCTGTGAGCGGCCCCCTGAGGTCTAATAGCATCTTGAGTCATTGACTTCACGGCGAAACACAGAACGCTTACCTTATGAGTGAATCTCGGGGATCTGAGCCACCCCATCGAAGGTCAGGATCGGGCGAAAGCAACGCCACGCCCATAAGACCAGAGTTAACGCCTTGGTTCTACGAATAATGTTCAAGATAAATTACAGCGCATATAAGTTGCATAAACCTACAGGGAAATCAAAGAACGACTGTCCGCCATCACCATGGAACAGGACATTGATGCCTAACGTTCCAGCCTTGACACCCCCATTTGAAACGAGCTCAGTGGTCGGCGCGGAGACTTTGAATCTCATGTTGAAGCCACTACGAAAGGAAAGTTCATCAGCCCTATGGCACCTCATGAACATCGGGATTGGATTGCTCACTTGATGACAACTTCCTTCTCAACGATCGTGCTCCCATCAGTGGCAGTGGACGGTCCAGCCCCGACAGCAGGAATATTTTGACGGTTAGAGAGCGAGGGATTCGAGCTGATTGGGCGAGCTAGGACACAAGCAAGCGGCAGGAAAAGAGAGGCAGTTGACAAGAGAACTCGTAGACTAGCGATTCTGACCATGGCGGAATCAAGGTGTGCCCACTAGGGGTGCTAGGTGCAAGAAAAGGAAGGGAAAGAGAATGAAAAGCAGAACCAGCCGCTGCAAGGAAGTGGAAGTGAGCGCGTTAGCATTCGCGTCGTTTTTCCCTTTATAATACTCAACAATTGGACTACGGCATCAAATGTAAGTTGCTGCCAAGGAAATTCCTCACCGGAATCGGATATGGTTGCCAGAAACCCCATCATTTCACATCATGGAATTTACTTCGTGAGTGAGTTGCACGCAACCCATCGCTTGTTCTAACTTCTCGAAAAGCGGTCTAGGTTCCTGCTGTCAACCCTCCTCCATGCATACCATTTACTCGTCGCTGGTAAGTTTACAATACTGATGATCTGGATGATAGTTGGCTGATGGTAGCCTATCATCTAGTCTATCGCAGTTCCATGGACGATTGTCGGGGCAGACGACTCGTGGAACCTATCCGATTGAACATCATTTGATGAGCGCGAATAAATGATGGACGTTTCAGAAGCTGAGGATGGGAGTCGAGCCTTCGCTGCATACATACCTGCAACCTGAGGTCAATCATGCAGGAAAACGACAATTCAAGGGTAAAAAAGCTCTCGAAATAACTCACTTTTGGCTCAACAATGACGGTAGCCTGGGTTGGCTGCGAGGACATACCATATGGCTACTCGCCTCTGGCAATTGAAATCCAAATTTCCATGGAGATGGTGTTGAGCAGATGAACAGATGGCCGCGATCCCGGTGCCTCGCCAGAACTGAGGCAAAGTCAAAGCCTGTGCGCGTGATTACATACAGCAGCGGTCCGACGACGTGCGATGAAGGCCACACTCAATCTCTCTTCTCTTCTCCCTTCATCGTGCTGGCCCACTGCTGGCTGCGTACCTTCTTTGGCTTCGCTGCTCGTCCACGGTTGGAAGCCGATGCAATAATTTCTTCCGTCCACTCTCTCGCCGAGCCCTTCTTTTCGACATGTATGCTCTTCAAACAGTGCTAGCGCTGCTCTTCTTTTCTTCGGGGGTTTCTTGGGGAGCCTCGGTTCATGGACGCAGCGATGGCGGGATCCATGTTCCAATAATGCCGACTGTTCGCTCGAAAAGGCAAATCATTGCCAAGCACGACGGACTTTCGACGGTTGTGGGCTTGGGCGACTATAAAGACGTGTAAGTTGACTCTAGGTCATCGCGACCGACCTCCTCGGTGACCCGCCTTTCAGGTCATATTCGGTACGGTTGCTAATTGGAGGAGAGGAGGTACCGCTAGTGCTTGGTGAGCTTCAATCTTTCTGCAAAGAAGCGCCTTGGCCAATAATGTGTAGATACGGGTTCTGCGGACCTTTGGGTCGCTTCAAACTCATGTACCGCGTGTAGTGCGAAAGGGACACAAGTGCCTCTGTACTCTCAATCTAGCCTTCAACGAAGCGGCTTGGATGTTCGATTGCAATATGGCGATTCGCGAACAGGAACCCATGCATATGGTCCTATTGGGCGCGACACGGTTGGATTACTCGGGTTGACTCTCCCCGCTCAATACCTCGCAGCGATCAACGATACAAACACAAGTGTCCTTGATGCTGGGTGTGCAGGCATATTTGGCCTCGGATTTCCTATTAATAGGTGAGCGATCCTGTAATCCAATGACAGCGCCGGATTGCTGAGTTCGGTACCACAGTTTCATCTGGCACGATGTTTACGTTCAGTCGCTGGACCCCATGATCCCCCAGCGTAGAAGCTCTCAGTTTCGTTCTATTCCGTCATCTACAGACCGGAGTACCTCTATTTCACGACTCAGCTCGCGGCAACTCGCTGGATCGACTGCTACTAACGCTATCCTTTCATCACTATCTTCTACCGGGCCATTCATACCTCGTCTCGTTATGCAAGGAATGCTCAAGTCACCGATGTTTACTGTAGCCCTTCAAAGGGATGCGGTGGAGGTGGGCGGCAATGTTGGAATGTTTAGCGTAGGCGAGTTGCCTCCAGACTTGAAGCCGGAGCGTATGACATGGTCTCCCGTCCGTGGGTATACCGTCGTGCAGAAAGGTTTACCACCCCCCGTTGATTCCCCTTTCGAGGTGAGTCCGATCCCGAGCGTCGCTACTGGACCCATCTAAGCGCGTCATCTACATAGACATACCCGATGACATGGGAGGTCTTCATGGACGATGTCTACTTTGATGGCGTAAAACTACCGCGATCAGCATTACCCAGCCCAAATATCCAACTTTCCGCTCTCATTGATACAGTAGGCTTGCGTCCCTCGCTTCGAGTCTCTGCCATTAAACGCACTTTTAGGGGAACTCTCTTATACGGGGCCCTGCCGACGTGGTCGCAAACATCTTTTCCAAGTTAGGCTCCAACCAATTCGACTGTTCCGTGCCGCATACTCTCGCATTCCAGATCAATGGCACGCTCTTCCCCGTCGACCCCCGTGATTTCATTACCTCCGTCTCGCACGACTCTACAGACAAGTGCTTTGCCAATCTCGTCGAGACAGACACCCCTGTAGAAGGTGAGAATTACCTGTACAGTTGGAGTTTGGGTGCTCCATTCTTGAAAGGGTACGTTGCATCCTGATCACGGGAATTTATGGGAGAGATCCTGATAAGCTACTTGTAGCGTGATGGCTACATTTTACTACGGAAACATAACATACCCATCTCAAGATTCCCCTCGCATAGGCTTCATGTCGACTGTTCCGCCAGACGCTGGGGACCGGCTTAAATCGACAGTCGCAGAGGCACGCCGTAGCGGCACCGGTTTTTCTGGTAGTTACATACATTCACTTCTGACGATCTTTCCACCCATTAACCACTCCATAGCACTGGTTGAATCAGCTCCCTCAGGCAGCTTTGACTCTGCTCGCCTTCGTCCCAGTCCACAGGCTCCCTCATCTCCACCCGCAACTATGACGCTTGCGAGGGCACCATCACCTACGCCTGTGTCAACCACTACTTCGGGTGATCCCAATGGCAGCAACAGCAACTCAGCCACCTCACTGTCAACCGGGCTTTGGTCGAAATTAGTGGCACTCGAATGTCAGACTCTATTCATCTTTTCTGGGTATTTTGGACTTCTACTCGCGCAATTCATGACCTGGTAACGTGTACGCCTAATATTATATCTCTCTATCTTGGACAATTGTACACATTTTGTACGCCGTATATTTCGGACTCTGACTTGTCACTTGGAGTGGTTTGGCATAATCACAATTGTACGTCATGTTGCGGTTTGTTCGACTTTTGGATAATCACGACGATCTTTCAGTTTCTGTAGGATACGATTATAACCTGTTGCTGTCGCTCTCTCCGACCCCGACCCGGCTAGTTAATCATGTTCCGGATGTCGATTTCAGCGTTTCAACATACTGGTTCCCTGAGCCTACTGGTAGCTTGGACTTGGTTACGGCGACACCAGTTATCCACAGCTACACCTGTAGCCTCTGAAGTTTGCACCGTCGTCTCACCGGCGATATCGGTCACTAGCAACCGCGATTATAATCACTGGACATTCCCCACAATGCGAAGGTATAAAGTGAATAGTGTTGTGCATTCGGTTTCCTCAGAACTGGTTCCCATTCTCACTCATTGATTCGGACTTTCTTCTACTTCACTTCTTCGGCGGCTGGGTCTGCATTTTGTTCTTTCCTTCCCTCGACTTCACTCTACTGGCTTTGGTTCCAGCTTGCTTTCTCCCTTTTGGCCGGTCCGTTTTACAGTGGTTATTATTCTGAAGCTTAGCGCGACACACATTCCTTCTACCCCAATACTTACTATCCGACATGCTTGTTGTAAGTTGGATCCTCACCACTTCCGCCGCTTCGCTGTTGCTGTCGGCATCGACTATCCTCGCTGCACCCACCGAGGAGCCGCACATCTTCAGCCGTCCAAAACAGGCCCGGTATCGGCGCCGGGCCTGCGACTGCAACTGATGGTAGCACAATTGTCGAAAGCCAGGTTGTCATCAAGTAAGTCGTTGAAAATGCTGGCGCGAAGTGCATCGTGCTGATTGGATATTGATATCAGTGGCTTGAATATGAGGTTCAAGGTCTCTGCGCCAACCACCGAACTCGTTTCGACAGCTGGTGCGAAAAACGGGACCTTGGGAGTCAACATACTCTTCCACGGCGATGGAGGAACCTCATTCTTCGACTTCCCTGTACGTATAGACTGAACCTACTGATGCACATGCATCCCGGCTTAAACGACTGCTACGTCTAGAACCAAGGCGTTAAAGCTGGCCTTATGGGAGTTGCGCTGTTGTCTCCAGACCCAGGCCTCAGATGGGGCGGCTCTGGTCGCAATTTACAAAGGTCAGTTCTTGCAGTGATCGACCTCACGATTCACGCACTTAATGACACCATCATAGACCTCAGGGTGTTGCACACAGCGCCTGCCGTCAACCAATTCATCACCACGGTAAGCACTACATTTCCTTGTGTACCGCGTACCAATGCTCATGGAGTGTTTACTAGGAGTTACCCAAGATCGTCAACTTCGACAAATCCAAGATCTTCATGGAAGGCATCAGCGGTGGGGCGATCATGTTGAGTGGTCACACCATACCGGCATTCGGGGCTTCGCTCGGCGTAAAGGGCGTGATTATGGGATGTGGAGGAACTGCACCGTGAGTGATTTGTTTCTGTTTGGATGGCGGGCACCTGATGAAATGGCTGGCGTCCTTAGTCAAGTCCAGGTGCAAGGAGACATTAGCAGCATCAGGAATTCATTGGCAGACGACAGGTGAACGAGCTTGCGAGCCTCAAGCAGACTATGTAAGTGGCTCACTCACCCCAAAGCGACGCCACTAATGTATACCTCCACCTAGCCCCCAGGGTGTTGCTGCATACTCGCAAATCGCTACCAATGCTGGCTTCTCGGCGGCTCAAGTCAACCAACTCCAAACCGCAGATGGGTCCCCTAACGGAGGTCATTGGTATGTTCAATCGTCGACATCGAATATCCTCCGCATGTCTCATCAATACCCGATTCGCCATATTATGTAGCGCGTTCGATACGCGTGGTTTTGTATCGGGAGTACAACTGCTCACGGATAACTTCGCCAGCATACTAGCAGGGCAGGGCACATTGAATGGTGTCAGCGTTAACAAGGTATGTCCACTACTTGAGTTTGTACGGAGGAAGCTCACATCGCTTGATAGGGCGTAGTTGGGGCATGGCAACCTCTTCGGCAACACTGGTGGCAATGCTAACGCCAATGCGGCCGGTGCCAGGGCAACTGCCCGAACAGGCGCCTAATACAGCAAACAGAGTCAATACAGCGAACCGGAACACCAACACTCGTGTCAACACTTCGAACGGGAATCGCTGTACAGAATACAGGCGCTACTAACAGGAATCGAGTCAACGCTGCCACCACCAACCGAAACCGGATAGCCGCTCGACCCGCAGCGAACTGCCGCCAGCCGAAATCGTGTCAATACTGTGACTGCCAATCGGGGTCGGGTGGCTACCCCCGCAAGTGGGCGCAGGCCAGCAAACGCAGCTCGTGTTGCTAGGCCAGCGGCTGCTCGTGGGCGAGTTGCGCAGGCAGGCGCTACAAGTAGCGCGGCGAGAGTGAACAGAGCGAACAATAGGGCAAGGGTAGGTGCCACCAGGCGGGTCACAGCCGCCAGGCCATAATGGAGAACTCCTTGCGTACATACGATAAATCCAATGTAGCAAGCACGTATCAGTAGTCGAAATATGAGCCACTTGGGTGCGATAACCATTACCACTCATGTGCGGAGAAATGCAGGCTGGATGCTACCAACTCCGCAGCGAAGGCAAACTTCCCTGATATCGTTTAATCCCAGCCTTGGCAACTATATTCCCGTGTTGCCAGCGTCATCGCTAGGTCATGTAGGCCGAGTCCGAGAAAATACTGAATTAGAAATTGCATGAGTATGATGGACTTTGTGGGACTAGAAATTACAAGAAATGTCGAGGAGATGGAGGAAATAGTACAACAAATATCTAGAATTCGGACGCCGCCCCTGCAGCATCAATGTACCGTAGATAGAACGCCAATGAGATCCGTCATTAAAAGATGGGCTGTCCAAGCGTAGGGTTCGAAGGTAGATGTAGATGATGAGAGGTCGTGGTGGTCGCAAGGTGGACTATTTGGGTTTTGGTTTTGGCGCAGAACCTCCAGCCTTTACGCCGCCATGATTTGGTTTGTTCTTGACCTGAATCAGAAACCTGGTAAGCTGACCGTTTCCTCGATGTCGGATCTACTCACAGTAAATGATATACCGCCCATGTGATGATTTTTGTGGTATAAAGCGAAACTTTGCTGAAAACGAGGTTTGAGCCACACGAGTGAACAAGGGGCGACGGGGTACTTACTTGGTGGTGCGGAATGAAGGATGGGTCTGGTGGCAGTGTGGCTCCCCAGGTCTTGGACGAAGTCATTTTTCCACGGTCATTCTACCTGGATTATACGTGGGAAGGATATGAAAGCAAAGATCCCACGCCACTTCTTACAGGACGAAGCTGCATCGTGCATTTGCGCCGATATATCTTATGTTTTTCGACTTGAACATTCCGGTACCACCTTCTTCTTCCTCGTCGGTATCGCAGGCGAAAAAGGGGAAAGGAAAACAAGCGAACGCGACTACTCCAGCAGCCTCTGCTTTCTCCCCCTCGGAAGTCAATGCCCTGGAAGTCACGCATTGATCTCCTTCTTCAATGTAACCATAAAACTCTGCTTAGGATTACCATAACTTCTCTAATGATACCTCAAAGTAGGATATACGGTACTTGCTTTCAACCAGGTGGTCAATAAAAAGGTCGACACGAAATCACATTAGCAATGTCCTTGACAGTCTTCTACCTCAACTGAAACAGCGGCCCGGAGTCGTATTCTTGAAACGACTGACCGATCATTCTAGATGAGGACAGCGAGAAAGGATTCGGCCTTGTATGTTCATGGTATCTTAACCTTCTTATAGGAGCTCACGTATGGCAAGATCAATGCCAACATCCCCATATTCAGTTCCTACGATCTCATTTCTTTGTTGCCGACCTTCCGCCACTACTTTCTCGCTAGCTTGCTTGACTCATAGCCTGCCCTCACCGCTAACTGCACATATCATCTGTCTCCCCCTTACCTTGCCGCGACTTCCATTTCGCATGAAGCACACTTTGATCCGTACGGCATTGAAGAATGGCGCAGTTTTCGAGATCAATTACATAGGCGCGCTGGGCGGAGAGAACTGATCCATGTCTAGTGACTGCGGACGCAGCGATAAACGATAGTAGTGCGAAGCGCAATTGGTGGGCGGCTTCCGAGAGAACTTTGTCGGGTTACGAAAGGCAAGGGGATACTAGTGAGTAGCGGGGCTATAGCAGACGCCGATCTCAGAGCACCCCGAGACATTGGTAACATGTACGTCATGCGCCTCTGACCCTTCGTCTCCAAAGCTGACCGTTTGCGCAGTATTTCTTTGTTGGATGTCCCTCAAAATACCGCTCGCGACTCTATGTCGACATTACCCCGATCACTTGTTAGACGCGCTGGTGGGATATGCAATTTCTGCGTAATCCGGATCAGAGGCTGACAATTCCCTTCAGAAACACGGAAGACATACCGTGCAGTACTTTCTGAACCAAAGGTCGTCATCCCAGAAAACCCCTCGCAACCGAAGCTCAGCGCTTCTGTCACCGAATCCCTTGAACAGGGTTTCCAATGGCGCTAATCTCGGCGCCGATATCCGCCGTCCATGATGTGCTTGCTGAGCCGCAGGGAAGCTCGGAGTCTGGACCCGTCAATGAAAGAGATGGCCGCAGTGGGCCAATAGCGATCCCGCACGCTAATAGGCAGAAACGATCTCGCGAGGATGTTGAAAAGCAGGCTGTAGCAACTCCCGTCGATCACGAAACCAGAAAGAAGAAACGCAAGAAGAATAAGGAGGGCCGTGGTCCAACCATAGCAACCGGTGGCACGGGCAGTTGAGCCCTCAGGCCTCAGGCCTCAGCTTCAGCTCTTGAATTTGGGTTTGTGAGTAGTCGCCTACACAACGCTGCGGTGTGGACTGATTCACTCTGCGCAATATTACTAAATGGCCTTCATTCATAGGTCGAGATGCGAAATCTGCGATGACCGCGCGGGTCGCCTATCTAAACCGGAAGCCTGGCATTACACTCATAGGCGGGGGATACATGACTCAAATGGCTTAACCCCCGTGATCGGTGGTGTAGTTGTGCGCCGTCCCATGAACAACAGAGCGAACCATCATTTACTCAAATTATGACAAGCTGGTATTATATATACTAGTAAATTGTCCTGAGAAGTGTCTTTCCTATTCGGATATCGGGTTGTGCTGCCGCTGATCATAACTCATCCATATACTCTAGGCATTTGTCATACAATTTTCCCCAGCGCCCTCCATTCCAATGTCGAACTCTAGACCACTCATCGTGAGGAGCCATCCTTGCAATCCAGATGAGAACTGAGCATAAGTGCGAAGTCGGCATAGGACACGTGATGCCCCTGTACAACGACTCCATCTCCATCGCCAGTATTCTTGTCAAGGATCATGGCGAGAAAATTGAACTGTTCTTTGACCGCGCTCCACTGGAGCTCGCGCTGGCTACCAGACAATTGCGGCGCCGACATGCCCGGCGTCGCATAGCCAGTGGGTACGGGGAAATGATCACGGCTGCGCTCTGGGAGTCGCTGGTGACTCAGAGGCACCATAATTGGAAGCAGCGGCTGAGCGAAGGAGTTCTGCACAAAGTGTACGAATAAGGACTGCAGCGCTCGTGAGCCTTCGGGAAAGATGGGCCGTGCAGGATACGATGACTCGAGGTATTCCGCGATGTTGTTGACGTTGGACAGAATTCGAGGGGTGGGTGATTGGACAGGATCAACAATGACGGGTAGTGTGTATGAAGGACGTCCATCGCTGCGCACCGAGGTTGGAGGCGCGTTTATCGAACGTAGCGTGGCTTCTACGTCTGGGAATTCGAGCCACACGGTGCGGTACGGCAGACGCTTGTAATTCAAGATAAAGCTGCCATCAGGCATGAGCAAGTGAGATTACAACTGTGATGATGTACTTGCCGTATCCTCCAAATGTTCGGAGCCCATGGCTGCGGACTATGCCCTGCACGGATATCGTAAAGTGTGATGACCGGCGGGTTCTGGCGCGTGTGTGAAGAAGATGAATGACGATGCATCGCTGAAAATAAACGGATGATGTCTGGCAGTCGAACAAACAGGGCTTTATATGTATGTACCGTTGCATATTTGCTACGCGGACGCAAGTCCCCCAAGACGTATGGAACCCAGTCAGTTGTCGCAATCGCGCGTCTGCGCACCTATCAAACGCCGGCGCAATATTCAGCGAGTGGTCCGTCGGAATTTTGTTGTATTGCAGTTACCGATAAGTCAAGAAAGCATGACCTCCAGACCCAAGTAAGGGCGGCAGGACGCCATAGGTTTCATTGGCGATCGGTAGACGGAGTCATATTGATACAAGGCCATCGCGCTGATTGCACCCGGAATCGACATGCTATTATTGGAATGTTTGGCCCAGACTGACCACAGAGAGAAGAGTACTGCACTCATTGACGTATATTAGGCGTAGACGCTATCTCAACCGCAGAAGCTGTACGAGCGCCACTTGGCGCCGTTGGATTGCTAAAGTAGGAAGGGCGCCCTAGCTGTATTCTCCCTGAATTCGGCCACGTGGTGGGAAGACTACTCTACTTCCTGGTCCCTCCATTACTCATACGTACATCCTATGTGTACACGTCAATGCTGGCATCGCGGGGATGGTGAAGTTAACACTAACTACTGATTGTACCCCGTATATTTGAGTGAGTACAAGGTCATCAAGCCCTTGTCAAGCCCATATTTTTGCTGACACAGCTTTGGCTTGAGCTTCTTGCTGCCGCTCGCTGATCGGAAGGTAACATGAAAACATGCAGTGACAGAATAAGATCGCTATCTGCGTCTAGAATCGTATGATCGAAGATCTGTACAAACCGCCCGATGACTTCACTAGCCCGACCACGTTTCGTTCCTGGTCAGCAGCACCTTGTTCTGTATGGTCCAGGGTACGGAAAATTTAGCACTGGCTACGGCACAGCAAGTTCAAAGTGGATTCGCAAGAACGGAGAGACTCCACGTTATCGGTAAATACTGTTGTCGCCATTGAATTACTTGAGCCGTAGAATTCGGTGCATGGAACGAAATGACAATGACTCCTCGGTGCTACGGTATAGACATATGCAAGGATTGGAGTTGCGAGTGTACAACATATCACCAGCCTGTCATATCAGATGGTAACATAGTTGTATTCAAAGTTAAACGACACCAGTAGTTTCTGTGGAAACATCCCTGTTCATATAGAGCTCTACAAATTTAATTACATCCGCTTGATGGAATCTCCTAATACGAGTACCAAGGGCGCTTGTGCGTTTCAGATGCTTCAAGCTCGAATTGAGCTCGAAATGAAACCTTGATAGCTGTAGGAATTGGGCGCTGAGGTTTGAAGCGCTGAAGTGAACTAAAGAGATCAAGCTCGTTTGGGTGTAATCCATCGACTGCCATCTTACTCTCCTAATTCTTCGAAATCACTGTCCTGAGAAAACCCCCTTGAGCTCCTATGCACCGCGACAGGGATCATCACGACCACCTGATGTGTTACCTCTGTCACGCATCAATGTCAGAAGGGTGGCTCTGTGACTGGAAGTTTGGCTCATTGCTTCCACCACTTCACCCTTTAGGTCTCCGTCCTTCCTTCCAGTACGCCACATCGCTCAGTGGCATGGCGTCGGGGAACGCGTTCTCCAGCGCTAACCTTCGCGCCAGGGATAAGATTGTGGAAGAGAAGCATCAGAAAGAGCTTGCTGACATAGAGCGCAAGTTGACGCGATGCAAGGCCACGAACGACGATCTCTCGAGGCAGCTCTTTGATGCAAGGCACCGTGGCGAACGCTTAGCCTCGCTGCTCGGGTTTCCTAGTCTCATGGAAGCCCACGTCTACATCGAGAATGCCGACGAAGATTTGACATACAAGGAACGCATTGATCGTGTGGCCGACCTTCAACAACAATTGAAAGTAGCGCAGGCCGCTATGGACGAGTCAGCAAATGATAGGGAAGAAATCGAATGTCTCAAGCGTAGCCTGGCAGAGTCGCGCGCTGCAGGTAGAGTCGCTCAAGTCGTTAGTTTTCTCGAAGGTCTCCTTTGTTCTTCGCCTGACTGCTTATATCTAGTGGCAGTGAGCTTTCAATTCCTTCAAAAACGCTACGACAGGATAGTGGACTCTATGGATCGCGCCAGCAAACGATATGCGAGAGACTACCGAGCCATGGATAAAGTCCGCAAATATCTAGCTTGTACAGACGCTATGATGGATAGCACAGATCCACAACGCGCAGATCTACAGCAAAAACGACTCAAAGGCTTCTCCAGAAATGAACTACAGAAGCTAATGGATATGCTGGCCAACGGCACTGATCCAGCTGCGCTAGGTCTGTTCTACGCACTTGTAGTGGTCGACGAATGCTTAGCTTCGTCTGTCAGATAAACACCTCGGTATAGTTCACACTATTCCACATCGACAAACACCTCAGGTAGAACCTACATCGTCTCTTCGTTCCTCGCAGACACGTGTAGCCCAGCCACATTCTCCGCAAGCCAAGCTTCCTCCATCAAGCCCGTCCCCTCATGATTTACCTGCGCATAGTTCAGACGCTGAAAGTGACTCTCAAGGTCTGTTGCTATCCATGTCCATTGGCAAATTTGGTTCAACATGTTGCTAGCCATGGAACCATTCGCCACTACGTTGTTCAAGAAGGGTGGAGGCCCATCTTCAGATACTGAAGACGATTCGCAGAGTGCGTGAATCTCATAAACTCATGAGCCTGGTCTCACTCTCGATGAAGTGCCCAGTGCAACTAACCTTAGCCCTGCTCCTGCTCGTGTGGCCACGAAGTTTGAGACACCTAATTACACGTCCAGACCTTTATTCCCGAGAAGTGTCCCTCATGATGCTCGAACGTCTCCCACGTCCAGCCGTCTGCAGCGACGACCTAACACAGAAGCAGCTCGGCCTAGTAAAGTGCGGCGCACGTACGCCGAAGATGTCTCCGCTAGCATGAGTTCGACACCAGTTCGAGCTCCTGATCGCTCCCACAAGGGCGCCATTGAAGGATAAGACACTAATCCGCATAATGGGCAATCAGAAACCACGCCGACTCCGCCCCGTTGTTCAAGGGAAAGGCCAAAGCGACAGAGGATAGCGGAGCCACTACTCCGACGCCATCAGCGCCAGTGAGGAATAGCAAGTTAACAGACTACTCGGCTTACAAAGGTCGAGGGAGATACGCACAGCCAGCTCAATCTTCGGGGTGCGTGAGCGGCTTCGTTTCATCTCACTCCATGGCTGAAGCTTCGCAGGAGCTCCAAGCCTATCAACACACTATTTGCGATTGATCCCAAACGCAACGGCGGGTTGGACTTCCAGTTCGAGGAAGTAGTAAGAAATAAAGAGGACAGAAAGAAGTTACACGCAGGCGATTGCGAGTGTTGTCGCGACGTGGGTATCTCTGTTTCCTTGCCTCCATTCCGCTTGATGAGTTTTGTGTAGTACTACGAAGCCATTGGACCTCTCCCTCCTAGGCCTCAGCCTCCTTTGTGGCGATCACCTGAATCAACTCCGACCGCTCAACGCCATCGGGCTTCAAGTAGTAACACCTCCCCCGACAGTAGGACTAAGACTGTTGATCGCCATAAGCAAAGTATTTCTCGGCATCGGCAACAGTGGGTTCGAGGTCGGACGCCGCCGGGTTACTGGAACATCGGGTTCCCGAGTACCCAAGAGGCTAATGAGATCAATGACTACGCAGATGACATGCATCGGAGAAAGCAAGAGGAGATCGAGAAAGAGGCCCAGAAAGAAAACGGACGGTATAAACGGAGGGATCGAGATTGGTGACAGCTGGTATGTCATACTACGCCTCAGCGAATGGTTCAGTATATTTTTGCTCCATCAGCAATTTGGTTGGATTAGGTGTAATTGTAAGCTGATCCGCGTCTTTCCGCACAGCATCCTCACCATATCTGATTTATTCAGATCATTACTAGATATTTTCAATCGCATGGCATTGACGAACAAGCGACAAAGAAAACAGCTTTGTGCGCGATGCGCCAGGCTTCAAGCGTCAACGTCCATATCCAAAAAGTCCCCATCGTACGATTCACACATCCTCATACCGTACATACCGGACATCAAGGCTATGGCGTCTGGGTCGTCCTCCATTGACATTTCCTTGGTATTTCCCCGCGAAGAGCGGAGAGGCGACCGCAGGGGTGAACCTCCTAGTGTGCTTCGTGGCCTCCGAGGCGTCGATGTCTGCATGGGCGCCAAGAAAGTATTTTGCACTGCAACCGATGAACTTGTTACTAACTGGCTTGTCGGCCGGGGTTTCCGTCTTCGCTGCGCCGAGGGTGCCTGGGGTAGATTATGGTATGAAGCTGATTGAGTTGGATGTACCCTCAATGACGCCGCGGTGAATGTAGTCTGCACCACATCCAGGCGAGGCCTACTGCTTCCCGTAGAAGTGAAAACGTCGTCAATTTCATTCTTCAAGGTGCTCGTTGCAGCGACTTTGCGTCGTTTGCCTCGTCTTTCTTGGCTGTAGTCCTCTTCTTCGTCAGCCTCATCTAGTCTCCCAAGGCCAGGGCTGGGAGTGTATACCCCGTATATCCTGCTTTTGTTCGCCAGGGGACTGCTGAACGGTGTTATCAATTCTGCTTGCTTGTCGTTCCGAGTAGGTGTGGCGGTGGTCTTCCTCTTGTTCGCTTTTGGTGCCCCAGGTACGTTCCTTGTGATTCCTACAGCTACTTCGATGTCCTTGCGTATTTCTCTGTCGGTGCGGAGTAGCGTGACATCGATCCTCATCGACGCTGGTAATCTGTCGTTTAGCGAAGCTGCCACCTCCTCCAGTTTCTCCCTAGACATGGTCAAGAGGTCTTCGTGGCAGCAGAAGGGTATCCTGTCAAGGGCGGTGATGACGATTGCATCCTCGGAGTCATCTTCGTGCTGCAAGGCAATCCGTGCAGTTCCAGGAGTAGAGGGGACCGCTGAGCCATGGGTATGTCTTGTTGCCACTGAATTCCCCGATGTTTCTGTCATGTCCTTGCGCTTCTTGGGTTCTAGATCCTGGGGGGGTTCTTTGGCATCTCCCCGTCGACGCTTTCCCAACGCCCGTCCTGATTCTAGTCGGATGAATAGTCGCTTTACTGGTGTGAAGTACATGGTGGAAAGTCAGAAAGATGGAGTAGTGGCCTACGATAGCGAGTGGCTGGCATTTGTCTGAGATTGAGCTCCCTCCTGAAAATGCTCCTATCATCTACACGTGACCGTAAAGTCTCCCCGACTTCAATTTCTCTTTGGCCTTGAAGCCGACCGCGACGACCATGCTATCACCATTTGATTTGCCGAACAAATCCACTCTTCTTGTCACCGATGAGCTTTTTTCGCCAGCAGATTTCATAATACATTCGCAATTCGCATCTCAGGCGAAGAATCCATCGTACAGATGCCTCATTGTATCAATGCTCCCCGACGTATCAAGATGGAAAGCGATTAGTGCAAAATCCGTAGGTAAACTAGTCCTTCGAATGTATTTCAGCCACTGCAATTACATTCGCTTTATTCGCTGTCAGAATCTCAACATTGCGGAAAAAGTGGCGTCCGGATCCATCACATTCATCGACGTTTCACCGCTAATTCGGCCTTCAAGGGATGGCACTTCTTTGTCACGACTTCACGATTTGTTTGATGCCGTCTCTTCGAATCTCTTGCGCTTTGATTCCAAGGACTCTGATGTGATTCTTGACGGAATTTCTTCGTTGCAATGGATGGGGATTTCCAGTTTGGATATAATACGATTTTACCGCGCCGTTCGAAGCCTCTGCCGCAAGGTGCGTGAATCACTCGTTGTGTGACCAGAGCCAGAGCTGACCTACATGAAACTTGCGAATGCGTGTAGCTTGACTCAACATTGTTCATCAGACATCATGTCGTCACTCCAGCCCAACCCGACGACGTATTTCGAACACTATTGCAACTATGTACATACCACATTGACGTTCGTCCACTTGCGAGTGGTCGAAGCGGATCTGTCAGTGGGGAGGTAATACCGGTTGATTCAAAAGATGTCCATATCTTAACTTTTGTGTTTAGATTACGCTCCACTTGGGGCCCTCGACGCGTGCAACTCAAGGACCCCAAGGGAATCGCCGATGGCAGTATAGATTGTCTGATAACTCTGCTGTATATTTTGAACGAGGCATGGCAGGTGGTATCCTCTGACTAATTGCATCGACGTTACACTACGCACTTGAATCCTGAGGGAAATGACTGATCTGGACAGGACTCCCCACCAACTCGAATTGGTGCACTAATTGACCTGGTGTATCGACCGTCAATTTGTATACACCATCAAACAACCACATATTCCCCTGGGAATCGGCGCGAGCCAAAGAACCGAGCGTTATATTCAGGTGAGCTCTTGCAGACGATCTGGGCCCGATAGCATGTAACCGTTCATAGGAAACCAGCCTTCTGTTGGGTCGAGGAGCGGGTCCAGCATTGCCACCCACGAATAGCATGGTGACGAAATCGGACTTGACCTTGCCCGTATTATGGACAACTACTTCGAGTGTGTCGAAGATGAGTAGATCTGGAGTATCTGACCGGCGAATACTAGAGACGAAGTCGGAGGTGCTGTACCGAGCCTGGGGCCTCTTCTGCCACATCAAGGAGAATGTAGTAAAATGCAAACCATGGCCAAAGTCGAAGATAGGGGTACCGGTGTACCATTGGTACGTTCGTCCTGGATTGTTCGTAGACGGGCGAAGTGACATGTCAGTCATAGGAATCTGGTTGACGTATTCGGCAGGATATTGAGTGACGGGTAAGCGTCCGGCGGGTGCCGCTTTTCCTGTAAGGATGTCGAACAATGCAGTTCCTCCACTTTGCCCAGGATATCCTCCCCATACTATTGCGTTGATCTATGGATAACCATAATCGAATCGAAGTCCCTTACAATCGTGCAAAACCGCGTACCTTGGGGTTGATCCTTAATGCACTATCATCGACCTGTCCACCCCCGAACTGTAGCACAACGATCGGCTTGCCTGCTCGCTCTATCTCTGCAAGAAGCTCGAGCTGGTTCCCAGGCCATGTAATCTCTGTACGATCTTGGCCCTCTCTTTCTATGGATAATTCATCGATGCCCCCTGCAAAGATAATCAAGTCGGCATTTCGAGCCGCTGCGATGGCAGCGGAGAATCCGTCCGTAGTGTTCCCCGTTACTGCAGTTCCGAATTCGAAAGTGGCTTCATAGCCCGCGTCGATGGCTCCCTGTAGAGGGCTTATAAGGAATGGAGCGATGCCATGGTAATTTCCCTGCATCTGGACGGTAGCATTTGCCCATGGTCCGACCATCGCCACGCGCTTGGTTTTTCGGTCAATCGGGAGGATTCCGTCGTTTTTGAGAAGGACTATCCCCTCCACCGCGGCTCTGTGGGCAAGAGCTTGGGCGCTCGGAACATTGACATCAGACCAATCAATTTGTCGAAATGGCTGTGTCTCTGGAGGATCAAAATAACCAAGGCTAAAACGAATATAGTAAATACAACTGTTACCTGTAGGTGATGTATTTGATTGTCACTTACCGGACAAGGGAAGTATAAAGCTTGACGACAGCTCCCTCTAGATCGGCTCTCGTGATCATCGATTGATTGAAAGCACCCGGCAAGTCCCTCGCGAAGGCCGTTCCATTTCGAGCACAACCAACATCTGTACCCGCTTTGAGTGCAATGGCCGCAGCTTCCTCGGGCGTGGACGTGAAGTGATGTGTTCTCCATATGTTGTCTACAGCATCGCAGTCGGCTGTCACCCAACGGTTGTCATCGAACCCCCACTCGCCCCGCAACAAATCTTGTAGCAACCACGAATTGGCGCATGAGGGGATCCCGTTGATCTTGTTGTAACTGCACATCACCGAAGCGACTTTGGCGTCTCTAACGCAGGTCCGGAACGTAGGGGAGGTAGAACTCGGACATGTCCTGGGAGGTCACTACGGCATCAAAGGAGAAGCGCGCAATGCCTTGCCAGAGCTCGAGGTCATATGCAGCAAGATGCTTGCAGCTCGCGGCGATTTTGAATTGCGGGGGATCGGTGCCGCCTTGCAAGCCGCTAATTAACTGGAGGACGTATTGCGAGATATGGAAGGGATCTTCTCCAGGCGTCTCTTGGCCGCGCCCCCAACGAGGGTCTTTGAATGGGTTGATATTTGGCGTGAAGTAATCGAGGCCTGCAAAGCCAAAGTTGTTGAACGCCCGTGTTTCAGTGCTAATCACGGTAGCCACCTCCTTCACCAACCCATCGTCGAATGCAGCACCTAATAGAATAGGCTGAGGAAATGATGTAGCGAAACTGAAGTTGCCCGAAGGTGCGAACGTTACACCGGGACTAGTAGCGACGCCGTGCTACACGATTATTGTGTTTAACGGTCATTCATGGCCTGCAAGACAGAGGACGTACGAGGGCCTCAGACCACCAATTATAGCTAAAGAGGCCCAGCCGAGGTACGTCTGGGTTTTCGTTGGCTGTTCTATTGATGAGTTCATCGATGGTGAATAGGCTGACGACGGCCTGCGCCCGTTCCCTGGGACTTTTGGCGGTATCGCAGACGGCGTTATTCTTCAAGGGACCGTTAACGCAATCGGGGAACCCGTATAGCGCTGCATAGCTGGTGCGTGCAACAATAATGTGAACGAGCACAGTGATGAACAAAGTCTTCGCCATCAGAGCTCGGATGGACCCTTCGGGGTCCTTAAGGCTTTATGCGCTGCATCTAGTAATATCTGGGTGGCGAAGAAGACAGAAGAGTGAACGAGAATAACATGAATTCGCGAAGTCGAAGTGCTTGAGTGCGTATGCAGTCTTGATCACAAGATGATGTTGGCGCCATGACTCGTCCTCCGGGCCGCCTTAGGTCAGGTACATGGGAGCCCATGTCTTCGTCAGAAGTTGTCAGGGAGGTGGGAGCTGATCTAAAGAAGTCGCGGTGAGGTGGTCCATGTGGGTTCAACCAACGTGTAGTTAACTTGTGGAATGCGCGTAACGTTGTCGCGGGTCTTTCTTTTATCCAGCGATGCTAGAGCGGCTTTTCAGTCGGTTGAACCCGTGGAGATGTCAGAAAGTGTGCTCCAGGACGTTATTAGACTTTGATTTTGCGCAGCGGGTTGGGATCATCAAGGCAAGTTACTTGATGTATGTGGGGTATAGGGGTTTCTATTAACAACGCCCTCCATTGAGGACTACGAAGCTACACGACCATAGTAAATTGGATCTTCTCATATTTAAGTCAAGTTGAAAACGTAAAGTCCATCCGCAGTGCAGGTACCACAAAGGTGCTGACCAGCGACCATGAGGGAAATTAATATTACGAGGCGCACTATTAGGCGCCCATTACCATTGGTTGAACTAGCATGTCTACCACAGATTCTTCAGCTCCTCGACGTTCCTCGAGGCTCTCGGCGCAACCGAAAGAGGAAGTTAAGACTACTGCCAAAACCAGGAAGCCTTCTGTGAAACGCACAGCTGAGGCTGCAGCAGAGAAGACCACAGCGAAGAAGGTCATTCATTCTTGTTTCGCATCCCTTGTAGTACAGTGGGACTACATGTAGATCGTAGGCCAAATCCAGTCCTGAGCACGAAGAAAATACTGAAGATAATGATACTTTGCCAAAGATCGACCTTGGCGACATCCTAGCCTAGCATCCTTCTGAAGAACGAGGAGGATATGGAGGTAGATGTCGCTGATCTTGTGTCTGAGAAGGGTCTAGTACTTTTCCTAGTGCCCAAGGCGGATACTCGTACGTGGATCTACTGGAGTATCTTCTGGACGTGGATAATTAACATTATTCTTGCTGGTAGCTGGTTGCACCAACCAAGCATGCGGCTTCCGAGACATATATCCCGATTTCACATCGCACAACTATGAGGTTTACTGCCTGAGTGCCGACTCGCCCACAGCCCAAAGTAAATGGAAAACAAAGGTAAGGCGATAGTTGCGATCTACGAGGATCATACTCAACCGTTGCAATAGAAAGAGCTGCCGTACCCTCTCCTTTCCGATCCCAAACGCAAATTGATCACTGCCCTCGGTGCTGGTGAGGGGGGATAAGACCAAGCGAAGCCATTTCATCTTTGAGAAGGCGGCAAACTGGTAGATAAGAAGATTCCAGTGAAACCCGCTGAGAGGTACGGCATCCTCGCTGATCTTAGAACATGCCTGACCATTCCCGTCTTTCAGTCCCGCGCTCGCGCTCGAATTCATCAATAGTCTGTGAAGGACCTGAACTTACGGATGCTGTTGCCGGATGGCGCTATAATCCCAGGGTTCCAAGCGATAATAGCTACCTTATTCAAACATGTTTTGTAGTGATTGCTAGGCTCATGCCTTGCATCTTGTCTAATACTTAAGTCGACCATGTATGGGCTTCACGAACTAGCTGTCGCAGCATTAATGGGGTAGTGGTAACCTGGGTCGTTGCCAATGGAACATTCGTTTCGACCCGCCGGGAGTTCGATTCTCTCTTAATGCATGTTTTTTACATTGCTTTCACACTTTTTTAGCTGCAATCTGGATCCTACAGTCTCCCAATGCGTAGCGAGCCCAAAATTTGAGGGGATGAACCAATTCATCTATCACATATTCACCATAGGCAACGAGTCAAATACGCAAGTGATATACATGATAGATAAGCGATAGTGTACCGAAAGGATGATTATATCGTCGAAATACAAGTTCTATTTGAATGCGAATGAACTCTAGGTAATGCGTGTAAACTGTCAATAAATGTCAATAAATAATTCGTCTATGTCGTAATGATAATCGTGGAAGTGGTGGTAAGCGTCCCGTTAAGTGCAGACGTGTATAGACACATCAAACTTTCTCTTGCTTCGCCAAGGCTTCTGCCTCGAGCTCTTTCGCGATGCGCAGATCCTACATGACGAATAACTATCAGAAACGGGGGGAAAAAAGGTATAGCGCAGGGGACGCACGATACAGGGAGCGAATTTGCTGTGCGCGCGAATGCGCGGGCCATATTTCTTGAACAGAAATGGCGAGGGAGCAAGTATCAGGCCAAGTATACCAAAGAGTGTACAAGCCCAATTTACGCCCATCTAGGAGGTGGAATGAGCCACGCTGGTGAGAGGGTGAAAGTCGACGCGACGTACCTTAGTAAACATTTGGACTGTGAATAGCGGGAACGCCGCCGCGGCCGCCGAACGACACATCGTGTTCGCCGCGAAAGCGGAAGCACTGTACATCCTTGGGGACGATTAGCCGAGGAATATCACCGAACAATGAAAGTACACACAAATATGTATCCACCAGATAGCTCTATGTAACATTGATGGTTAGTTACTGGGCGATTACGACGAGGAATGGATGACCAACCAGGAATGATATGAAGATCAAGCTGATGCTAGTCCCGATGAACACCGAGCTGATGGCTGGCACGTACCACGGGATGGAGGAGTATTCACCCGTCCACCCCAGCCAGAAGATCCCGACAACCAGACAAGGGCCACCGATCATCGCGCCATAAAGCCGTTCTTCCGGTGGCGGAAAGCCCTTCCACCTAGCAATTAGGGTTGGATAGTGCCTGCTGGTAAAGACGTTGATAAGCGAGCCCAGACTCGTCCCGATGCCGATGCCGATGAAGATAAGGCCGTCTTGCGCGATAGTAAATCCGCGCTTGCTCACGAAGATGATCGGGAACGCCTGGAAGACTGTAAGGAGGAAGCGTTTGAGTGGGTGGCAGGTTCATGGTAAGAAGTATCTTACGGGCATAGAGAATGGCGTAGACGATAGAGACGTAGAACGTTACAAGGAGAAGGATAGGCTCCATCGCTAGCATCTTGAACGGCCTGAAGAGTGTGCGGTGCAGGACGCCTTTGAAAGACCAATCGCTCCGTTCATGTTCAGCGTAGAGTGCATGATTCTTTTCGGGGTCGGCCTTCCTTAGCCGCTGGGCCTGAATAACAGAGATAGAGTAAGATTGATGCCACTTGCTTGTGACGTGTGAAGATAACTTACGCGCTTCTGAAGGAGGACAGGTGCGTATGTTTCGGGTAGGAGAATTATCATGAGCAATGTGCACGCGCCGGCGAATATCATCATCACCCAGAAGACCCATCGCCAACTTAAGGAGCTCTCGACGATGCTGTTGGGCGTTCTTGAGTTTCAGAAGGAATACAAGAGAAATGCATGCCGACTTACTATCCAGCGACGATAGGACCCATGACAGGACCCATAAACACGCTCGCGGTAAAAAGACTAGTAGCAAGCCCGCGAGTCTCGGCAGACCAAATGTCCGCTATAACGCCTAAAATAGCTACGATCAACAAAGGAAGTATTTAGAAGAGAAGGTAAACTTACCACCACAATTCGTCATCGGCGCGACGGCGAAAAATCCGGAAAGGAAGCGTGTAACGAGTAACGTTTCAATGTTCTTCGCGAGTGCTTGTCCCAGATGAAGTAAGGTGTAGGATATCATGGCGATGAGGAAAATAGGACGTCTGCCCCACAGCTCCGAACCCGGGCCCCAAAATAATGGTCCAAATACGTAGCCCAGAAGGAAAGTCGTTGTCATCAGATAAGATACCTCAGCAGAGATACCGAAGGTGGAGATGACGGCGTGGGTTGCTGCCGTCGGAGCGGATGAGGCAAAGGTACTGTTCGTAGATTGTCAGTGAGTGGGTACGGTAAGCATCAACGACGGGGGGACGCACACGTTACTGTCATCATAATGCACACCGCAGTGATGCCCCATTTACGACGAACCGACCAATTCTGAGGATTTTCTAGATCGTCGGTACCTTTCCAAAATACACGATTGGGGTCTTGGGCTGGCTCCGTAAACGTAGGTGTCGGTGTGATCGAGCCTGCTTCTTTCGACGGTGGGTCGTGAATATCATTCCCTCCATATGTCTCGAACTCTAGCTCGTCCTGCGCGATCTCCCTGTCCAACGGACTTGGGCCCAGAGACACCGCTGGGAGCGTATTCCTATGTTCCATGAGGGTAAGGGAAGAGCGCCTTGAGCCTTCTGCTATTGAAGCAGCCATACCGGCGAATAAAAGAACAGTGAAAGTATATCACTTGATCATAACTCGAGGTCAACCTTTATGCAAATTGTGAAATGTTGCGCCTCCTCGGCTACTCTGTAACCCGGTCGTTGGTAGCCGTCCAGGGGTCCCGGAAAGATGGCCGAGGTGTCGATTGCTAGTAATCGACGTAGACATATACCCGAGAATAAGGTGCTCGGTGCATCCCGACGGGGGTAATAGAAAGCACGGAGCCACCTGGAGCCACTTTGATAAAGGACGAGTGCGAAGAGAAACGGACGATTACTCAGGAGGTCGAGGTCACATCAATAAAGACGTATTTTGTATCCTGCTGGATATAATCGGGTTTGCAGGGTCTCTATGGACACCGTAACTTTGTGGTGGCGTCGTCCTACAGACAAAGCTTCACCAGGACTGTTGGGACAAGCCTTGCGTTCCAACCAGAGCTAGGCCAGAGCCGGTTCCTAAAAGACTAGACGGGGGACGAATGAGAGTCTTTCCTCTGAAATAATCCAAGACTTACGCTTCATACCAAGTTTACTACCGACTCTCTCAGTGAACTGGACTCGGAGCGTTTTCAAATAATGCGAAGGCAGAGTCGTTGTGGCCAGTCGCGCGCGTGGTGGCATCACGTGATCCGTAGGCCTCAGTATTTTCGAAACCAAAGCTCAAACGACGTTCGAACGTTCTTTGGGAGCAAATTTCAAGGGTGCAACCGTACAAGCCTCCAAACGCTCTGCCAAGGCTCCATGAAATTGGTTTGGATCACTGCCATAACCTTCGTTTCCTGATATCACCATGTTGAACAACAGAAGTGGCCGAACTCCCGCGCGTACCTCGCAAGTCCATGCGATTCCATCAGTGTTTGCGACAAAGACGACGCCTACGATTCCCTCAGCATCGGCGGGATACGAACCACTTGTCAAATCAGTATTACAGCGTCGCTTGGTCTCCGAAATATTTGTGTACAGTGCCTTGTTCTGCTGCGGGGCTGTCTTTTGCTGGCCGACGTGGGGAGGCGGTGGGCTCGTAGAGAAGCTGTTTACTTTATTGTTGTACGCTTCCACATTCTGGATAGCAGGGGCTCTTCCCAGCATCATCCTGCGGAAACGCTACGTTACAGGTGCGGTGGCAACAAAGCAACGAAAACTATATCTAATAGTTGCACGCTTAGCTGACTCTAGCCTTGCGACTTCTCCTTCAAAGACCGTACGGCAAGCGCTATGCAAGCCAATCACCTTTCATGCTGTACTCACCCACACTGCTTCGGCCATTCTCATCGCGACGATCCACGCGTTCGTGTCTTCAGGAGCAAAACTTTCGTTGTTTGTTAAATCCAAGTGAGTTATTCCACTGTTTCAACGGCGTCGATTTCCTGACCTGCAATAGAAAGCACCCACACTACTTGAACAGTCGCCTAATATTTCTACTCTGTTCACAAGTGTTGCTGGCTCTGGCTTTCACTGTGCGCAACACTATGCTCGATCGCTACTTGTTTCGTTCGAGCACGCGGCGACCATTTGCTCTTCTTAATATAGCCAAAACGATGGTCGTCGCAAGACTGCTGACCACCATCACTGTCGTTCTATCAATGATAACCATCGCACTCGGGAAAGTCTTCATGTTACCCATTCTGTATCGCGTCCCTTTCGCTCCCTGGCTTCTGAGACCATTAACGGGGCATTTCGTGCGCTCGTCGGTGGCCTCGCTCTTTCCATTGCATCATCTTGGATTGATTCTTCAGGCATGGTCTTTGGGCTCCGTAACTGTCGATGTATGGGAGTTCTCAAATGCCCTCTTTGATTTCTACGTACCCATGCCCGTCCACGTTGGACTTTCCTCCGCAGACCCCGTCGTGACGCTGGTCTCTGGCACCACTTCCACTGACAAGATCATCAAGCAATTTGCTTACTCTGAACTCAACGACATCGCCGGCGACGATTCACCCGCTGCGGGCGCTCAACGGACGGCCCTGTTTAACGACCAAAAATTCCTGCCTAGTTTATGGAGCTCCCTGGTCAGAGTCAGCCTCGTTACGCTTGGACAAGACTATCAACGCTTCATACACAAAGGTGCACCTGCTCCGCCACCGCCTGCAGCCCCAGCCGCACCGCGAGCCGCAGACCCTGTTCTCCCCTCTACTCCCAAGAAACTCCTCCAAAAGCCTATCTACCAATCAGCAAGACAGTCGCCGATACGCAACGTCATTGATTCGCTTGCCGCAGACGGGTCATTCGCCCAAGCGATCGAGGAGACGCACGTTCCTGAGGTCTTCCGCTCGGTGACGAACGCCGTTGTCGAGCCAGCTAATGCAGCTGCGAAACACGAGGTGCAGAAGGTTCGTGAAGCTGGGATGAGCTTCTTGGGTCGCCTCCGGAGTCGCATTGGAGGCGTAGCTTCTGGCGCGCTGACCCAATATGCCCCCGCTGGGGTGAATGACCTTGTTGAGACGTGTCATGCCTGGTGGACAAAGGAGAGACTGGGAAAGGTCGTTGAAGGATATCTGCCCAACCGGGAGCTCGATGTCCTGATTGTTCAAGGTGCGTCGTAGGGATGGCCGTGTGTCGTAGCTGCTGATGTTTTCTCCAAAGTGTTGGCTCGTCTCGTCTGTGCTTCCCTAACGGAAGACCGGTACGGAGTCGTGCAGAGGGACATCCCGAAGATTCTAGAAGCAATGTTATCCTTCCTCTCCGAGATTGAGACGTATCAGAAAGAGGTCAACGCTTTGTATACGCCGCCACCAACGAACGTGCGCTTGAGCGTGAAAGAGCTGGACGAGAGCGAGTTTGTTCGAGGGCAGGTAGAGAGAGCCGGCGAGGTGCTGGGCGAGGTTGGAGATGGTGAGTTGCCCCCATTACATTGCATAGCGATGCTAAGACTTTTTTCTAGCGCTGAAGGATGGTGTCGCGAGTATAGTTCGTACATTTGGAGACAAGTTACTAGCCTTCAAGTTCCCGCCAAAGACAGCGAGCAAGCTACAAGGATTTATGGACTATTGCTAATGAAAATTCACTTGTTGCTCTGTTATCCTTTTTATGCCCACGCTAACAGCTAACGGTGATCAGAAGACAGCGCGCTTGAATTATATCAGCATGGCTCCAGTCTGATTGCAGTTTTGGCAGATGGACATATATTCCAATCACCAGGTAGCCTCATATCTGCGGTAGTTTCAAGAACTCATCGTGTCATTCAAAATTTAGGTGACGAATCATAGAGGATATTCAAAGAACCAGTATCAAACTACGAACAAATGCAGGCTTTACGACAAAGTAGGCACGCTCCAAGGGATCCATCGCGTTTGGTCGAAGTTGCTGTAGGTCGTGTCGGTGCGGAAGATGTCTGTGGTCCCAGATCCTTTAAGCAAGAATGTATTGAGGAAGGCCGTCAATTCCGTTTGTTGCGTTGATGGGAAGGCGCAGTGATCGTGTCCTCCTACTTGGGAGTACCCCATGTTCGCAGAAGCACCAAGAGCTTGGTAGACGAGTTTACTGGCACGTTGGCAACCATACGTGCTCAGGGCTCCGAGCCACTCCATGCTGGTATTCTCGATGACATATAGGCCTCGGGGCGCAACCATAGCAGTGAGTTGGTGGTGGTCAACGGGCATGCTGTTCACTTGGTTGACCCAGGAATTGAAGTTGGGTGAGAACCACACGTTCTCCTGTACGATTTCTGGAGCGGTCTGGACGTTCTGGCCCTGGGATTGCTTGGAAGTTGGACAGCCGCCATGAAGCCGATCCTCCTGACCCGGACTCTTGCGGGAATGGTCAGGGCGATGCGCTCGTCAAACGCTCCTGCAACCAAGGCTCCCTTCCCATTTCGCGAACAGCCCGTGACACCAATGCGCGTCAGGTCGACGTTCACCGCAGGTGTTATCTCGAGCGCGTCGATGATGCGCTGCACGCCCCAAGCCCAGGCCGTCATGGCACCAGCAGAGTGCCCCGAACCATAGAGCTGGTAGAATTTGCCCTGTCCACGCGAACTTCCGCTCTGCTGGGCAGCCATGTCGTCGTTGTTGAACGTGATCACGCCAGATGGTAGTTCGGGATGGGGATGCTAGGGCCGCCAGTAGGCAATTATGGCGGGGAATGGGCCGCTGCCGGATGGAGTCGTGATTTTGACGGCGAAGGAGATGGATTTCCCTTGGTCCGACACGTTGATGGTCAGAGTTCCCCCGGAGAACGACGCCGTCACCGACTGCGGTTTGGGGGGCATGGTGCCGAGTTCATATCGTTGGAGAAGCTGGGATATTTCGTTGCGTTGGCAAGTCCATTGAGCCTTGGTGGAGATCCGGGCGCCGCCAGCGACTGGGCTGGAAAGGATCCGGGAGAGCGGCAGTTGGAGAAACTGACGGATGCAGGGATGGCCTGCGCAACTTGCGGGTGCAGGTTGGGGTTGGTCCAGTCGACGTTGGTACCGACGTTGCCGGTGGTGGGGCTACAGTCGTCGGTGGAGGAGCCACAGTCGTCGGTGGTGCCGGTGCCCTGAAGGTATTTGTGGTCAACAAGTGTCCACCGGGGACTTGTATCAACTCACGATGTGGTAGGTGCGGGCGGAGCCGTGCCACGAAGGCACTGGAAGTAATAATCGTTGAGGTGTGTGCATGTCAGCCCAGCATCACAACTTCCTGAAGGGTGGAGGATTACAAGCCAAAATTAGTTGGTTGCCATCGACTTGTTAGTCAGATACTGACCGCTTCCGCTCCAGCCAATGCCCTGTCGATATATCAGCATTCACATTCAAGTGGTAGGCATCGCGGTATACTCACACCACACTGTGCCCATCTATGTTGTTTTGGGATCAGCGTCATTCTGGGGAAGCACACGTTTTCACTTACTCAGGGATTGCTAAGACTCCTGGTGCAGCCACAGCCACAGCTGCGAGAAGACGAAGATACTTCATGGTTGGGTGGAAAATTCTTGGCGGTAACTGTCTTGAATTGCCTTCGTTGTCTCTGAGTAAAGCTGAGGGATTTTATAGGTGGATCTATTTCGCGACGAGGTATTGTCGGCCAAAGTCTGGTGACAGAATGACCCCCACATGCTTATGGAGAGGTTCTTGGATTGAATTGCCAAAAGCTGGGCGATGACCACAAGTCGACCCGTCCCCGCCGAGATCAAAGCGCAATAGTTCCGAGAGTGTGTTCGGAGTCGACGCTTAAAATATATAAGAGCCTTCCATGGACTCCACCGTCATCCCACCTCCCATGAATGGCTTCAACGACGTCCTTGTTTCAACTATCCATAATTCCATCCTACATTTCCGCCCATCCCGTGCACACCCTGGACCATTCTGAATGCACAATAGCCTCTACCATGTATCCCAAACTCTCCATTGGTAGATTCCGCCCTTCGAAACCTCTGCTTCCGAAAGCAAAGCCTTCCTGCTACCCCTTCCACCGGCGGCCGCCCCTCCTCCTCCTTCGCCTTCTTGAACATTCTTACTGCGCTGTTTCTCCGCCGTATATATCGAGGTTGGTCTATACTATCGATATTAACCAGCGGCTCAGCGGGTGGCCGTCGATTACGATGGTTCGTGCAAGCAGCTGATCGTGTCCACGTTGTTCCGGAGTTCCACCATGACGTGCTTGACGGCCAGAAGATCCATACTTAGGCCTAAATTACGGCGTCGCAGTATCCTTCATCCGATCCCATGGAAGGCGAACATTCTATGTTATGTTAGTAGCAGCCTTGCGGAAGGTCCTTTGGAAGCTAGGGTATTCCTGTAGATCCTTCCCTTTACGTTGGACCACCCGTGTTCATGGTGTCGCAGACTTCCTCATGGTTATCACACGGACCAGCGCTGATGCCCTACGACTAGAATACGATTTCGATCACATGTCTCGTGGAGAACTGCGCTCACCACTTGCCAGGCTGGATCGCCTTATCTACACGTAACCTCAAGATGCCGTGTTATCGAGGATATTTTATCTGATACTGTGCCAGATGGTCGAATGTGCTTGGCCTTACCTCGTCTTTGTTCGCCTATCCCGAAACAAATCATCGGGGTTAGCGGTGGACTTTTCGGGTGCGAGCATGATTGCAAGTAATCTATTTGCATCCTCGCATCACTTGGACTAAAATATCGTCACTTGGACTAAAATATCATGCCTCACAGTCGTAAACTGCTTTGAGATTGCCGCTACGGGTCTTTCGCATGATATACTTGCGCAATCCCAAAGTTCATAACGCCTTCTATTTCACGGACGGACGGAGGGGGAGAGCCTCTTGACCACGTCGACACTCAACGGCAAGTCAGTGTTCAGTGGCTATTTTTGCGGTTCTTCGCACCTTTATCTAATCAGATAAGGCCTCTAGACAAAGACCATACTGCCAAATGTTCCAGCGCGCGTGGATATGCTCCTTTCATAGGCAAGCTCGTATCCAGAATCATTCGAAGTACCGAAGCGTTGGGCTTCTAATGCACCTGGTTCCATGTGTTCTGAATGAACTTACCAAAGATATGCTGCCAATCCCTGTTCAATGAAATTGTGTAAAAGAAGCAGCTGTCAAAGGTTATCTGTACAGAGTCCTCAGTGCACATCCCCGCTCTACTCAGCATGGAGTCGACGACGTTGGGCCAGCCCTTTGTGCGCTCCGAATCATCCTACAACCCAGACAAACCATTCTCGAAGAAGAGGAACGAGGAATATCCGTGGCAGCTCTGGTGGTGCCTCGCAGTATTCTTCTTCATCGTCTCTTCCTTGCAGCTAGCGTCATATTTATGTAACAAGATCGCCGTACGCAGACCGAAGACACGAAGCACCGATAATGGCGAAGGCCCTGGGCAGCCAACGAGACCTCGTAGCGTCTGGTCACTTCGCAGGATTCCAGTCGCAATTGTAAATAGTTACCGTGTCATGGCGTTTCGGTGGACCGTCGACTTTGGCCGCGGCTATGTGCTGAACGTAGCTGAGGTCGTCTTGACAATTCTTTACATCGTCGCGCTGTTCACTTGGTCTTTCATTAATAGTACGTACGTCTATCACCTGCCGTTGATGATATACTCAAGGTAGATAATAGCCACTGATATTGCGGGTAATAAACACGCAAACCGGTACTGGTCCAATCGCACAGGAACGCTGGCTACGAGCCAATTTCCCCTTGATCACCGCACTTGGGACAAAGAATAATTTGATATCCTGTAGGACGCCACTCATTCGCTCCTTCCATATCTAAATCATTTCTCATTTCTTTACAGTCATCACTGGAGTTAGCTATGACAAGGTATGTAGCCTGGCTACCTCATCGAGCGTCCTTTCTGACGGGTATACAATAGCTCAACTACATGCACAGGATGACATCGCGAGTCACCTTCGTTCTGATTTGGGTACATGGAAGTCGGCAGAGTATGTCATTTATCCTCAGCTCAGCTACGACACACTAACGTATCATATATCTCCTGCTAGATCCTCAAAGGGTATGATACCTTTAATCACCTCTTACGCCCGCTCATTCTGTCTCAATAGTATCCCCTCGCACGAATGGCACGAATCGTGGTTATGGCCCGGGATGCTGGCCGGCGTAGGCTTGACCATCATATGCATGCTGTCCATCCGCCCCGTTCGCGCAGCAAGCATACGAACTCTTCTTCTATGTCCATTTCTTTCTGGTCCTGTGAGGCAGCTTCGCATTTCTCTCCCCCACTTACAATCTAACCCACCACAGCGCATTCCTCATTGGCGCGTACTACCACGCTCGCTATAGACAGTGAGTTTCGCTCAGCCTATTCTTCAGCTTTCTCACATTATCTAAAATACCGAAATACGTGGTAGCTTCGACCCCTATATCATCGCGTGCTTCATCATCTGGGGCGCCGACCGTCTCATCCGCGTCGTGCGCCTCGTCGTATTCAACCACTCGTACTTTGGATTCAAATCAGGCAGCGGTACCCTCGACGCGACGACCGAGCTCCTCTCCCCGGAGATGGTAGCGCCTCGTCCTCCGCCGCCCGCCCCACTTCCATTGGTCCCCGGGGCAAACTGCGTACCTCATCATGCCGGCGTGTCCGCGCTCCCGTTCGAAGCACACCCTTTCACCATCGCGAGCTTCGATTCTGGATCTAATGTCGAAGAGGACCTGTCGATAGCGCCCGGGACTCCTGACGAGAAGACAGGAAAGCCAGAGTTCTGGGAAGGACTACGACGTATTGGAAGGAACTCGTGTTCCTGGTCAGCCCCAGAGACGGCTGTACGCGCCGCCTGCTCGATGCAGCGGCGAAAAGAGAGACGATCAAGGTATTTGTGGATGGGCCATACGGACCATCCCCGGACATGCGCCGCTTTGATACTTGCGTTCTTATTGCTGGTGAGTTCATGTTAGCCAATCTGACTGCAATGGGCATTGCCTAATGGCGTCATTCCAGGTGGCTCCGGTGTATC
Source organism: Pleurotus sapidus (assembly GCA_026743855.1). Taxonomy (NCBI): domain Eukaryota; kingdom Fungi; phylum Basidiomycota; class Agaricomycetes; order Agaricales; family Pleurotaceae; genus Pleurotus; species Pleurotus sapidus. The sequence goes on from JANBWZ010000017.1 coordinate 641,031, forward strand.
CCACACATTACCTGTGCTTTTGGACATCATAGAGTAAGTTGCATTACTATTTGGAAGGCTCTCCGACTAAGAACTCCTTCAGGAAGGCTAGGGATAAACATACAGCACTGCACGAGGGTAGTCTTTATATGGGCAATTCGTGAACTTGGTATGAATCTTCAGTTTACGTCCTATTCAAGTGGAGCTCACCCCTCGCAACTGTTTCATAGCGCACATCAACTGGATCTCGGAAGGCCTTCGCAGAGGGCTCCTCATCGCTCCCCCTGAGTTGGACATCGATATACAGGTTTTCATCACTCGTCAAAGCTCCGACGGCATGGAGGTAGAGAATGCACCCGCTAACCTGAGTCCTTCAACGCCGCAAAGTGACAAGACCGTCGCTGATGAAATCCCCTCCGTGTTAAACATGTCGGGCATTCGCGTAGCCTCTGGCCGACCCGACCTCAAGGCTCTTCTGCAGCGCGAGGTCGCAGGGACGCAGGGACGAATGTCTGTCAGTGGTAAGTTGTTGACATAACGTATCGTATCCATAGTGGACCTCGCTGATTTTTTCAACCGTTCAGTCTGTGGATCCCAGAGCATCTCCCAAACCGTGAGGAGTGCACTGTCCTTCCCAGTGTCCGGGGCGCCCAACGTCCTCGGAGGAGGAGCCAGCGTGACTCTACATGTCGAGTCGTTTGGATATGCGTGAAATTGTACATACAATGTACCATACAAAGAAGGGATATATTTTTACATGTAACAGATATCGTTGTCGGCCGCTTCAGATGCCTATCAGAGTCATGAGACAGGGGCTCCCTATTTCTGAACCTTGGCTCCCTCGTCAATTTATAAATTTGAGAGTTCTGCCTTCTAGCCTCTAATTCCTAGCCTCAAGGCCAACAATCGGCGATTCCAGTGGATCCTGAGAGCAAGACGGTGTAAATCCATGAAACTTCTCCCCTCCTCCGTGTGAGCAGAGTGCAACCCGGGGCAACCCCCTGGAGGTACGAAGCATCAGCTTCTCGGGAGGGGTGGGGAAAGGGCGCCCACAAGAGACATGCAACTTGGCATCAGCGGTAGATGCCAGTGTGCGCAGTGAGTGGTGCATGCTTTTTGCAGGAATCTGGCCCAAATAGGTCGTTTATCCTGAATTTGAATAGGGCGACGCTGGCGAGCGCACTCAAGTGCCGTAACAATTGATAAAAATCCAACAACGCTCCATATGCCGCCTGTGAGATACTTTTAAAATATGGGCACCAGCTTAGAGCCAACCCCCCTCCACGGAGTCTCTCTTTGCCAGAGGGATCAAGTTCACGACAGTTTACGACCAATTTACGACCGAAAATGTGGCTGGCCATGAAATTTGGTCCTTATCAGCCGGCGCCTAATTTGTGGCACTCAGCCAAGCCACCTGCTCTCATCCAGACCATCAATCTTTTCCTCGAAGACCACAAGCAACAACGAGCAGAACGTCGCCGACGCCGCAAAGAACGACGCCAAGGACGTCTTCAACAACATCCATCTAACATGGATCCCGCCTCCCCCCACATTGGGACAGAGTCGCCACCGTTGCGAACAACCATACTAGGCTCTTTCCTCAGAGGCCGACCGCGAAATTCTTCTCAATCGCACATCAATACTGATTTGGCTCGAGAACTGTCGCCTTCACCACCAGCGCAGCCGCCATCTCCAGGTGGTACAGGTCATAGGCGGCGTCCCGCAGCAGCTGGTGTGCAGGCCTCTGCATCGCATAACAGCGCATCTTCATCTGCGGGCATAGGTACGGGGCTATCTCATATGCTTAGACGAAGACGATCTGCGGGGAACATTGCGACGCCGACGACCCCCAATCCGGGTTTGCCACCTGCTGTGGCGCATCTCTTAGGGCAGCCAGGCATCAGTAATGCCACTCCAGCGGCGGCAGCTCCAGCCAGTAATTCAAATGCACCAGCGCATCGCATTCGTTTGGTTCCCCACCTCGACTCCCGACGCTCGCTCAAATTCGAAGCCATTGGTAGAGATATCAGAGAAGGCGATCCGCCACTTCGCATTGGTCGTTTCACGGACCGCACGGGATTAGGGCTTGCTGCAGTGAACGCCTTGGGCTCGAACAAACTAGCGTTCAAATCGAAGGTGGTCTCTCGAGCGCATGCGGAGATTTGGGCAGAGCAAGGAGGGATTTTCTATCATCAGGGACACCAAATCATCTTCCGGGACGTTTTTGAATCACATCAGGCTGTCGCCTGCCAACTCCGAGTCGCGCCCATTTCAAATCAAGGACGGAGATATTTTACAGCTTGGTGTTGATTATCAAGGCGGGACCGAGGATATATATAAGTCGGTCAAGATTCGGATAGAGCTGGGACGAGAGTGGCAGTCTGCCGCAAACGCATTCAAGTAAGTGGCGTTTACTTAATTTCGACGACTTCAACCCATATCTTCGATGTCAGCACCAACGCGCTCAAGAACCTCAAGTCTCTTGCCTCGGCTGTTGCTGGGACCCAAACCCGGCGCAAAACCCGCGCCGAAGTCAAGCATCCCCGATTGCTGTATTTGCCTCTTCGGTGTCACCATCAGACAAGCGCTCTTCATCGCGCCCTGCTCGCACACTTTCCACTACAAGTGCATCCGCCCGCTACTCGAGACGCACCATCCTGCGTTCTCCTGCCCTCTTTGCAGAACATTCGCTGATCTCGATGACGATGTTGAGGTAGAGATGGACCCTGCCTTTGAAGACGACGACTCTGCTGTGGAAGATGGGCCTGGACCCAGTACTGTCAATTCGCCAGCAGTGGGCCCGGCTGAAACAAATGGAAGCAGACCGGGGACGGCGGACTTAGTGGAGGATAGGGACGTTGTAGCCGTGGAGACTGATTTAGATGATGGACGGGTGGGAATAACGAGAAACAACCGCGTTCGCAACAGCATGGGGCGTCTCAGCGATCTACACGAGTCCTCGGGTGGCGAAGAAGACATAGACATGGTTAACGATCCAAATCCCCGCGCTGCAGCCTCTGGTCAAATGGATGTGGACGACGTCCTCTTAGTCGACGCAGGGGTGAGCGATCTTCCTGCCACCAGGTTAAATGGCGGTCTAGAGGCTGTTGTGCGATCTGACGGAGAGAGCGATGGCCGAATGAGCCCCGCCATTGTTGATGATGCGGGACTGATGATGCAGGACGATGGCGAAGGCTCCTCGGATGGTAACATTGGAAGCAAGCGTAAACGATAAGGACTGCGGTTGCTCATTATCTGTACAAGGTCCTCTCTCACTCCATGTCGTAGTATTCCCGGTAGGTCGTCGATTGTACTTTGGATTGCGTCCCCCCTATCCTTTCCCCGAGATATCCATCTTATTCACTCTTCCAACTCATCACCCTCCAACACGTATTTTAACGATCCATCTCCCCATATTGTTTACCCTTCGCCGCTCTCTTTACGTTTCACGCTTCACGCTCACAACTAATGTTTTTCCAAGTTCACGAACCTTTTGATATACGATCTCTGCATTTGAATAGCCAATGGTTTGTCAATCCATTGTCTGTGCGTTTGGCTACACGCAATACAATTATTAGTGATTGATTAGTGGAATGTCTGTACGGTTCTATTCTTGATTTGATATGTAATACTATGATCACGTCTTCGAATGGTCTCGCTAATCTTTTGATTATTCCTTCAAAACCGTTACATGCCATATGCTGCCATACGCGCATGGTTTCGTTATTCGACCGGTTGCACCAGCATTTTCTGCGGGAGCAGGATGATTCAGGGATATGTCAGCCAGTGAGCCAAGGCGCAAATGTCAGCAAATCCCGGTTACTTGCGATTGCGCTTCCGGCTGCAGCACCCTGTCCGAAGCCAGTTCCCAGCTCTTCATAAAGCTCGCCCATCGCACGCCTAGCTATGTCAAACAATCCGCTCATCAACAGTTCTCAATGTCGAATTCGAAACTCTTCGACCCCATCACCGTCGGTGACATGCATCTTAAGCACCGGGTGGTTCTCGCGCCACTCACGCGGTATCGAGCCGACGATCAGCATGTGCCGCTCCCGCTCGTAGAGGAATACTATGTCCAGAGGGGGAGTGTTCCCGGGACGCTGCTGATAACGGAAGCGACCCCCATCGCTGCCAAGGCCGGCGGCTACAAGAACATACCAGGTATATGGAGCGACGAGCAGATACGGACATGGAAGAAGGTGCGTTGGTATTCAGACTCAAAGCAACGCCTAGCCGTATATGAAGCAATTTACAATACTGACAACGGCTGATAGATAACGGACGCAGTCCACGCAGAAGGGTCCTTCATATTCATGCAGCTCTGGGGAATGGGGCGTGCGGCCGATGCCAGCTTCCTCGCGCAGCAAGGGCTAGACTACGTCGCCCCGTCGCCCATTCCCCTCACAGATCGCAAGAACTCCCCCGCCCCCCGCGCCCTCACCATCCCAGAGATCCAAGAATACATCGAGCTGTACGGCCAGGCGGCGCACAACGCTGTCCATCTCGCGGGCTTCGACGGCGTGGAAGTCCACGGCGCGAACGGGTACTTGGTGGACCAGTTCCTCCAAGACGTCAGCAACCATAGGGACGACGACTACGGCGGAAGCATCGAGAAGAGGGCGAGGTTTGGGCTGGAAGTGATGGATTCCATCGTGAAGAGGGTGGGTGCGAGAAAGGCTGCTATCAGGCTGAGCCCCTGGACGACTATCCAAGGTGGGTTCCAAGTATAAGTTTAATGCGTTAACGGAGATTGATCGGCCGTTAGGTATGGGGATGGATGATCCCATCCCTACGTTCTCCTACTTTGTCAAAACGCTGGGGGAGCGCTACCCAGAGCTAGCGTACCTCCATGTCGTCGAGCCGCGCGCAAACGGAGTCGTAACCGTCGAGAAGAAAGAGGGCCAGTCCAACGACTTCATTCGCGAGATCTGGGCCCCGAAGGTGTTGATCAGCGCAGGAGGGTACGACAGGAATCTAGCCATTCAGATGGCGGATGACAAGGGGGATGTAATCGGGTTTGGGAGGTTCTTCATCTCGAACGTAAGTCTTCTTTCGTCCTAAGGAAATACATCTCAGCTGAGTTCTCAACGTTGGACAACAGCCTGATTTACCGCTGCGATTGAAGAATGGCTGGCCAGTGGAAAAGGGCGACAGGAAGAAGTACTACAGACCTGGTAGCGTGGATCCGGACGGGTATACATCATATCCCTTCTTTGCTCCAGCCGTTGAGGCTAGCAGATTGTGAACTAGCAGGACCTCTAGATTATAGAACATATATTCCGTTTTTTCTTCGTACTGACTTGCAATGCTGCAAGTCAAGCATTGCAAGTCAGTTCGCCTATACCTACCTCCAATACATGCTCAGGAACGGGCGAATAGTATGAATGTGATTCAATGCTTGCAATAGACACTATACGATGAAGTGGAAAGAACTGTCAACTGCTACAGGGAAAGAAATCCGCCTCTGACTGGATGCTTTTGATACGTGACTGGTAACTTGGATTTACTCGGTAGCAAGAGCGAGCTTGATCTCTGCAATGGCCTTCGCGGGGTTGAGTCCCTTTGGACAGGTGCGAGAGCCTTAACAAAGGATACGATTAGCAACGAATGTCCATCAAGGGAGAAAAGGCGTACAGTTGAAGATGGTGTGGCAACGGAACAAACTCAATTCGTTCTGGAAGTGCTCTTTGCGCTGTGCGCCGTAAGTATCCTGCGAGGTGTCAATTTAGTTTGACGAACGCAGCAAGGATAATAAGAACGTACGCGTGAATCTGCAATCCACCTGTACGCAGCCATCAAAGCAGCCGGGCCCAAATATTCGTCTTGATTCCACCAATAGCTGGGGCACGAGGTGCTGCAGCATGCGCACAGAATACATTCGTACATCCCGTCGAGTTTCTTGCGATCCTCTGGCGACTGAAGATGCTCTCTCTCAGGAACATTGTCATTCTGAAGGTAAGGCTTGATGGACTTGTACTGCTTGTAGAAAAGGGTGAGGTCGGGTACGAGGTCTTTCACGATATACACTGTCATTCGACGTTAGCTGATGCAATTCAGACCCTAAAGAGCAGTCGTACTGTGCGGCAGAGGGTAGATCTTGGTGTCCTTCCCAGCGTTACGGTCGATTCGGCACAGACAAGCCAACGTATTCTGTCCGTCGATGTTCATTGCGCACGAGCCGCAAATCCCCTCTCTGCACGAACGACGGAAGGTAAGAGTAGGGTCGATTTCGTTCTTGATCTTGATAAGAGCATCTAGGATCTACGAGCCTGTGAGCGCCTCACACCATAGAGGTAAGAATGAACGCACCATGGGGCCAGTCTGGTTCAAGTCAATGGTGTACGATTGGAGATGAGGCTTCTTGGCCGGCTCATCTGGGTTCTGAACCACGTCGTGAGCAACTTACCTGGGCATCTATGCGATTCAGCTCACCCAGCGGTAGATCTTGAATTCTTTCTGGAGAACGGGCTTCTGGAGGGGTTCTGCTTGCCACCTTCCGGGCGAGGTTGAGAAAGCGCGAATCGAACGAGATGAGCGAGCCAGCGACCTGGATGCGAGCGCCTGCATGGTTGAGCGATTCAGGTTGTTACAGGCGTTCCAAACGGTGGTGTCGTGGACGTCGACAACGATGGTGAGGAGGAGAAATATAATGCGGCGAGATCCTGTCGCGTGAATTCGGGAAGCGGAACGCCTGGTAACCCGAACCAATCAGGAGGCAGATGTTACTCTTCGGAAGATGCCGGCAGGGCCCTCGAACAGTCCCCTTTCCTGATTCAGACAGGGTTGCCGAACTCAACTCAAACTCAACTTTGAAGCTTTGAAGATTTGCATATTTGTTTGAGGCCTGACCGTGAGCACAGTACATTGAGGAGGTCATGAAGAATTGAGATGTTGTTTCTTTGGAGAAAGATACAAGTGCAACATTGACAATCAAATTATGAAGGGAAAAAAGTAGAACATAATTCCCCTCGGCGCTTAGTCAAGAGTGTATCATACTATAACGATATAGGCGGAAAGTATCCAGGAGTATGAGGAAGACGATAAATCCACGATGATCTACCAGAGAAGGCACTCAGGACCTCTTGGCGAACATGATTGAATCGTATCCACTCTCGACGACTTCTTTGCAGGCCTTTTGGTACGCCGGAAATCCTGCACACCAAAACATCTGCTCCATATGTTTGCCTGGAATGTTCGCGCCTCTGTACCACGAATTTGCGCGATCCCAGAGGCCCATAGCACCGATTTCGTGAACCCGTCGAGTCCAATCCTGTTCAGCCCTTGCACTTGCTTCGATGCGAACGAACGAGTTCTTCATCATGTATTCGATGCAATCAACTATCCAGCCAGCTTGCCATTCCTAACCCCGTCGTCAGAACATCGACACACTTGCAGGCTGCAGCCATTAGAGAGTTAGCACTCACAGCACACGTAGGTCCATTGGCCAATGCACTTGGTGCGTGAGGGCCATATACCATGAACATGTTTGGGAAACCAGACGCCAACATGCCCAGATACGACTTCACCCCATCAGCCTATTTATCGCGAAAGAGGGCCCCGTTTTGCCCTACAATCTGGATGTCGTTATAGCCACCAGTTGCCACATCGAACCCCGTGGCTATGACCAACAGGTCGAGAGTGTATTCTACACCGTCCTTGGTGCGAACACCAGTAGATGTAACCTCGTCAATGGGTCTTTCATTGAGGTCGACCAAAGTAACGTTATCTTGATTGAAGACCTCGTAATAGTGCTGAAGATGCTGGATGTTAGATAGAAGTCTAACTGAGGGGAACACTGCTTTACCTCTTCCAAAGCTGGACGCTTCGTCCCAAAGGGGTGCACCTTTACGGTAGGTGCAAGCTTCTCTACTAGCTCGGGCTTATTTATCCTCTGTCGGACTTTGTCTCGCCAATAGGCGTAGGCGTAGTCATTGGCGGTATCGTCAATGAGCGTATCGTCGTACGCCCCCAGCCAAAATGCTAACCCACCCCTCCCCCAGAGTTCATCGAATACCACCTGACGCGCGGGAGCTCCCCCAACTGCGGGCTTGGGAATGAGATCCACGTCGAAACCGGAGAACGTGGTCTTTCTGTGCTCGAATATGGCGGGATAAATACACCGGGACGCTTCGGTCTGAGGGGATTGTCGCATCGGGAATGCCAAGTTCGGCGTACGCTGGAACACCACCAGCTCTTTCACGACTTTGCCCGCTTCCTGAATGACCTGAATACCGCTAGCCCCAGTCCCAATGACCCCAACTCGCTTTCCTTCCATCTTGACGCCACTCTTAGGCCAACGGGCGGTGTGATAACATTATCCTTGAAACATTTCCAGGCCCTTGAAATGTGGTTGATAAGGCTTGCTCGCAAGACCAAGACACATAACAAGGAACCGGGTCTTTAATGTCTGTCCGTCGTCCGTCGTGACTTCCCAGTTATTTCCAGCATCGTTGAACCGTGCGCGGATGACCCGCGTATTGAAGCGAAAATGTTGGCGGACACCGAACGTTTCGTCGACGTAATGGAGGTACTTCAGGATTTCATCCCTGCCAGGAAAGCGTTCGGAAAACTGCCACCCCTCCCAAAGCCCCTTCCAGGAGTATTGGTACAAGGCGGCGTCGGAATCGACACGGGCGCCAGGATAGCGATTCCAGTACCCTCCAATATCGCTTGCCGCTTCGACCCCTTTGGCGTCGAGTCCTAACTGTCTGAGTCGATGTAGTTGGTAAATTCCGTTGATACCAGCGCCGACAACAAGGGCGTCGAGCGGCCTGTTTACTGAGTCTTCCATGGCCTCGCTGTAGGTCATTAGGGAAAGTGCGATGTAGGTTCAGACAGAGGGCGGGTTTATAAGCACGGAGCAAGTAGACGAGATCAGTCTCATGCCAACTGGAGACTGCGCGCATGTTAATACTGTCTTCTCACCAACGTACCAACGATGCTTCGCGCCACCGATCCATGGGAGTATAATCGTATCTGTCGGGTCCGCAAGCCGTGATCCCTGCCAGACGCTACTCATCCCACGACGGCAAGCGAAAGCCTCTGCTGGGTGTGCAGGATCTCTATTAGGAAGCTGAGGTTCAAGGTAATCACTACTAGTACTCACTTTCAATGGAAGGGTAAAGCGTCAAAGAGGATGGCATCACCTTAAAGATAAGAGGATTCCATCTAACTCGTAGATTGACGGAAACTAGGGTTGAATCGAGACTGGTATCTTCATGAGTCGTGAAATGTGTTGAACTGATGGCGGTAATGAGCGGATGAATACGCTGACGCGAGTACTGGGGCGAAAGATGCTTCGGGATAGTTCCAAGGAGGGCCGCGTGGTGTTAATAGTGTATACGTCGTCTGTATACTTCGAAACCAAAGCTCTTTGGGATAAGCGATACTAAGCACCCAGTATTAAATATTGATGGGCTTTCTTTTCATAGGTAGTAAATGTGTTGGAGGGTGCGGCGAGAGGCCACGAGCGAGATATACATACCCATACCTGGGGGGCTCTTCTGGGTGGAAACGAATAGAACCAATTGAAGTGTCACTCGGAAATTTGAGTCCATCGGTATCCTTGAGGCATGGCCCCGTGTGCATGCGGTTCACCGAAGGATGAATGGGCCTGCGCAGCGCATTGCTCGACCCCAGAAATCAATCAGCCAAGATCACTGGGTGGAGAGTGATATTATTGAAGAGTAACGACTTCAGCAGCACGGTGCCTTAAAATATCCCCTTCGTATTGTCTTCCTGAAGTTCCTTCATTGTCTCAACCTCGAATCCATTCGTAGTGAAGTAGGACCCCCAATAATGTCTATAAATGTTAGATCCGAAAATGCCCGGTTTTTACCCAAAAGGGGTGGACTAAGAATTGCCTTATTAGGAAGTACGGAGGGGTGGATAAGAACAAACCTCCCAATTAGGAAGCGGAGGGGTGGACAACTAGAACTAACATTGTAGGGCTTAATAAAATCGATAAAAATGAAAGAAAAATGCTAGAGTGTTCGTTCGCATTATATATACTAGTTCTCGCTGTTATCTAGCTCCTCTGTATGCTTTCTCCCCATCAGAGTCTTTACAGCCTGTGAGACGAGCCCCTCCCGCATATTCAGGGGCCGAAATACCGAGTTGAAGATTGTAACGTCGAGTTTTATCGAGCTATCCTCCCGTAAAGTGATTGTCTTCGCCATGAGTGCATATAGAAACGCCTTCGAGTGCACAAGTCCGTACTTTGGAAGGCCAGCTTGAGTCAAAGATTTGAATGAGTTTGGGGAGGAAAGGGGCGTCCAAAGCTGCATCGAAATCCACGAAATCGTGCCGACTGATGCGGCGTTCGACACCCAAGAGTGTTTACTAGCCTTTTCCCCCCCCTGTTCATAGAATGTAATAACTAAAGAACAGGTTAAAGACGAAGCAAGGTGATATTGATACTAATACACTCACCCCGCCCAATCATCAGCTTCTTCTCGTAGAGTACAATTGAGTAGACACCGTTTACGAGCTCAAACAGCGAGTTGATATTCGCGGTTGCTAGTGACTCCGCATGTGGCAGTGTTGCGAAGATCGCCTGGCGGGATTTGATCGCCTAGTATTTATTCAACCGTTAGTTTCTCATTTGATACACGAGTTTGTGACGGCTTACAGCATTAGCACGGGAGGTCGCTGCCCTCTTTGCGTTGGCTGAGTTTCCAGAGGTCTCCTTGTCCGCCAACGACATCGCATTCGCTTGTTTCGTCCATCGTACTTGTCGTGCCAGTCCGGATGTTTCTCCTTTGATATTGACACCAGAGAGCCTCAGGACTTCGTGTATCTTCTTTGTGAGCAATTGGCGAGGGGACTGTTCGACAATGAATGGAATTTGGGCGGGAATGTGTGGTTTAGGAGCTCCTTTGGCAGGGGTAGGGGATTGCTTCAGCGGCCGGCATGCATCGCTTGTCTCCTTGCTTTGATGCGCTCGTCGTTCGTCCACAAGTATGGTGATGTCGTACTGCGATATGCGAGAAAGAATTGAACTTGAGTCTTCTTCTTCGATGATCGTGTGTGCAGGTGGAGGAGCTGCCGCTTCATCTATTAGTTTCTTGACGGCGGCCTCACCTACGGGACCTAGAGCTGAGATCGCTTCTAGGATGGGCTTCAGCGCCGCTTGGATTACTTCCAGTGCCTCTGGATCGTCGTCTGGAAGGCGATCACTAACGCAATAGAATATTCAGTGAAAGGTCGAAGCGATCATTGCAAAACTCACAGATATCCAATATCTCGCATGTTGAGTGCCGCTGCGGCTAGTCCGCACTCGTTGATAATCTCAATGGCACCCCCAGGTAGGTCTGGACGTTCTGACGGTGGCAAGGTCGCGAAGGAGGCGATGTGTAACGCTTCATCTAGGAGTTCGCGATCAGATGGTACATCCATCGCTGACTCCTCCTGTGGATCCAGTTCGTCCAGATCGTCTTCGTCTACATCGAGATCGAGATTGGCGGTGGCAACAGGGACATGTGAGGTAGACGGTGTCATTGACGAGCTTGTGAAATAGCCTAATACTTCCCAGATCGCGTTGGCTTCCGTCCATGCCAGATGAGCCACTTGTTCGATGACTTCTTGTGGTGGAAAGTACGAAAGGGTGTCTAGAGCAGCTCCACTGCTATCGAAATGGGTGTGAGCATACCCAGCGCCGCCTCGTTGAAGACTTGCTGCGTCGACCTTGCGCCTGCAGGCCGCTAGTAGGCGTACGTCGAGTTTAGGAATCATTTGGAGGGCATCGACGATTGTGAACTCTGGTAATGTGCTGCGAAGAAGGCCGAATATATGTTCATTTACCTCAGTACCATGCATCCAAGGCAGTAATGGGAATGGATCGAGGTGATCGCGGTGGATGATGATTAAAGCGAGGAGTCCGTTTACCAGAATATCGAGGATATTGTCGGCGTCTTGCGAGAGAAAGTGGCGAGCAATGAGGTATCTGTTCTCTGTAAGAAACTGTTTCCAAATCAGCTTGAAGAAGAAGGCGAGGAGAATCATGTGGATGCGCTGCGTGTGGGATATTGTTCGGCTTTGGTATGCATCACAGGCTTCTCCAAAAATAAATAGAAAGATCGCCAGACCAGAATGACCGCATTCAATGGCGTGCTGGATACTGGCCGCTGAGAAGAGTCTAGCTGCCGCACGATCGTCCTGGCGGTCTAGCTTGTCGACGTCGCGGATATAAAGTGGAGAGCGATCTTGATTATATGCCATAGATCGTACCTGCTCGTAGTAGATTAGCTCCCTTCCTAGTACCATCTGCTTGGCGCCAGTAAATAGATTATTGCGACAGGTCTTTCTGAAGTGCTTTGAGTCTTGGATGATGGCGAGGCGACGTGTCCCGATGCGAAGGAGTTCGATCTTCAAGGGCCTCTTCTCTGCTGGATTTGGGTGCGAGATGTGAGCATACTCGACTGCAGCAAAGCCCGATTGAACTAGAATTCTACGAGCCTTGCGCTCGACGATCGTACCATCTGATCCAAGAGAGATAATGTTGACAGGAGGAGAGGTGTCGATGAGAAGCAGCTTCAGAAGCCGCTTTTCTATCTCTGCGAGATAATCGGCCGTGTTGCTCTCCGATATTGCCATTATTGCCATAATAAGAGGTGGAATGTCGGGGAGAGGGATCCAGAGAGACCATAAGCGGACCTTCTTGGCCAGAGAGCCTGATGCATGGTTAATGAGTTCGTCCAGCTGCTCGATATCAGCGACTACTATTGGCTCTCCTGTTGCACCAAGGAGGAACCAAGTCTTGCTTGAACTGTTGTAGTATGGGCGTAGGGAGGGGTGGAGCTTAGTGTCGTCGACCCCGCAAGCAAGTGGGGCAGTAGATGGGTACTTGTAATCTTCGAGATACTTCGTCACACGGTCGAGCGTAGCTGTGCTAATGCCAAGCGTCAGTTTCGGATGGGATGAGCGAATTTTGAGCATGCTCTGCTCCGTTCGACCACCAAATGTCGATGAGAAGAGTCGATACGCCTCTGGGCGGATGCATTGGAGTTCGTGGCAGAATTGATCGAAGTCTGCCGCGTACCGCATATTTTGTAATCCATGGCCTCTGGCCTGACGTTCATGGCGCGCAAACATCACTTTGAGGAGTTCGATGAATGAAGGGTTACCATCGAACACTCCTGAGGCCAGTGCCACGGTGAAGTTGAGGAGAACGTCGCCTTTTTTGCGTATAGTCTGTAATAAGCGCATTCAATGAAGTCCAATAGGGGATAGGGGCAGGGGCACGTACATCTTTAACAAACCTGCCCAGTCCCTTATTCTTAGCGTACATCTTCCCCGTTACGATGCTTTGGTAGCGAAATGGTATATATTTCCTCGTATCGTCGGGTGTCACTGGCTTTGCGATCGCCACCAGGAACTTATGCAGTTTGAGAATGCGCAGGCATTCTGCACAGGCTTGTAGTTCATTAGTGTCGCTCTTGCATCGTACCAGCTTGAGGCATTTGCAAGAGAATACTCGTGCTTCGTCGTGATCCAGTTCCCACTCGCAGCTGGAACGATAGTGGAGGTCTAGCTCGTCTTTCTCTTGTTTAGATAGGGATGGGACCGTCTTGCCAAAGTGTTGGGATGCTAATAACGGTCGACTTGTCCCTCCAGCGTACCGAACCTCAGTACGAGAGGTGTAGATGGGAATACGACTGTCGTTTGCCTCGGTAAGCCCAGGACAAGGTCGCTCAACGAAGTTGTCCACTTTTGGCACGGATGCTGAGCGGTCAAGGTTGAACTTGAAGAAGCCATCGATGGATTGGATGTGAAGGCGGCTGCCCTTCGCCTTACACCTGGAAAGATGTTGTTTGAATCGATATGTATTATATGGCTCCGATTGCTTGATGATCTTTGCGCACGACGAGCAGCGTGCCAGGCGAATATGTTCCGGGCTCTCGTCGTAGACCTCAACGTGTGCATCCAGCTGTCGAAGCTTTGCAACGTAGTTGTTCCAGCGTTGAGTGCTTTTGACAAGCAAGCCACTTGCTGCCAGCTTATTGTTCTGCTCCTTCGACACCATAGACTTCGATTTACGGATCTTTATTTCCTTCAATGGCGCTGCGTCGGGCTGATCGTCCATCGAAACGATAGAGGTATCGTCTTCAGGCAAGGGATCGCGCCTAGCAAGGTTTGGTACCACGATCACATTCAGGTTCAATTGGCTGCCTCGACGAGGACGTTTAACTGCGATACGAGAAGGGCTAACAGGCGCAGATAGCATAATTGAATTGCTATTGCGACGTTTAGTGGGAGGGCGGGGGGGGCTAACAGGGGTCGATACAGGGTGCGGGGGAGAAACAGGGGTGGTTGCTGATTGTCCAGTTACTGGTAGGAGTGACAACGGTGGAATTAATGGCGCATCGACAGTCTAAACATAATTGTCAGTGCATGAACTCTTGGGTAGCCGTTCGCTTACATTTATGTCCATGCAGAACTCCATGCACGACAAGAATTCGTCGAGACGACACTGCTCTCTCGTCTTCTTTGTCCAATAAGGGTCGCCAAAGATTTCGTGCTTGAGTGCATTCATGGCGACGATCCCACAAGAGTAGGAATCATGCTGCGATGCGCAGGGGAAGTGACTGTCGACACTGACAAAACGCTGCGGCATGTAATGTTTGCTCCACAATCTAATCCCTTTCTCCAGCGCCCGGGGAACCTTTTTCTTCATACCATCACCCCATCTCGCTTGTACACGACCACCTGAGATAGTAATCATCAGGAATCCCCAATGGTGTTCGGGCCAGTACGCGACTGTAGCGATGAGCAGGTCCTGCTGAGAAGTCGCGACGAAATTCCCAATATCTGAGAGTGCCGAGCTGCAGAGAAGCTGGTCGATGGGGCCAGGCTCTAGTCCAAGCGAATGAAGGCGACTAGTGAACATCAAAGTCGGAATCAATGTAATTTGTTTGTCAGACTTGAAGCCTACTTCGTCGCGGTATCTAGCACGAAGACGCAGTAGCATAGCATCGATATGAGACGAGGAGAGCCAAGAGGTCGAGAGAAGCTCCGCCATATGCGAAACATGAGCAGAACGTCCAAGTTTAGAGATTAAACCGCTCCATGAGATGGATCGAGTTATTGCGGTGATGCGAGCATGGCGAGAGGCTCCGTTTGGAAGGAGGGCTTTGTTCGCCCATCTCAGCGCCGAGTTCCAGCCTGATTTAGCTTCTACCGTGGTGATTAGCTCGTACCAAAATCCGCAGACTTCGAATGGAAGGTAAACGTTGGGTGCACCCCAATACTTAATTGAGATACATCCGTCGAGCATTGCCTGACCCGCAGCCGCTCGTAGATGCGTCAGAAACTCTCGAGGGGGGAGTGCACGATCGGTAGAGAGCAAATATGATAGTGGTGTGTTTGGGGGGACGTCCGAGAATGAATCCTGTGGGTTAGGAAAGAAGAGAGTCGTTGTTAGAGGTGGTAACTGGGTAGCAAGAAGTTCAGCAATAGTGGAATTGTGGGAGGGAAGCATAGCTCGAGATACGTCAGACAGTGACGTCTTATCCTGGAGCTCTTGAGATATAGCGTCCGGGACGTTCTTATAGAGCTTGCCAACGCCAATCCATTGGCTTAGATCGACGACTTCGGGTGATAAGGTGAGATCAATGGGGGCTGACATTGTGCTGGTTAATCTACGCAGTCGAGCATCCTACTTATACAATGGCGTACTTATCTATTACTTTATCGCTATACTTGCATGCATATGCTAGTATATGCTGTTCTGCATGGACGAGTTACTGAACTCGAACAGTTGAAGTGTTTCAGGGGAGTTCAGGGGGTGCACAGGGTGCGCCGCGGAGTCTCAACGGCTTGAACAATGTGGCCATTTTGTCTTGGCGCTACCAAATCACTAACAGCTATTGTGAGCGGGAATGGGATCCAGTACTGACCAGTTTATACCACTTGACAACACTTTCTGGCACTTGCTGTGGCCGCAACGTACCACAAGTAACATTTTGCTATCCGGGAGGGTTCTCAGGGGTGGATTTAGGATCCGACCTCGCGTGTGGAACTCAAAAAGGGGTGGAAAAAATATCTGACATCGAAATTTTGGCCGAAATATGGGTGGATTATTTGGGCGCTTGATCTAACATTATTACTATATAAGGCAAGCTGAGGGGTGGACTTTGATCTAACATTTATAGACATTATTGGGGGTCCTAGTGAAGTGTAATTGAATGCCGACTTATCGAATGTGCTTGGAAGCTTCTGAGGTTGTCAAGGTAGCTGGGTCTTCGTTGAGTCTTCGAACAGTTGAAGTCGTTCCCTAGTAAGAATTTTCGAGATGCTACTGGTCCAGCACTGGCAGTCTGGCCCCAGTCTGATCAATGGTGCCCATATGTTGGTTCTTGTATAATCCGCTAGAGTTATAGGTATCGACAATTGTGGGGTGCACTGAACGAGGAAGGATGAGAATGAAATTATGCTGCCGAGCGCTCATTTCGAACTGGAAAGATAAGTTCAATGTAAAAATCTCAAATGCATGTCGTTTGCGCTCGAGAACGTACTGATGAGACAGGCCTAGTTCTCTGAAAGGTTCTCCGAGATCGATAAGATTGCAAAATAGCAAGTCGAAGTGAATAAGAAAAACGCGTTTCGTCCCTAAGAATATTGTAATACTTGAGCAGATAAGCCTGCGGCATACGGAACAGTAGCATGCCTGGAGAGACGATTAGGTACCATGGCTTGAGATCGGAAGACTGAATTAAAGTCTCCAGAATCAAGCGGATTCTGATTTTGCCGACCGACATAAGTCGCGGCCCAGCGACACCAATCCGTACGTTCGTTGAAGGATTAGCACGGGTATGATTTTTGCAGAGGGAGCCAGCGATAGTTCCTTCACAATACGTCCGTTGAGGAATGTACATTAGAAATAACTATGTAGATGCTGATAAAATGAATACGAATCCACGATTGCCATTAAAAGCCGTGTAAAACGGTCCTCCGTCCTGAACAGAAATATAAATGGTACCTATGTAGAGCTGGGATATGCAAAGGAATCGTGTAAGCTGTAAGCAAAATATACGATAACGGGACCGTAGGTAAACTGGCTTGCTAGTAATTCATGAGAGATTTGGTTCAAGGCTAGAAGCAGATCCTCTCCGGGGAGCGTATGGCCGGGGAGACGCAAGCGATGGTAGATTAGGGCTCAGTATTGTTGGACTTCGTATAGTTGGCGAACCCGTCCCGTTAGAAGTGGAAATTGAATCCAAATCTGACTTCCCCTGCGGCAACGTAGGTGAGATGAGACTCATGATCGACGATGCAGATGATCTCCGTGAGATGTACGGTCGTGGAGAAGGTCTCTCTTGGCTAGGTGAGGCAGGGCTGGGTGATACTGGGGGAGCTTCCGCTTCTGGCTGAGGAGTGTGGATGTTCATTTCCAGACCGTATTCGTCTAGCAATGGCCTAGGTGGTGGGCGCTCGACCATGGCCTCTAAAAGCTAGTTCACAACGATCATCAACTAAAGAATGAATCCAAATTAAACACCAGAAAGCCTACCTCTTTGCGTAAGTCTTCACCAGCGTAGTCGCCCTCCATTTCCTCGGGGCCGAGGAGCACAGTGCCCTTGCGGAATACCTCTCCTTCTTCTTCAACTAGGAACCTTGAACTTCAGAGGGTACGCTATGAGCTAGACTTTCGTTGCGAGTACTCAGATCATCACTTACCGATCAATGGTAGGAGATGTGATGAGCGCAGCGTCATCATCTCCTTCAGCAAGGAACTGAGAGATGTCTTCTTCGTCCGTGTCGCCCTCAGTCATCGATAACGACAACGAAGGGCTGAGGACCTTCTCGGGTTCTTCGGGCACGGGATCTGCTTTCGCCTTCCCTTTATCAACCCTAGGAGTGGAAACCTCTTCCTCTTCATCAGGTTCATCCTCCTCGGCAATAGGACTGCCATGCAAAGATCCGTTGGTGATGATGGTACCATTTGAATGAGCGGTCCACTTGGCGATATCCCCGGGAGACAGCTGTGGGCTGAGGCCGACCAACTTGAGTGCTGGCTTCCCTGGCGAAGGTACACGCGCCATCAATTCCGTTAGCTCATCATTGAGGGAGAAGAGTTCTTCCATGCGCGCGGGGTCGCCCGTGCCTTCGATGAGGGTGGTGAGTTCAGATGCAATGCTCTTGGCTTGGGTAATAAGGTCATGGAGGGACACAGGCGGCGGGAGTGTCAAAGGGTCGGGAGATATTGAAGCGCGTAGTTGAGCGATCATAGTTCGGGCCCGGGGGAGCACATCACCATCGGTCTACGATTTCTATCAGCTGGACTCGGCACACGACTCGATGCTTTCACTTACCTTCGACCCCTCACCCAGGCGTATGCTCCTAGCAAGCTCGCTTTCTTCTATCATGCTCCACACACCTTTACCTGTATTCTTACCTAAACTTCCATTGGTGAGCCCAGATTGGGTGCTCTTCTCCGCTTCCTCGGTGTTCCGTATGCATGAGTTGAGAATATCTCGGCACATCCTACAACGTTCGTCGGAAAGATATACGTAAATGGCATTGTTTGAGCATGGATTCAACACGAGGTATACCTTGCAAACTCTTCGTCGCTTGGAGGGACGTTGAGATCCAAGCACCTGAGGATATGATTCGCCCTCAGCCCAGATCTGAGCGCCATAACACTGGCGATATCCAAGTTATTCTCAGTGAGGTCTAAATGAAGTAAGCTTGTCGATTCGGGCAAGAATTCGGCGAGAGCTATGGCTCCCGCAGAAGTCATCGACGTCGAAGAAAGGAAGAGGCGTTTGAGGGCAGAATTAAGAGTGAAAGCAGTGCGAAGGGATTGGATCTGGGACCAATGAGAATACATAAGAAGAAACGGTAGAGTGAGGACACACCCCTTCCAGGCCAGGCCCACAACATGGGTTCTTGCTCAAGTCAAGCGTCTCGAGGCATGAGTTATATTTCTGAACATGTCTTTCGTGAGCCCCAATGCTAGAAAGGCGAAGGCGGCGGAGTTACCAATGCTTCGGCAATATACACTAGACAGGGGACGTCTAGCTTGTTTTCACTAAGATTGAGTACCTTTAGCGTCCGATTGCGCTTCAGCACCTGGGCGAGATAAGAAACACCGGTCTATCAATAGGAGGGAGCGCTGTCAGGCAAGAAGATAGAAAGTAATGAAAAGAACCAACACGAAGGTCATTGCCCTTTAAATCTAGAGTTCGCAATGCTCCCAGCCTAGGTAGCGCGTCCAACGCCCTAACTTTGTCCAGCAGCGCCTGACTAGGACCTCCATGATGGTTCTTGTCACCGCCCGCTTCAGAATTGCTTGCCGAGCCCGAAGAAGTATGGCTTGGTAAAGATGATGGATGGCGCATCATTGTCACACCACCCTGAGACGAGCTCGTAATTATCGGAACAGGCTGTCCAGTAATCGATAAAGGATTAGGTGGAGGTCGCCCACGCCGAGATTTAGGTATGTATGGTGTGTAGGTAGTTTGAGGGCCGGTAGGTGGGTGTCTGGGGGGAGGCAGGATCGGGCCTGCTCGTGCTGGGGGGGTGGGGGACGTTGGACTTGTTAAAGGTGTGCCATCGTGGGGTAAATGAGAGTGGAGCGGTGGAAGAGGTGAGGTGGAAGAGGCGGGCGAAGGGGGAAGAGAGGACGTTGGTGTGGAAAGATTACTAGGGCTGAATGGTATCGCAATGGGGGTCCCAGCTGGTATAACGTCCGGATAGTCTCGGATCATGAGCG
Organism: Pleurotus sapidus; assembly: GCA_026743855.1. Taxonomy (NCBI): domain Eukaryota; kingdom Fungi; phylum Basidiomycota; class Agaricomycetes; order Agaricales; family Pleurotaceae; genus Pleurotus; species Pleurotus sapidus. The sequence continues at coordinate 660,724 of JANBWZ010000017.1, forward strand.
CAAGCGCGACTGCACCAGTCTGATTTATCTTATTGTGCCGCAAGGATATGTTCTTGAGTGACGAAGTTCGGATCGCCCGACATAGCGTCTCAAGGGCTGCATTCCGAAGGTTACAGTCATCTAGCCGAAGAGAGGCGATTCCGGTCGTTGGCGGAGTCGACAGGGCAGCGACTATGTACTCAACAGACTTCTTGTCCAGGTTATTCTGCGAGAGATCCAGGAATTCGAGACTCTTCGCCTGAACAGCGAAGGCGCCGATCAATCTAAACGCGGACGTCTTCAGACGCCTATTAGACGCGACTGAGAGGTAAGATAACGTCCCCGGAATAAGGAGGGCGTGCAGCATGGGTTTCAGTATCTGCAAAGCAATGAATTTTCTTCTTTGAAGTAGGATGAACAGGACTGACGTGTTCATCTAGGTCACATTCACGAAATACCAGCTTTCGAAGACCCCATTCAATGGTGAACACGTCGGACAATATGGACGCCGACACTAGGTTGAGCTGCACGCCAGAGAAGTCCACCGTGCGAGGGTTGCCTTGTGTCCCATGCTGGAGCAGATAATGAGTAGCAGACTCTGAATCCACAAGAGTACGGCGAACCTTGAAAGCAAGGCTGATGCCCGGGTCAGGCTGTTCATCACACCCAGCACAGCATTCCCTGTAGAATGATTCCACCTTCTCCAGAGACCACCAGTCATCCGTATTCTCCGAATTTCCTCTGACCACCCGCCGCCGTCGCTCGGCCTCCCGTTCCTCAATAGCACGCTTCTCCTCTTTGAGCGTAGGGGTTGATGGCGGGTTAAGTGACGATATCGGGTAAACGGTAGAAATTTGCGGCAGTATGAAATGCGCTCGTTTCAGCGGTTTCTCTTCGTCCCCCGATGCTGGAGATGGCTGGGTCGGCAAGAATCGAGTGATTCGCGAAAATAGCGATTGCTGAGGTGGAGGCGGTCGTTTAAGGATAGATTTGCCAGGAATTGGGATGGTCACTGCTGAAGACGATGGCGAGCATGATGCACTAGAGGACGACATGAAGACCTGTCTGCCTTAAGAACAAGGTCCTCGCCAACATAAATTCAAGTGGTGCCAAATCCGAAATTTCGTGACCAGGACAAGCGATTCAATAGATGTGGGAACTACCTTCCATATTTGAGCCAATTCCCGTGACCTTTACAGGGGCTATCGTATCACTCATCAACTTGAACTTGAACTTGAAGAGCTTGTTGAGTACAATCAACTCCCAAGCGAATCGCAATCTCTTAGGCATGGACATCGATGAGCGCGTACAAATAATCTACGCTCAAGATACACCGTATATCCGACAATTGACTGCCGATGCCCTTGAGGTACGTGCTCCGACTTTATCAAAAGCTACACGAGCTTACGGCCTCGATGAACCGTAACTTTAGGCTGCACTCGGGCATAAAGGGGTTCCTAGGGCCTCCTTCACCCCACGGCGAAGCTAATACACGCCTCGACTTCCTCCAGCCCGAATTCTCAAGGCTTCTCGTGAGGCGTGCCTTGCCGTCAGAACACATAAAAGGTGGCTTCCAGAATGTGCGTTCTTGCTCGGGAGACCCAAGGATTCAGGCCCCTCGTCTCTGGAGATGTTCGCCCTCACTCATCTCTTCGCGTTATGCCTGGGCTTCCTTGCGTTCACGCATTCCCGTGGAAGCCCTCTTACGTTCTTGCCGTTCCCCGCAGACGTACAACGGAGTCTCCCAGTCAATTTCACGATTGCTGCCCTCAATATGACCCTACCGAACGCGAACACGACTGGCGTACCCATGGTCCTTGGGCAGAACGGTAAGCAATGTTCGTCCTTTCATTCTTCTTTGGCTAAAATTGGACGCTGTCGACAGGTGCCACTGGGGGTGCCCAGTTGGAGGTTCTTTCTGTGAGTTCTGCTCCCACGGGCGCCATTAACTAGCAGTAAACGACCATTCTACAGACATGGAAATCCTTCCCATATAACGATTTCCCCGCTCTGTCCCTTCACGGGGGCCAGTTGAGAGCCTTCACGAAGCAGGGGGAGTGGATTACCAATGCCACCACTCCAAGTCGTGGGCAGCCATTGGGTTGGCTTACGAGCCGCCTTTACCACACGACTGCCACAGACTACTCCGTAGTACCCGTCTATGGACTTAGCCTGGCCAAGTTCGTGTTGGTTGCGAATGAGAGGGCAGACTTGTGGTCTTTATGTCCTTGGGAAGGACCTCGCGGGCAAACTAATGTCGTGTTCGACGTTTCTGCTTCCCCACCGAATCCTGGATATGATATCGCTGATTGTTATGGTGTATGGCTCATCGTGGTACCTACCTTACCTACTCATTCCAAGTAATTACACTATTTTGCGTACAATATAGGAATATATACTCTCTTTCACTCAGCACCCTCACATACTACGTGGCTTTCAAGGTAGCACGTAGCCTATCCTCTTACTGCGCCGAAGTCACCTCGTGGCCCCTTTTCAGGCAACGGGCCAATCTTGGCGCCTTGACTCTTGCTAAAGCTTTCCTGAACCATCAAGAACTCTGCAAAGAGGAGCGACGGGGACGATGCGCCCACTGAGCTTGCACATATCTGCACTCAACGATTCGGAGTACGACTTTTACACGACATCTCTTATCGATCTCGCAGAGGATGAAGCAGAGCCCACTGCACGGAATAACGAGTACTTCGACAATCTCACCGTCGGCGTGCGCGAAGCACGGGCGTGGATGAAGGGCCGCTTCTCGCACATCGCGGTCTCCAAAATCGACGAGGTCTGTCTTTATCCACACGAAATACGGCGAAATCGTGACCCCTAGCTTCTGCAGATCCTAAGGCTCTTCAGCCCGAACATGAGTGCAGGCGACACGCTGTCGGGCGGGCAGTTCTTCGCTGCGCTGAGGCTGGCGTTGCATGTGGAGAATGGGAAGGACGTGGACCGCGGATTGGCGTTTGCGCAAGGTAAGGGTGTTTGGCTAGCAAGTAATTAGCCTGCACTGAGAGGGGGCGTTGTTAGCATTCCCCCGGACGGAATCTCCCCAGCAGCAATCGCGGCAGCCACCCGCCTCTCCTCCGAAACGCACACTCCCGATGCCTCCAGTACCACCGCCGATGCTGCCTGCGACTAGCGCCCCCCATACCCCCAATAATCCCTTCACCCAGGCCCAATCGTTCTCGGCTTTGCAACAGGAGCATCCCAGCCCCCACCCGAACCCGTTCAACCCTTTTGTTGGTCGAGGCGGTAGTCAATCGACGGGGCCGCCACAGAAGTTACCGCCACTCCCCCCTAGGAAGCCTTCTATTCACCAACCACCACCCCGACACGCCTCACAAGTTCCCCCCGTGCCCGATCACGCTCCTAGAGGCCATATTTCAACGCCTTCCCTCATCAAGCCCGCCCACGTAACGAGTGCGTTGATGAAGCAGTCATTACAAGCCAGCAAAGTCGGACAGACGCTGAAAAGGGCAGAAGAGCAGCTGGAAAAGGAGCGTATTCTTCAAGTCCTGAAGAGCAGTAATTCGAATTTAGCACGGGCTCGGAGTAACAGCCCTCATAAACCCCCTCCGCCACCTCCTCCGCGCCCGACATCGTCCTCAGGCTCAGGCTCGGAGATCAACTCATCCTCTGTGCCGCCGCTACCGAAACGACGATCCTTCGTGGATCGAGCTCGAGCAGCCTCACCGCCGGTGTCTACAACGTCTCTCGAGGAAGTCGCGTTCGCGAGACCACATGTCAACACCAACGTATCCCATGGCTACGCAGCCAGCCCGTTCAAAACGCCCGACCAAGCGTTCAAAGAAGCTTCATACTTCACTAGATCGCCCTCCGTCTCCCCAACACGTTCGCCGAATAAAGAACTACCACCTCCCAAGCATCCTCGTCGTAAACCGCCGCCGCCAATCGAGAGCGCTTTCTCCTCTACATCGTCTGCGTTATCATCAGCTGACTCTACGTCGTCTACCACTTTGCGAGATAGGCAGAGGGGCGAGGAACTGAATCAGCCTTTGAACGACTCCCCGACTTCACGGATCTTCCGTTCGAAATCTGTTCATTATCCATCGCCTCCCCCGCCCGTCCCCCCGCCTCTCCGCAAGCGCCGCCCGGAAAGCGTCCAAGTCGTCGGCGGCCTCGCGTCCTTGGAAAATGCCTCCCAAAATCCGACTTCACCATTTCCTTTCAGAGGCCCGCGGAGTGAAGGAGGGACCAACGGCAGCGTCGCTGGTAACGGCGCTCTTCTCTCCCGCCACGTCTCCATGTCGGCCTCCACGCCTTCGCCACGGGGCCCGCACTACCGCACCAGCGCCCAAACCGTCGGTGTAGACAACGGCGAGAGCCCTTTCCACCGCACGCTAGCCACGCTGCAGCCCAGACTCGATGCGCTCCAGCCGAAGTTGGATAAAGTGCGGTATAAAGCTGAGGCCGGGCTGTCGAGGAGGGGGTTTGTGAGGGAAAGGGGATGGAGGGAGGGTGAAGACGAACAAGGGCTGATGGGGGGTACGAGATCTGGGCAAAGGGATTCGCCGTCGGATTCCGATGGATGGGAGAGAATCGGAGGCATGGATGGTGGTCCGGATGTTGATAGCGGGGATGAGGGAAGCAGTACGACGAATGGGAATGATGAGAGGGGAAGACGATTGAATGGACCTCGGGATCCTGGTCAGCCACTCTTCAGCGAGAAGGATAACCTGAAGCTGCCTCCTGGAGACGGATGGAAGCCTCTGTGACAAAGTTCTTTTGCCCCTCCCTAGTCTATCAGTTTCCCTTACCTTGATCTTCTCCGTGCATGTACATCACAGCATGCCCGTAGTCTCATACTGAACCCGAAAACAGATACCAAGCTTAGTGCTTAGTTGTAGAGTACGCTATTTATTTAGTACGTAGATCATGCCCATCAGAAAATTGGGTCTTTACATGACGATACATAACGAGGGGTGGAAGTCCCACTCAGACGTGGACAGTACCATGTATCACTCCTTTGAGCATCTAGTTTCAACGAACAGTGAAATTGAGTCGTGGCGAGGACGGCTCTTGCAAAGCGTCCGGCTATCAACAAAAGTACCACTCACGCAAACGCTGCCAGGGGTTATGGACCGGATGGAAAGGAAACTTCAACGCCTTGGATCACTCTAAGATGTGGACATGTCTGCAGTATCCCTAGCCACCATAGATAATATATATTAACACCATTACCAAAAACATCCCTGATAGTTGACAATATATACCTTCATCTATAACGCTTCCCGAACACTTGGCTATCCAGCTCGGCCTCCATATCCATCCTACCTATAACCTCCTCGCTTCCATGGCTCATCTGTCCTAACAGACCGCTTCCAACACCTCTCCCCGCGCCGCTCCCAGAGCTGCCCCCAAGGCCCGCAACTTCACTAGAGCTCCCAGAATCACCCCCATATTGGTCCCTGAATCGTCCCAAGAACGGCGAAGAACGTCGCCCTGACCTGGAATCACTACCTCTCCCCCACCTCTCCCCCGGCTCTCTGGGTCCCCATCCAAACTCGAGCGTTCTCCCCCACCGAATAAGGCGCCCAAAGAAGGGCCTTCACTCCGTTCTTGATGCTGATTCCAATCTCTGCCTCGCCCCAATGTCCCGAATTCACGCTCTCTCCGAGTAGTAGACCCGGAACCTGCCCCAGATGTCGATGTGGACCCACCTAGTCCTTCCAAGCTCGCTAGGAATGCTTCATTCATCTTTCGCAATCGTTCGTCAATCTCATCCGCACTAGTGAGCACAGGGGAAGTTCCAGTGGCGAGAAGAAGCCCTGTTTGCGCTTGCTGTGGAGCAGTATTGGTGCTCGCTCGTTGCCCCAGCGGCGAGCGAGGTTCTCCCCTCAAGGGACCCAGTGGAGGCGCACCCATATCTAGGCTCTTTCCCTTGTCTACTGTTCGACGCTCCGGACCGTCCTTAAGCCATGGTCGGTCCACATTGCTTGGATCGATGCTATGGGCTCGAGAGGGCCCTTGACTGTCCGTTCCACTTTCCTCCATCCTCAGGCGCCCTCTCAAAGGCTTTCGACTGTCAATCTCTTGTACAAAGTGAGAAATATCGTCGTCGTCGGTTCCCCCAGCATTGAGGAAAGACGAACTCTTTTGGATAAGATATGTGAGTTGAGACGAAGGGAAACTTGAGGAATAATGGCTCACCCCGCGTCTTGCTTTGACTGGATCTAACTCCTCTCTATGTCCCGATCCAGCGCTTCCAACGTTGCTCGGAGCTCCTGTACTTCCACCAGCGCTACCTCCCGCGCTACCACCACTACCGGTGGCGCTCCCTCCTGCACCAAGCGACGAGGCATACCTATGGCCGAAACTACTTGAATACCGCTTCCTGCCGGGCACAGGGACTGGAGACGGGCGGGGAGCGTCAGGACTACCTGTTGAAGGAGGAAACGCGTAATTTGACGGGCCCGGGCCAGCTGACAACGGTCCAGATGGTGGTGACGGTCGAGTCAATACTCCAGTGCTGTTCCCAGAGCCCACGCTCGCAACAACGCCAGCACTAGCCAAGGAACCTGCCTTGAATGGCTTGACTGCGATCGGACTGATACTACTTCCCGAGCGTGTAGGTGTCGGAGGCATTGTTGCGGAAGCTTGAATGGGAGACAGTGGGTGCTGCGATAATAATGAAGTTTGGGGTAGCGAACCCGGAAGGCCTAGGCCTAGACCAATCCCAAGTCCAGAAGGAGATCCAGGAGTGGAAGCAGTACTCGACGTCCGTAATCGCGATAGTGGTCGAGGTATTCCCGCTGCTGCTGGCACACCAGAAGTAGACGGAGAACTTGAGGTACTGGAGACTCTGGGAAAGTCCCGGAGAGGTTGAAGGGGGGATGTGTAAGAGCCAGAGTTGGCGGTCTTGCCATAGATTGATGTGGTACTCGCAGGTATGCCTAGTGGCACAGAGGGCAAGCCAATGTTACCCTTGCGGGGGCTCGTGCGTGGGCTGCTTGTACGAGAACGTGATCCCCCTGAAAAGCCCGTCCCACTATAAAGTCCTAGGGCAGCGGGGGAACCGGAGCCTGTCGATCCAGGTAAGGCAATGGTTCTATTGACCCCACTTCCAGGCGTAGACGCTGTGCGACTGTGACCCATCCCTGGGCTTCCAGATGCTGATGGCTGCGGAGGCAAGATGAACCTATCGGCTATAGACTGGGCGTTGACTTCACGATCCCTCGGTGGCTGAGGCGCCCAGCCATGAACTGGCGAAGAGCTGTATCCCATCCCAGATGAACTAGCAATAGAATCGCGTTGCTGATTCTTGACAAGGGTCGGCAAGAACTCTACATCACGAGCTGGTGGTTCGGCCTCGGGTCGAGAAACTGGCTCCTCCAGTTTGTCTCCAGCCAGGAATCGATTGGAAAACAAGCTTTCCTTGTCCTCGATTTGAAAATTAGGATTGGACAGATACGTTATTGTCAGCGTAATCGTTCCATGAGGGTGCGGCACTGGTACAAATGTGTGTGTTTGCGTGGCCAGTATGGGAGACGGTAGCAGAGGCGACTGGGAGGTTATCGGCATGCCTGTCAAGGTATAAGGGGAGTTATTGAAGGCGAAACGATGCAAACTTACCGAATTCCAACACATCGTCATCAGCTTCCTTCACCCGAACAATCATGGTCATGTTTCCATTTCGCCCTGCACGGCGTTTGAGTCGTTTGTACAGCTTCCAAGCAGGAAGCACGCGAAGGAGTGTGTATAGGCTGCGAAAGAGGGGTATGCCGTGTTTGTAGATAGTCGGTGGTGCTACGTCCGACGCGCTCGACGACGAGCTAGAGAATGATGCAGTAGAGCCGTGGTGCGCGAAGTGAAGGACATGGGACTCCAACAGGATATACCGAGGCGTGGGGTCGATCCTGCTGGGTATATCATTATTCAAGTGCACGAGCACTTGGTTTGAAGCAAGCTCTGGTATTGTTAAGAGGACCTGGATCTCTAAAGGGGGGGCCGTGCTGGGTGGGACGTAAGACGACAAGGAGCGATAAGGCTCCCTGGCTTCCTTAAAGAGCAATTCAGAGTCGGGTGTCTCCAAATTGAACTATTTCGAATTATTTTCCATGGGGTGACTGTAAGGATGGGTGGAACTCACCCATTTGTCGACTTTGGGCTGTACTCGAGGTTCGACAGTGGTCCGGGCGTGGTTTACGACGTGAGATAGTTTCGTATAGACATGAAAAGCTATTTGGTCGGATTTCTGAGTCTCATTGGACATTCTGGTGGACAGTAAGTTACAACCTAGACGAAAGTGGAAGCCATGGTGGTGGTACGAGGAGAAGGCGTGGGTGGCTGATAAGATAAGATTGTCGCACGGATCATTGATAAGATAAGATGCTCAATCCGTGACGCAGAAGATAAGATAACGCTCTCCCGCTCACCACCCAGGTACTCACACGACCTACTTAAATTACAAGGTTCAAGTGCGAGCGACGAGGACCATCGCAGGGAACGATTCATGGAACGTTGACTATCCTGAGGACCTCCTTGAATTGCTTCTCTCTTCCCCTCTACGTACGCCTCAAACACCATGCTGTCTTTCTCTACAGTTTTCCAACTTTTCACTTTTATTATTCCAACGTTCGCGGCACTATGGTCGTACGAGGAAACAAGCCCGCAAACTCCTATTCACTCAGAAGCGAGCACTAAGATATACGAAGGCATTTTGTGGCAGTTTGAAGCAGGGAATCAGGATATATTTGATTGGACACTACGAGTGGCAGAGGTGAGTAGTCCCCCAAGCTCATGCGGAAACTCACCATAGCTGGCTAGGACTACTCTCTGGACATATGGAGAGCCTCGAGGGGCTCTGTGGACATCTACACCCCAAAGGACTCGCCCATTCCCCACGCACTGCTCTCAATCCCTCATACCACTTCAGAGTTGAGCACAGTCGTCAGGATACCGTCGCGGGACTTGTATGAAAATGCTATCGACCGCTGGAACCTCACAAGCCTCGAGAACACGACGTATCACGCTGCATACCACCCCTCATGGGAAATCGACGAGTTCATGCACACGCTCGCGGAACTGTACCCCGACGAAGTGACCGTCCTCAGGCTCGGGCACACGGCGATGGGGCGCGAAATATATGGCATGCAGATATCCCACAGCACAAAGTCCAGTAGCAAAGCGAAGCCGGGATTCCTCATTACAGGTGCTCAGCACGCTCGCGAGGTGAGCCGTGTGTCTCGTCGCTGCGCTGATCCTAACGTCGCCAGTGGGTCGCCATTTCGACGGCGCTCTATATCTCCCATGCGCTCGTGAGCAACTCGTCCGAATCGCAATCGATGAGAGAGCTATTGGACGACTTCGACTTCTACGTCGTCCCCTCGCCAAATCCCGACGGGTATGACCATACGTGGGAGACGGACCGGTTCTGGTGTGTTTCTCCTGTTCCCAGTGCGTCCTATTCTGACCACTGACACAATAAAGGTACAAAAACCGCCAGGTCGTCGATCCAGTCTCACCCTGCGTTGGTATAGACACGAATCGGTGCGTTTTCCGGTTTCCTGCGCCCTTCAGAGTACACTGACCAACCCCCGTTCAACGCAGTAATTGGGTGCTGCTTTATTTCATCATTGTCACCGCGTCTGTTCTCACAGTGGAATGCCGTCTAGGGATACAAATGGAAGCCCCATTCGGCGCTGGGAAACCTGGGGAAGGGGAAAAAGAAAAGAAGCCCGTGCCGGACGACCCGTGCTCGACCTGGTATCCCGGCCACCGCGCGTTCGAGGCGCCCGAAGTCAACAACCTGGCGAACTTCGTAAGCACGTTGAACGGCGCGGGAGGACCTCATGCGAAGATTAAGGCTTTCGTCGATTTGCGAAGTTACGGTCAGATGCGTGAGGTATATGCTTTTGGTGGTGAGGAGCGTGTGCTGAAGGGGTTGATTGGTATTAGTGTCGACCCCATATTCGTTTTCGTGCAAGCGCATGCCGAAGGATGCAGAAGACCAGCTTGAGGCTGCGCTCGGGAGCGTACAGGCTCTAAAAGTCAAGCATGGGACAGTATTCAAAGTAAGAGTTGCATTTGGAACACGATGGCGCCATACTAACCATTCATAGACCGGCAACCTATGTTCTACGTTGTACAGGTATGCCTCCTCGGGTAACCTAATTTAGTCGCTGATGTCAAACTCTAGGGCCCCAGGCAATATCGTTGACTGGATGTACGCTCGCGCCGGGATCAAATACTCTTATGCTGCGTTCCTTCGCGATACAGGGACGGTAGGCTTTCTTCTTTGCTCTCTCCATTCTTCGCTCGAATGATTGACATCTACTCGCGCAGTATGGTTTCTCGCTCCCCGCGGAGTGGATTCGCCCGGTTGGCGAGGAGACGGGCAAGATGATAGAATACCTCGCAAAGTTCATTGCTAAACAGCAGAGTAAGCACTCGGTTTGTTGTTCCCGTCTGTGCGGTCTCCTCATTACATTCCCAGAATGAGTACAAGGGGATTACGCTTACGCTCTATGACCAATCTTTGCTTAGGCCTTGTATATCACACAATGATTGTAAAGCATCGACTGTCTCCGATGCCGGCTTTGGGGTGAGATCTGTGCTCTTTCGTACTGAATCTCCCAGGCCGTGTCTTGGGGCGTGACTTCTGCCCCACTGAGGAACAGACATGTACGGTGTTCCGACCCCGAAGGTTCAAGGCGCTCTGCAAGGGCCGCAGGCTCCTAGAACCGTAGCTGGCAGGTCAGTCGTGGCTATGATTCGATTGGTGTGATATTATGTAACCACGAGCGAGTGGACGGTGACGACGCAGCGCGGGGATGTTGCGAACTTGCGCGGTGTCAATTCCCGGGCTTCTGTACGAGATTTGCGTCGAAGCCGTTTACGCTGGTGTTCAGAGTAATATCGATGGGGGCGTTCTGCGGGTCGTGCCATCATAGGGCGCCGCGGGTGAAAGGAAGTTGGAAGAAGGACAAGTGAGAGTGTCTGGAATGCGGAGGACGCGTGTCTCAGGTAAGATGGCCATTGGCAGTGGGTGGTTCGCTGAGGTGGCATGGCAAAGGTCCACGCAGTCCCATCATTGTTGTCAGGAAGGGAGCCGAAAGATCGTCGGGTATTGGGATCAAATACGCTTACGCCATGTTCCTTCGTGATGCTAGGACGGTAGCCTTTCTTCCTTGCTCCCTCTATTCTTCGATGGAATGGCTGACATCTGTTCGCCGCGCAGTGTGGTTTCGTGAGGATGTCTTTAGTAACCAATATTTGCTTACGCCTTGAGTAGCTTCACGTCTTTGTCTTCTATCTGGTGTTGACGTTGACATCTGAGTGCTCCTTCTTACTCATGCAGGCACCTTATGGGGCGTCGCTTATGCCCGTTGACAGCCCGCGAACGGCCACAGTGCCCGGCCACGGAGGCCCAAGGACTGTCACGCAAAAGTGCAAGTAAGTCTTTAATCTGACCTATTGTATCAAATTGTGCGGCTGACCCAACGAGGAGACTTTCTTATTGCCCTAGCTCGACGGCGAAGATTGGCCAAGGAACTGTCGATGCCCCGTGGGGTATGGTACTCCCATAACTCAGGATCGAATCTCCGCAAGACATCATCCGGTCAACTGATTCAGCGGTTGCTCTCACACTCACACCCCATCTGCTATGGGGTTATATAGTCCGACTCCAGGTCGCTTGCTCGGGTGAACACTGGATTGCTATTACAATGTCCTCTCTACCTCGCAAAGTGGATGTCCTCATCATAGGCGCGGGGTTCAGCGGGTTATACCAGCTCCACTTTCTTCGTCAACTTGGATTGAACGTGAAAGTCTTAGAAGCAGGGGGTGACATCGGCGGGACGTGGTACTGGAACTGCTACCCCGGAGCGCGAGTCGACTCCTATGCCAGCATGTATCAACTATCCATCGACGGCGTCTGGCAGGGCTGGAGCTTCTCGTCCATGTACCCCGCGCGGGATGAAATCCAGACATACTTCCACTACATCTCCCGCACACTCGAGCTGGGGCGCGACATCGTGTTGAACACGCGTGTGGTCTCTGCGGTGTACGACGATGCTGCGAGCGAATGGGCGGTGACGACACAGCGTGGGGATGTTGTACGGTGTCAATTCTTGAGTTTCTGTACAGGATTTGCGTCGAAGCCGTTTACGCCGGTCCTCAGAGGGATGGGCTCGTTCCGCGGGCCGTGCCATCATACGGCGCTCTGGCCGCAGGAGGGGCTTGAGCTGCGGGGGAAACGGGTAGCGGTGATCGGCACCGGCGCTAGTGGCATCCAGGTCATCCAGGAAGCGGCAGCTGTCGCTCACCAGGTCACCGTCTTCCAGCGCACCCCCAGCATCGCCCTCCCTATGAACCAGCAACTTTTGGATGACGATGCTAAAAGGAATCTGAAAGAAGGCCAAGCAAAGGCGTTTGAAATGCGGAGGAAGAGCGTATCTGGGCTGGACATGGGGCCGCTCAGGCAAAGGATGGTGGACCTCGATGAAGGGGAGAAGAACGAGTTATATGCGAGCCTGTGGGCGCAGGGTGGGTTCGCGCCCCTGGTGGGCGGATTCGGGGAGGTGTACCAGGATGACGCGGCGAATGACTGGGCGTATGGGTTCTGGAGGGATAAGGTCAGACAACGGATCAACGACCCCTGGCTTCAGGAAAAGCTCGCCCCCACTGTGAAGCCCTATCCACTTGGAGCTAAACGCGCGCCTCTTGAGCAGGTATGCCGATGATTACTGCAGTACAGATGGAAACGAAGTTCACTTGGCCTCGCCTTGCAGAATTACTACGATCTATTCAACCAGCCCAATGTCAGCCTCATCGACGTCAACGAGAGTGGCATAGATCAGATCACGCCGAAAGGTATACAGACAGCCGACGGCGTGGAACGAGAGTTCGACGTCATCGTGCTTGCTACTGGCTTCGACGCAATCACTGGTAGCATGATTCAGCTCGACATACGGGGTATAGGGGGAGCGAATATACACGACAAATGGACCTCCTTAGCTAGCACGTATCTGGGGTTGATGACGGCCGATTTCCCTAACATGTTCTTCTCGTACGCCACGCACGGCCCGACAGCTCTCAGCAACGGTCCGACAGCTCTGGTAAATTACCCTCCCACCTTCGTTAAATGCATACTAACAAGATGCGCTTCCAGGAGATTCAAAGTGATTGGATCGTGAAATGTATTCGATATACTAAGGAACGTGGCTTCTCTTCGATCAGGGCTAGCAAGGAGGCCGAAGAGCAATGGACGAAGCTCGTTAATGATATCGGCGACCAGGGATTTTGGATGCGCGCGAAGTCGTGGTATACTGGCGCCAATGTCCCCGGCAAGCGAGTGCAGCATCTGAACTTCTCGGGAGGTGTCGGCCTCTACGCGCAGATGTGCCAAGAGAACGAGGAGAAAGGATACGAAGGCTTTGTGTTTGGCGGGAAGAGCAAGTAGATTTGTGCGAGCTTGCGGGTTGTTGAGGTGTATAGTTTGTGCTATTCCTCCCTCACTCAGCTCGAGGCTAACGAGAGCCATTCGCAGTGCATGTGTAGGCGTTGGGTGGTGGCTTGTTTCTCAGTACAAACATTGCGTGTAGTCACGAGAGAGTTCAAAACTATTATTTACTGTGAGCAATGCTTTCCCCCCTGCGTAAAGTGCGCTTCTTGATCCAGTACAATGTCTCTAGCCAAGAAATTCTCAGATTTGGTTCCCCAATCCTTGTAGGGCATGACTGCTCCAGCTATTAATCAATGCATGTGGAATCCTGCGTACCACTGCATTCCATTCTCACCCAATTTCCCAGCCAGGTGCCGCACCATGCGTAGTGCTCCCACCCTCGATATCTTGCTCCGTGTGATAGGATCATCGCGATAGTCAAGCTTAAGACTCACAAACTCAGACCGCGGACCCAGCAGTGTCTGTATGACATGGGTCAGCCGAAGGGTGGCCACCAGTCTTCGCTATCGTCGCTCGTCTTGCTCTCATAAGCTGGATGTTGTTATCTGCCTTCGCGATTCTGCCATCGGGTCAGCTGACTTCGCCAGCACAGGTACTTTGTACGTTTTGAGCCGCCTTTGGACACGCACCACGTCGTCATGTCCAACCTGCCAGACAAAGTGGACGTCCTCATCGTTGGCGCGGGTTTCAGCGGACTCTATCAGCTTCACTTTCTGCGACAGCTTGGGTTTAATGTAAAGGTCCTGGAGGCGGGAGGCGACATCGGCGGAACGTGGTACTGGAACTGCTATCCTGGTGCTCGCGTCGATTGCGATGCAAGCATGTATCAGCTTTCGATCGACGGTGTCTGGCAAGATTGGAGTTTCTCGTCCAAGTACCCTAGCCGCGACGAACTTCGAGAGTATTTCCAGTACATTGACCGTAAACTCGACCTCAGCCGTGACATCCTCCTCAATACACGCGTTGTCGCTGCGATCTATGACGATCCTGCCAGCGAATGGAAAGTCACAACGCAGCAAGGGGATGTAGTCCGATGCCAATTCCTGAGTTTCTGTACAGGATTCGCGTCGAAGCCGTTTACGCCGGCGTTCAAAGGGCTCGACACATTCCTCGGGCATTGCCACCACACTGCACTCTGGCCACAGGAAGGGCTCGATTTACGGGACAAACGGGTGGCAGTTATCGGTACTGGTGCGAGTGGTATCCAGGTCATCCAGGAAGCGGCGGCTGTCGCTCGGCAGGTTACTGTTTTTCAGCGCACTCCGAGTATCGCTTTCCCCATGAAGCAGAAAGCGTTGGGTGATGAGGCCAAAAAGAAGCTGAAAGAAGGGCAGGCAAAGGCGTTTGAAGAACGGAAGAAGACGTCCTCTGGGGTCAATGTCGAGCCCATTTCTCGAAAGATGTCTGACTTCACGACGGAGGAGAAGAACGAGATCTACGAACGCCTGTATGCCCAAGGAGGTTTTGCGCCGCTGGTAGCCGGATTTCAGGAAGTATATATGGATGACGCCGCGAACGATTGGGCGTATGGCTTCTGGAGAGACAAGGTCAGAAAGCGAATCAAGGACCCCTGGCTGCAGGAACAACTTGCGCCGACGGTGAAGCCTTCCCCAATCGGATCAACACGAGCTCTCGAGCAGGTGAGCTCACGACAACAATATGCCTACCCACGAAGCTAAAGATATATCGTGAAGACTTATTATGACGTGTTTAACCAGTCCAATGTCAGGCTTATCGATGTCAACGAGATCAACATAGATCAGATTACACCGAAGGGAATACAGTTGACTGACGGCATCGAGCAAGAGTTCGACGTTATTGTTCTCGCCACCGGCTTCGACGCGATTACTGGTAGCATGACTCAGCTCGACATACGAGGCACCGATGGTGCGACTATACACGACAAATGGACGTCCTTGGCTAGCACATATTTAGGGCTGATGACAGTCAATTTCCCGAACATGTTCTTTGCCTACGCGACACATGGTCCTACGGCCCTCGCCAACGGCCCAACCGCCTTGGTAAGGGCCTCGCTTAGTTTGATTGAACGGGTACTGATGAAACGCCCTTTCAGGAGATTCAAAGTGATTGGATTGTCAGATGCATCCGTTTCATGAGAGAGAATGGACTCTCCTCAATTAGGCCAAGCAAGGATGCTGAAGACCATTGGACGAAGCTTGTGAACGATATCGGGAATCGTGGACTATGGGTTCGTGCTAAGGCATGGTACACTGGGGCTAATATCCCAGGCAAGACGGTTCAACATCTGAACTTCTCTGGTGGTGTCAGCCTATATGCTCAAGTGTGTCGAGAGAGCGAGGAGAAGGGGTACGACGGCTTCGCACTTTCCAAAGAGCACCATTGATCGATGCTGCGGCACTGGCTCTAGGCAGGTAAATTATGTTGTTGAATGAATTATCCGTAACTAATGAATCCACCCTCCACAGTGGACTTACATTTTCGTTGATTTTTGAATCCTCAGCCCTGGGATTTGGGTGTTCGTTAATAGGGGGATACTCAGGAGGTCGTTACAGTACGCGCCGTTATGCAAACACCTGACTTGTGACTTTTCGTGTCACATTCCACAATGAAAAGGAGTTGCAAGGCTTTCACCAGATTTTCAACTCTTGCGCTGTCCTGATTCCTGAAGGCTTCAAAATCCCAGGAGCACCATACCAGCTCGAATGGAGCTGTTGAATCCCAACAATTTCAACGAGGACGAGGTAGACGCGACTAGCGCAGCCAGTCAAAGTCTAGGGGAGGAGGAGGAGGATCTTGAAGGCGACGCTGATGATCTCAGAGTACTGTTGCCCATATGGTTCTCATCTCTTTCATCTCTTACTATTTTATAGAACGATATAGAGGACGCTTTTCAGGCCGACTTTAAATTCAAAGGAAGCTACGCATATGGTTCTGTGCTCCATCACCCTCCTTTACCTTGCCTCAACATCCAGGGGGTTGGTCTTGTTGGCCAACCTTTGAGCGAACGCGACGCAAAATTGATTACATCGGTGGCAACGCAGGCTCCGTTTGGTCATGGCGAGCGAACCGTGGTCGACAAGGATGTGCGCGATACATGGGAAATTGAACCGGCTCGCGTCGCGTTTGAAAATCCTATTTGGGACCAGTTCATGCAAGATGTGGTTTCTAAAACCGTATGTGAAGCGTTGGGCGTAGTAGCAACCTCGGTCGCGCCTCGCTGTGAGTTGCACAAGTTACTACTCTACGAACCCGGGTCGCAGTAAGCATTCACTTACTTTCGTATCTTTTGAAATACACTCAAGTCACAACTCGTTCACGCAGCTTTCTTCCCCATCAAGAGTATGGATACTTCCGCCGTTGATTCACGCACGTTCTGAACATTTTCTAGCACGGAGAAGGCACCGGGTATGTTTGCAACAATCATCATCATCTTGCCGTCTCGATACACCGGAGGCCAGGTTCATGTATCCCACGGGAACAAAGCACAAGTGTTTGATTACGCGTCATCCTCCTTGCTAAGCACTGCGGTGTTGGCGTGGTACACCGACGTAACACACGAAGTCAAGCCTGTGGAATCTGGGTATCGGCTAGGCCTTGTCATACAACCTTATACAGGGGAACACCGTCGTTTCTCGCCCAGTCGTCCCGACCATGGCCACTGCAGTGGCACGGGTACGCGGCATCCTACGAATGTGGTCGAACGGGCTCTACGATTCTAACAGCGACATCATTGCCTATTTGCTGCAGCATCAATATAGTCACTTCAGCCTCGCCGGAGGTTCTACGTGTTTGAAGGGAGAAGACGCTCATCTAGTAGCCCATCTACGAGATGTCGCTAGTGACCTTGGTTTCAAGGTATGCCTTGCAAGCCTGCAATATCACGTCAGTGGCTCCGCAGACGACTATGGCCTATGGGTCGTGGGGGAAACGCGGCAGATATGGCAGATGTCACTATGATGCATATGGCGACAGCGACGACGACTACGACGACGACGGATCGGTGCCTCCTATGAACGAGGTATTCGATTCGTCGCTGTGTCTAAACAACATCGTCAATTTGGATGGCACCTCCGTCATGCCTGATCGCACTCTTAGTTTAGGATCAGAGTCTCTTGTGCCAGCGGATGCCTTTGACGATGTCGAGCCAGACGACAAAGAATACGAAGGATACACCGGTAACGTACGTCTTCGACTTTTTACTCTCTTGTTTCAATTTGCGACGCATAAGTACTTAGGAATCGGCCACTGTGGAACATTGTAAGTAAACTTACGCTGTGGCGTCGCCTAGTCTCATACCCCATGCATAGATTACCGCCGTACTGCCCTCGTGTTATACCACGAAAGCGATGAATTATCCCTCATGGTAAAGGGCGGTGGAGGGGCCCCGTATGCTCTCGCCCGTCTGAAAGATTCGACTTCCCTCCAGCCATCCGTAGACGAAAAGAAGCTTGTCGACCTTATCTTAGCAATATCATACATGAGCCCAGATGCAGCTCGTGTACTTGCCAACCATGCCCTACGATGGAAAGATCTAGAGATGTTCAAGAAGATCGTCAAAGCGAGGAACGCGGATACGAGCGCTGGCGTCTTGACCACAGATCAACTTGTTCAAGCCTGGAGAGTCTTCTCCTTCGGTGCGGTCCAGCATATGTGAGCTCGCTCAATGGCTGCACCCGTGTGTTCTTCTAACTATGGTATCAAGCTTCGAAGGGATTGTTCTTCATCAGCACTCATTCACGGCACGGTTGGAGTTCTTGCAAACCATATCATCTCACGCTGCTGCTACGGAGACTGTGGCGCTCGCTGAATGGTATCAAGTACAATTGCTCAAAACTATTCCAAACCATGGCGAGACCGATCGCAGCAGACGTACCGTCCTTGATCTCCGTTTTATCTGCCAATAGTGCTAAATTCTTCAAAGAAAGGTAGGAATAAATGTCCCTTGCCTGCACTCAACTGAGGTTCAGAACCAATATCTAGCGTCATGCCAAAACTGGTTTCGACTACCCCAGGCTACGACTTTTGGGTTTCGATGATGGAGGCGCTCAGGAAGGAGCTTCAATTAATAGATACAAAGGCTCCAGCCGAGGACGAATCTCTCAAGGCAAATTTGGACCAAATGATCTCCCAGTGCGTGGCTGCTGCATTGCCGCAGTGGGACAATACACCTCCCGTGCCTTACTATGGTTCGGCTACTACGATGTCCGCTCAGGCAAAATTGCAGCGCATTACAAATGCTGTTGAGCTCTGTTTCCGAGTCGAACATCCTCAAATGTCGGCTTTACTTTTCTCCCTCGGTCCTTTCAAAAGAATCCTCCGACATATAACTCCTACGCTTCTATGTATATCCCGCTCGTGGCGATAGCTGAAGACAATTTTGGCTAAGCGTCACCTTGCTCTAACCGACGCTCCGTTCGATGGATTCATACGCCTCATCGTGGAGCAGCACCTTATACATGTTCTCAAGAACAAACAGGCTGCTCCAGTCAACGTTCGGAAGCTTGGGTGTTCGACCGCTTGTCCCGACTGTGTAGCGCTGGATCAATTCCTGCTGTCTTCTTTAGAAAAGCAAGGATTCACCTGGGTGCAACGGCGCCGAACACATCTCGAACAAGCGTTTACGCCTCGGAACGGATATTGTCACGTTCGACACCATCCGCACTGGCAGCCCCCACACTCTCATGGTGAAAAAATTGCCAGGTATGACTACGGCGACGCAGTGGGCTTCTCCATGAAAAACAGGCTCGCCAACTCGTGGCCGCCGTTGGCAACGATGTTGTCAAAGTAATTATGGGCCCGACGTATGGAGACGTGGTAAATGCGATCATGGGAACCCAGTCTTATCCTGCGCCATCCATCACCGTCCAGCAACTCCGAGCAGCTGCCGGGGCCTTGTACGCCACGACGCCCCAGATTGCAGCACCTGCACTCGCATCCACATCCGCAAATCCTATCTCATTGCCCGCCAGCGGTTCTACTCGAATTGCTGGGAATAAGCGGAAGAGCGAACCGCTTATAACTTTGGGGCCAGTGATTGATTTGACTGGCGAGTCGTGAAGTTCATTGCCATATAGTAAGATTCTGCAGTTGACAATTCATTTCACCTTATCAAGCGTAAGATACAAACTCGGCTTGCAGATTCTTCCCTTCAGTCTTGTTACCCTACTTTCCTTATATTGACGTATGTTCTTCCGAGTTCTCAAGCCACTGCCATATTCTGTTAGGACCTTCTTGCAAATCGGTTCCTGTCCATTTACTCCGTTTAGAACAATTTTACAATGGTCTCATCCACTTTATGCCCGGGTTCACACCGAAAGTGAGTCCTATTCTATGGTTTTATAAGTATCAGCCGTCTAACTTATTCACGACTCTTGCCAGGGGATACCGCTTTGATACTACTCTTTGTAGAATGGATGTTTATGTCTGCTAGGTAGCGACATGTGGATCACGACATGTGAACCTCGGAAACAATGTTCCCATGATCTACTTACTGCACATACCATTGGAGCTCTGGTCGGAAGAAGGATTGTCATCTTGTGGGAGCTAGTGCGCCTGCGATCTAGTGCACCTGCGATCTAGTGCGCCTGCGATCTCGTGCGCCTGCAATAGGACGACCCACCTGTGGTTATAAACCCAGCACTCCGCTCGCAACCCCTCATTCGCACTTTCTCCATGACTGGACACTGGGATCAGCAAAGACTCAGCGAATAGGCTCCTCGACGCTCCTGGTTGTCGGTGCCTGGTGTTAGCGGACTTTACCAGATACCAGCTACATCGACTCCGTCAATTAGGACTAGACGCCAAGGGAGTCGAAGCTGGAAGCGATATTGGAGGGACCTGGTATTGGAACTGCTATCCCTGGCGCCCGTGTCGATTCCGATGCTCATATGTACCAGTATTCCGTCGAGGGACTTTGGAAAGGATGGCAGTTCTCCGAGCGCTTTCCTAGTGGCGAGGAAATCCTCGAAGTACCTCCATTACGCCGACGCAACGTTCAATGTCAGCCAGCATATCCGTTTCAATACACGGATCATAGGCGCGCAGTTCAACGACGCTGGAAATCTCTGGGAAGTGACAACTGGGTAACGGCGAGACGATAAAGGCCCGGCTCCTCGTTATGTGCATCGGGTTTGCGAGTAAGCCCCATCAACCATATTTCAAGGGCCTGGAAACGTTCCGAGGGGAGTCTCATCACACCGCGCGTTGGCCAAAGAGTGGCGTCAAGTTGGAAGGGAAGCGAGTCGGGGTCGTTGGGACTGGGGCCAGCGGTGTTCAGGTCATCCAGGAAGTGGGTAAAGTGGCGAAAGAGCTCGTAGTGTTCCAGCGTACGCCAAACTTGACATTCCCGATGCGACAATCCACACAGGCCGAAGTCTCCCGAAGTATCTATCCCAACGTATTCGAGCAGAGAAAGAAGACATTTGGCGGTTTTGACATGGACTTCATTCCCAAACCGTCACTTGAGGGCGCTGCAGCACGTCAAGCCGTATTCGATGAATTATGGGGCAAGGGTAGTCTAGAATTCTGGCTGGGAACCTACGACTGATACCTTCATTGACGACACTGCCAACGACTACGCCTATGCCTATTGGCGCGACAAAGTCCGAAAGAGGATCCACAAGGTCGAGCTCATAGAGAAGCTTGCCGTCAAGATGCATCCCTTCGGGACGAAGCGTCCAGCTTTGGAACTAGGTAAGTAATATCGACGCCTTATATCACGTTTACAATCTGATATCAATCACATTTAGTACTTTTACGAGGTCCTTAACCAAGATAACGTCACCTTGGTTGACCTCAACGAAAACGCTATTGATGAGATCACCTTTACTGGGGTTCGTACTAAGGACGGGGTGGAATATGCTCTCGACGTGTTGGTCATGGCCACAGGCTTCGATTCGGGGACCCTTCCGAGATTTGGAAAGTCTTACCCACGTTCCATGATATGATGCTTGGCGATTTAGACAGACGCTCTCTCCACGTGTTTGCCCACAACATGCTCTCTCCTCATACAGGTGGCGTCTGACTATCGAAGGTTTGCGCGCCGATTGAGTGCCTTGTGGGTGCGAAGCAAGCTAAAGCAGCATGCTCTTATATAAATACCCGCACCTCATGCATTCAGTCCCCACGGGCCCGTTCCTCTGCCTGCCACCTGATTCTACCAAGTTTGAGACCTAGCAGCTGCGATGTCCTCCGCCATTGCTACAGTACGTCTGTCTTGATTAGATTCTTCATAGCTTGCTCATGTCAATTCAGGCGACCCTCAACGCTGTGGGATATACTTTTGCCGCACCTTATCTCTTGATCGGCGACGCTGCCGTACTGGGGTTCTACATCCGGTTCATCACCACAGGAATAGTCCTGGTGCTCATTTGCATGATTGGTACTTCGGCTGGGCTGAGAGAGGTGGATAGCATGGAGTAGCGGTGAAATTGCAATTGTAGTATGTGCTCCTGTATCTTCACTCTCCATCACACTGATACCATGTGTTCAAGCGAATAAATCATGTATTCTAGCCACCGTCCACTTCGTTTGGACGATATGTGTATCCTCAATCCTTGAACTGTTCCGCCAGTCACTTGAGCGACATAACAAGATACACATACGTATAGGACCCGCCGTCCGTGTCGACACAATTGGCGACGCTCAGATTTGCAAGTGACCTATCCTTATCTATTTTCTACGTGGTGATTCTTCTCGGGTTGTTGGACAGACACACATATTGGTGTATTGACGTAACCAGGGGGAGCCCTCGTACATGTACTAACGGCGGCAGCGATCCACACCTTTCGTGGGCTTCGCAGCCATGATCGATGTATTTCGATAAAAACCATATAAGTACGAGTCTCACTGTCGAAAACTAAAGCCAGCGATTACGTTTGGCGAAGCGAGGATGCTCAGAGGTATATAAATGTGACCCGTAGATGCTAATCAGAGCCAGAGTTAAATTCGGTCCATCAGCGCTTCAGCCTGGAAAGGCACTATCTCGAGCTCTGAAGTGAGTGTATTGTGGGGTGATTGTTTTAGTAGCTCAAGTGCTTGACCTCGCTTGGAGGACCTAGGTCCTCCCTCGATGCCAAGTCTTCCGAAATGATGTTGAACAAGAGAGCTTGGTTTGATACTGATTTTCGCCTCTGCGTCATGTGCCACTTGTCAGGCAGATGGGGAAGGAAGCATCATGGCAGGCGCCGACCTTGGTTGCTTATTTATGTACGTCCGGAATTCAATACTTGCGCTCTTCACGGCCTTTCTTCCTCTCCCCTTACGTTTCATGTCAGATATCTTATCCTCTGCACCTTCCCTAGCCTCCCCGCTAATTTTCGGTGTGTCTTTTGCAGCCTAGTTGCGCAATTGCTGATTAGCCTGAGCTTCACAGGCATGGAGATCGGCATCCCGTTCGTCTTCACCGCTGTCGTCGTCAGATTGCTGCGCTGACATCTACTATAGGCTTTTCGCCATCGCCATCGCTCAAGCCGTAACTTATTATCGGAGCTATCCTAATGACCCCACTCACAACAAAGTATTTGTGAGTACACCGCGGCTATTACTGACGGAATTGATGTATTAAATAAGCTCGCCCCAGGTTGGTATCTTGCTGTGGGTATCAACACCGTACATCATGGGCATTCACCCAGATTTGACCTTGAGGTAATCAGTTCCATCGACTTAGCCCATGTCGTGACGATCGCCCATGCATCATTTGCTTGGTATCTTCGGGATCGTCTTGCGGAACGTATGCCGTGGTAGGTTGCGTATTGTCCATGCAATAAATTCCACTCATCTATGTTTTATTTGAACATAGGAGTTTGCTGGTATGTATTTCAGTATTTCAGCGGTCCGTTGGTATATATTTGACGTTGGGTGGACCACTTTCGTCGGTTTCAGGCTAGTGGATTCTTCGCTGTAAGTGACCACGTCCTAATCATGCCATCCCAAGCTTAGTCTCAGTTAGTATCCCGCAGTTACACTGGTTCAACTGTAGGTTGCCCGGAAGTCAGTTAGTGAAGGTCTCATTGACAGCTCATTGCAGAGCGTATGGCCGTCGCGTTTGGTATTGTGGGTGGATCTCGTCAGGGTCATTCGTTGTACACTTACGTCCCTTAAGTGAGCCGACAAAATAGGCTTCTGTGCGCCTTCATTGTAAGCGTTCAGTCGTAGGATAACTGTCGTAGCTCCGTTCTCATCCCACGCCAAGGTCTCCGCATCTGTCATTCAATGCGGTGCGCCCAGCCCTTCCTATCATAGTGACTGGTCTCTGAAACTCGTGGTGTGTTCAGTGTCTGGGATGGGTATGATTCTCCCTTCGTCTGTCTTATGGCATTCATTGACTTCTCATGAAGCAATGAACACAGTGCTGTACGTATCATCGCGACTCAACTAGACTTGGGAGACGCCTCATTCCTTCCTAAAGCCTCACGGATACAAGTGTGCATTCTATGCATTCTACTGCAGGCGAGGTAAGACGATTTGCTGATCCCTGTGTGGAGATACTCAACAACTTAGACACTCGGCGGAATCCAGCTTGCCACAAGCTTACTCTGCGATGTCCTCATCACCGGGAGCCTCGTCTATTTCCTGCGACAAGGCCGTTCTTCCGGATTCCGCAGGTGCGCAACCATTCCTTTCCCCCCAGCATCAAACTCAGGTGTCGCTCTATAGTACGAAGAACGTAATAGACACGTTGGTGCTGTACTCAATCAATATTGGCTTAGTCACTAGGTACCAGCCCACGCTTACATCGCCTGGAAGAAGCTCACCGAGCTCTATATTTAGTATTCTTGCTATCATCACGCTCTTCATCGTAAGTCGGCCTCCGCGTTGCTATCATATGTCTAATCAACCGCTCATACCATGGGGGGTATGGAATTAGTGGTTCACGATGCCTCAAAATTTCATATTCAGCACGTTTCATATCATCATCAGCAAATGTGAGCTGCCCAGCTTAGTCACCTCTTCCCGAAAGCCAGCGCGCTGATGTCGGCGTACAAGTTTACATCAACTCTCTTCTCGTCAGGTACGCCGAACCGCTATTGCGTGTCTTACTCTTATTAATGTTGCTGCATGGGGGCAGCCTGAACGCTCGTCGTAGGATGCGGCAGTCCACCGAGGTTGATACCGAAGGATATTCTTGTACGTGTTGATCATTAATATGACGGTGGGTCGTTGTTCGTGACTGATCTTCACCTATCTATAGTGCGCACGATCCAAGAGATGGTATTCTCGTAGGCTGCGCAGTGATGGTTGCAAATGCTTGAAATCTGGATTGCGCCAGGCAATGTGCCCAGAAATATGCTCCTCAAGTGACATTCTTGTCTATCTGCGGATGAGATCTAACACGCCCCAGGGGTTTGTTTGGGTTCAGATCGTAGAGGAAGCAGACTGTGTAGCAATGGCTTAGACGCCAGAATATTGATATTGAGCTTGAGCTTGAGCAGCGAAGGCCTCCTCGGGATCGCGTTTGCGTCTACGCTTCAGCCATCAGGATTCCCTGAATCATCCAAGGATCTATCCAGAGGAATACCGCACTGGTACAGGAAGGCGTACATCTCGGCGAGCTCTGGACCGCGCAAAAGTTCGCATTGCTTAGGCTCCTGTCTTTCCTGAGCTCTAGCTAAGCGGGGAAAGTACATTTGGCTGGCCGATGAACACTTTAACTTGCCGACCCCGATGCCTATCACCCCAGTAGTTGATGGCGCTCATTGCTCAATGCGATCAAGGCCGCATGCTGTACAACTGAAACACACCTTAGAAGAGCCCCCGCCCGCCCGCTGTTCTTTGGATGGGTAAAACCCATGTGTCGTAGAAAGATCTGGCGCGATTCCTATCAAGCTGATTAATGCGTATATCCAGGACGCACATGATTCATCCCAGTGGCGAGGATGAATCTCTCTTTCCCCCACTGCTGCTGTTTGGAAGTCTGTGTCTGGCCGGCCTACTCGCATGTTGGGTATTACTCGCGCAGGTACCATCATCCCGGCTGCTCGAAATGACCATTTGGAGACGGCATGGACATAAAATCGATGCCCGAGAACAGATGTATCTAGTTTCCCCGCACAGAAGTCCAATCTTCGTCTTGACTCCTCGACCGAGCCTAAAATACACTAAGTTGTCGGCCTATTCTCCTTCTAGGTCTTGTCGTCCAATCGTCTTGCGATCTTGCCGCCCTCACTGGTAAGCTTGCATTGCCATATCCCGTATCACCGTATCCTGTTGAGACGCAGTGTTTCAATTTACTAGATACCTCCGTTGGCTGTACGGGATGGATGACATGTCCAATCCCGTTACTTCTCCTGAATGCCTCTGCGCGTCATCATCGCGGCGAGACTCGCGGTTAAACCAGGATGCTTCTCATTTAAAAGGAGCTCGGCCAAGGAGAAGCATTCCATCACTCTCAGAAGCTTCTTTGCCATGCGATTCACAGTCTCTTCGCTGCTTCTCTTCGGCATTCTTTCCACTTCTCGAGCTGTGACCGTCAATCATGACATACGGGAGGAAGCAGCGGCGGTAAATTGCGTAAGTACATAGCATGAAATTAGGATTCTTATAGACTAAAGCCACTTCTTTACCAGTGTCGGACCTTGCAACGACAGTTAGGCCCAACGGCGGTCCTCTTCCCAGGATCTTCTGGGTTCCAGCAACTCGTTAACTCCTACTACAGCAGGCAAGAGTCTGAGATCGTTTCTCAATGCCGCGTCAGCGCTCGTAGTGCCAAGGATGTATCAGACGCCATCAAGGTGATTACCAACGCGGGCTGCAAGTTTGCTGTTCGGTCGGTCGGCCATATGCCATGGGCCGGTGCTGCTAACATCGCTGCGCCCGGCGTCACTATCGACTTGAAGCTCATGGACAGTGTCGACGTCTCGGCTGATAGGAAAACAGTCAGTCTTGGTCCTGGAGGTTCGTGGGGACCTGTCTACGACACGCTGGATCGCTTCAACTTGACCGCGGTCGGAGGCCGTTCCAACACTGTTGGCGTTGGAGGCTTCACCCTTGGTGGTGAGTTTAGCCGTAGATATCTCCCTCACGATTATTTGACTGACCTAATCAAAGGTGGCTTTTCAAATCTCTCGCCATCGCACGGTTTCGCTTCTGACAATGTCATCAACTATCAAGTCGTCCTCGCCGATGGCAGAATTGTAAATGCCAACAAGAATTCGAACCCCGATCTCTATCGTGGTCTCAAAGCGGGCAGCACCAACCTCGGAATCATCACTCGCTACGACGTCAATGCCTTTCCCTTGACGCCAAAGTGGGGCGGAAGTAGAGGATACAACGTATCACAAGGTCCCGCGATATTCGATGCGATGGCCAAATTTACTAGCAAGCTTCCCAAGGAACCTCTCGGCGGTGGGTCAGTCGTTTGGGGGTACAACGAGCAGATGAAGAATGATACCATCTTCGCAACATATGCCTATTTGGGCGCCGACGGTACCCAATCCAAAGCGGACCTGTTTTCGGAGATGCTCGACGTCCCATTCAACAGTGATACCATCAGAACCAACACAAATCAGCAAACTCTTTCTGACGAAGTTGACGTCGCCTTCCCTCCCGGATTGAGGCGTATCTTCGCCACCTTGACTTTCAAGGTTGATACGCAAATTGCTGTAGACCTTTACCAGAAGAGCCACGAAGCGTTCTCCGGCCTCGTTGGCAAGAAGGGTATCTCATGGTCGGCTTCTTTTCAGCCCATCTCTATTACCCATCTCCAGGCAACCCAGCGTGCGGGCGGTACACTTCAAGGACTCTCTCCTAAAGACGGAGATCTCATCTGTGAGTACACGTTCCCCCGACTAAGCTCTGTACCTTGTCTAATCTACGTTCTGCAGTGCTCAACCTGAACAGCGTCTGGGTCAACGAATCTGACGACGCGGCAATGCAAGCAGCCGTCCGCAAGGTCATCAACTGGGCAACTCAAGAAGCCAAGAAGCGAAACGTTCTCCATCCCTGGCTGTACATCAACTACGCGCTTCCAGACCAAGATGTTTACAGTTCTTACGGACGAGATAACATCAAGGTCTTGAAACAGATTCAGGAAAAGTACGATAATAAGAACTTGCTCGCGAAGCTCTGGAAAGGTGGTTTCAAACTCTAGTCTTAATTTTAATTTCTCCGCCGTTTTGCACCCACTACTTATTGCGTACTTTATTACCTACATTAAAACTAGATATGTCAAACAATTACCACTCAGGCCGAGCGTAGATATAGATTCTATGAAGACGACATCTTATTTGTCTGCCGCCCTGTCAATAGGGCCATCTACCCATTGATAAGCATCAAATGTTCAATTCTCTCCAGATGCCTATCCAAACAGCCTGCATGGCATCACGTTCAGGTTTTCGGATCTACATTGGCAAGGGGTTGCTCGGGCTCCAAGGAGAAACGCAAATCATTCCTTAGCGGTGGATCGATGAATAAGTCGCAGCCGGAGGTCAATGTGTTGGTTGGACTCTTGCATTGTACGGCACCGTCCCACGTAAATTCTCTGGCTATAAAAGTCAGCCTGATTTCCCCCTCGCAATTTACAGAAAATGCGTACTCCATCCACCACCCTCCTTGCAATCGCCCCCTTGGCCCTTGCTGCATCTGTGGAAAGTCTTTTGTCCAGAAGCAACGCCACCGAAGGACGTTCAGCGGAGCAGTGTGTAAGTGAGATGTCCTGAAATTGATATTTGGAACACTTACGCGTCTAAATCTCTATAGTGCACTTTGCTGAGCGATGTCTTGAATTCCTCTCAAGTTCTTTTCCCGAACTCGGAAGAATATGCCGCTCAGGAGGCCTCCTATTATTCAGGGGAGCAAGTACTACAACGTCCTGCTTGTCGAGTTACGCCTTCGAATGCAGAGGATGTTTCGAAGATCGTGAAGTTTGCCACTTCAAACAATTGCAACTTTGCTGTACGCTCTGGAGGGCATATGAACTGGGTAGGGTCGTCAAACATCGGGGAAGATGGCTTCACTATCGACTTGGAAGAGATGAAGCAGATCGGGCTGCTCGACAACTCGAAGACCGTTGCGATTTCTCCTGGGCTTCGGTGGGCTGATGTTTATGGTTTCCTCAGTCCCCACAACCTACACACTGCTGGTGGACGATCTTCGGGCGTTGGCGTCGGTGGGTTTCTGCTTGGCGGTAAGTCGAGGGGGAACTAAGATGAGTGTCTTTCACTAACAACTTGATTACAGGTGGTATATCATTTCTGTCGCTCGAGTTCGGCTTTGGAAGCGACAATGTCATCAATTATGAGATTGTTTTGGCCGACGGCTCGATCGTTAACGCGAACGAGTCTGAGAGAAGCGATTTGTATTGGGCGTTGAAAGGAGGAAGCACAAACTACGGGATTGTGACACGTTTCGACATGGCCACGTTCCCGCTGACCGAGATATGGGGAGGATCCTTGTTCTACAACGCTACACTCGGCCCGACTTTCTATGAATATCTCGTTGGGTTTACGCAGCGACTCTCGATTGACCCCCATGGTCTATTAGCCCCCATACTTGCGTGGAACGCAGCAGAAAAGGATTATCTTATCTGGACACCGAACGCCTATCTAGGTCCGGAAGCGTTCCCTAGTCCACTGTACGATGGGATCCAGGATATCCCGACGATCCGAGATACAATGCGTATCACAAACCTCACCTCTGTCACCGACGAGATCGAGAATGGATCCCCTGGAGGAAGTCGAACTCAGTGGTTCGCCCTCGCATTCAAAGCGAATGCAGAGCTGCCTTGGGACATTCATCTTAGGGGCGACGAAATCTTCAAACCATTCCTTTCCCGACCGAACACTTCTTGGGCACTCACCATGCAGCCTATCAACGTCGGGATGATTGCAGCAGCCAAAAATCGCGGAGGAAATCCATTCGGCCTTACTGAGGAGGATGGGGATCTATTCCGTAAGTCGTTAGTTGAGAATGTCATACATCCCACGCCAGACTTACTCCTACTTGACATACACAGTGGTTTTGATATCTGTATTCTGGACTGACCCAGAGGACGACGCCGATATGAAGGGGGCAACACAGCAATTGCTGGAATGGTCAACGGACACCGCGAAAGAACGCGGCCTTTTCAACCGCTTCATCTACATGAACTACGCATTGAACACGCAACCTGTTTTAGAAAGTTTTGGGCAAGACAACTTCAACCGAATGAAGGAGGTGAAAGCTAAGTATGATCCCAAGGGGCTGCTCAATGTGTGGAAAGGTGGGTATAAGTTGTAGGTAGAGATGTCAAAGTGATAGACAGACATACCTAGCAATCATCCCGTCGTTGAACATCACCAACCCCAGATATTACCAAAATTCTATGCTTGACCGATCTATGAGCTTTGGAAGAACTTTAGACGAGATTCAGCCATGGCAGCAAGCTTAAAAACGTCTGAGGAGCATCGACTCTGGTATCCGTCTCTTGTAAGTTGTCTGTCCGCAATGGATATCCATAAATAGAAAATAATCTAGGTAATCGTGTCATGATAGAGCATATAACCTAATTCATGGTATCACCCCGCCTGCTGTCCGGGCTGAGGATGCGAATAAACATATTGTCCAGGCAAATTAGTGGTTGGACTGGCCACACCGTCAGATAGAACATAACCCGGCATAGGTACGAGAGACGAAAGATATAATGGAGACGCCTGTCCAGCTTGTCCTGAGAATAGCCCAGGGGGCGGAGGAGACTGCTGTTGATGTGGTTGCGGCGGAGGGAGTTGCGGATTATTGGGATCAGGGGTGTTAAGACGAACGG
This sequence comes from Pleurotus sapidus, assembly GCA_026743855.1. Lineage (NCBI taxonomy): Eukaryota > Fungi > Basidiomycota > Agaricomycetes > Agaricales > Pleurotaceae > Pleurotus > Pleurotus sapidus. The sequence goes on from JANBWZ010000017.1 coordinate 690,852, forward strand.
CAGTCGGCACAGGAGTACCTCCTGAGCCCGAACCAGTCTGGGATTGCATGACGAAGATAGGTTGGTGAGGGGCATATATAGGCGATGCAAGAGTCATATGTTGTGGAGGATGGCCATAAGGAATGTAAGTGGGGGTATATATCGCTGCAGGAACGGCGAACTGGGGAGGCTGAGGAGGCTGCTGAAGGTGCCGAGGAAGTTGGGGCACTGGCGGAGGCTCAGGGCCACGATGATGTTGGTGTCGATTCATATACTGCTGGCGTCTTTGAGGAGGCGTACTACTAGCCGAGGTGTGTGAACGGTGACGCCGTTGATCAGGGGGGCTAGAGGGTAAAGGGCTCCTTGAGTGATGATGACGAACAGGAGGGGGAGAAAGGGGAGGGCTACGCCCATGGTACCCATTTGTTTGGCGAGAATCGCGCGGTGGCGTCTGGCTTCGACGGGCGCCGTTTGAGCGACGGGGAGAATCGTGAGGTACTGAACGATGGCCATCATCATCATAACGTCGCGTAGGAGTGCCGGGGGCATCACCAGAGGTTCTTCGGCTCGGTGACGACATGCTCCTGCTTCTTGACGATCCGCTAAACCCGCCCGATGATGAAGGCTCGCCGGTTGACAACAAATCAACCGAATGTGCCGCCGGAGAGTCTTCGTAGTACCATCTGACAGGCGGCTTGTTCAAGATCACAATGCGCTCTTCAGTCTTCCTTGGTCGGTGGGCACCGTCAGGTCCTCTGATTCCGGGTTTGTAGTCGAGCGTGATGCGATCGTGTTTGATCCACGGTAGACGACTAAGGTCCCTGAAGAACTTTTGCACCCGATCGATGTGACTGTACGTGCTCTCAGACGGAGGTGGTCGCGCCATCTTACGGTAGTCATTTGTGGGCTGAATATCCGCAAGGACGGCGTTAGGAGAGTGAGGACTACCCTGATGCGTGTCCTCTCTTTGCGCGGTGTATCTGTCGCTGTCGCTTCGAGTGCGGCGTGTCGGCGCATGGCGATGTACAGAGTCTTGCCTGATCGTGCTTGCGTGCACAGATGGGGTGTGGTCAGACTGCGATCGAACCTGACTTGTGGATGAAACTGATGGGGGAGTTACGCTAATTCGAAGACTAGGACGACGAGCTGGTGTCTGGCTGACCATGGATTGCCGTGGCATATATTCCGACGGCGCTGGCTCAGCGACTTCAGGGATCGGCATCTCAATTGTATTCGAATATTCGATGTTCGTCGGTGCACGAGGAGCGACTGGAGTTGGAGGATTCGAGGAATACTGGGGGAGTGTAGCCCCTGACTGGGCAGCAAGGTTGTCGAGGTGTCCGTTAACTCCGACCGGCGTCATCGGTTCGTTGAACTGCTTTCTCTTTCCTTTGCCTCGTCGGCCTAAAAGCCCAGCGAAGAAGCCACCCACGAACCCCTTCTTCTCCCGTCGCCCAGGATACGGGACCCCATCCCCATCTGCAGAAATTCTAGGCGACACGACTTCCATTGGATGCGGATATACACCTTGTGACGAGGTATGACCATGTTCTCGTACAACATTGTTACGGTCGATGCTCATAAATTCGTCTTCGGTTCCGAATCCCGTCGGAGGGCGCGAGCGATGCTCCGAGAGCCCGCGTGCTTCATGTACAGGCGATGGAAGGTTGATGGCTGCTGGAGGAGGGGGAGGAGGGGGAGGGGGTTGCTGGTTCTGTGGAAAGGTACTGACCCAAGACCGGACACTAGCATGACTAGTTGGAGGAAGATGGCTGTAACGGGAGACGGGGACCCTTTGTGAAGGCATACCCTCGTGGACGACGTCGAGATCGTTAGATCGCGCATAGGCTGGCTGGGGCGGCGACAGTGGGTACTCGCCGCGGTACTCGTTGTATTCGCTCATGATAGACTGAGCTTTTTATCTGGTCGCTCTAGCGCTCTGAGATAGATATGAGTTCAATGGGGTGCAAAAGTACAAGGATGACCATACCAGTGACCAGAAAACAGACGGGAGAGGAGTGGGGCAGACACATGGAGTGCTGGACTATGACCAGACGGCGTACACGTGGTGAATAAGTGAAATGGGCGAGGTAACGGCCATCCTCAAGGCAAACCTCCAGCCAAAGCTCAGGCATATTGTAGACGACATTGGAACAGCGTTAAAGGTCGAGGCAGCGGGGATGAATGGCTTTTATCAGCGAGAAGTAAAAGGGCTGGTGGAGGCTCGAGATCAGTGCTTTAGGACGGGTGAAGGGATATATAACATGACATGCGTACCACGCATGTCATACAATGAACCATGGCGAGCCTCGTGCGGCGCCGCGGCGGGCCGTTGAGAAGACCATGGCGAAAGCCGGCGAGAGATAGATATGTAGAACTCGACCGCGGGCGTTTGCGCTCTGGACGCAATGGAGACATTACTAGAGAAGACGCGACATCAAATATACCCATGGTTGTGTACTCAAGGCATGGCGCAGCGCCATGAGGCCAACTGAATGGCGTAAACTGTCAGGCCTCAGAATCCATGCCACCGGTGCGGCAGTCTACGTCCCCTGCGCATCCAGGCTCTAGTATGTACTTAGATTGTCATTTAGTACATCACAAAGAAGAAAGAAAGAAGGCATACGTGTGAGCCTCATACTCCATCCCATCCATAAATATCTTGTATCCATGCACGAATCGCCACCAACTGGATCGAGATCAAGCCAGTTATCCTGCACCGGCGCGCCAGGCACAATCGACGTGTACCTTCCGCAGGTCGGCCGTGTCGAGAGCCAAAACGGCCTCCTACCTATAAAAATCCCCCTTGGCAGAGGGTCCTTGAACAGACATAAGCGCCGCGCGTGGAACTCGAATATTCCAAAGCAGTTCAACTTCTAAGGAGCGCCTCTGCCAGAATGCTGGCCGCCGCCGTGTTCACTGTTACGATTAGATTCTGGTTAGACGGTACAAGAGAGAAAAGGGCACGTGACTACTTAGATGGTTTTCGCGGATCTTCCATCTTGTATTCCTTTCTTCATGTTGTTCACTCGGATCTCACGCGACCCCTCCAGCTTATTTCAAGAGGTGGTAGTGAACATTTTAACGTCTGAGTCTAGCCGTATGAAAGCCCCACAACGTCCAAAGAGAGGCTGGGTTCTATTGGGTTTCTAGCAGCCTCGCCCCGGAGGTAAATATCTTCCCACCCGGCTTCCCGAGCCACTATGTATAGTTGCCGACTTGTACAATGAGTCGACTTGCACAATGACCTGGCAAGTTATCTCTTTTTTGAACTGGAACGGCGCTCGAGCAATTAATATGCAATGAGTCATAAAATATTACATGGATCTTGCGCCGTCACCCCCATCAACTCTCACCCTCCCTAACGCCATTGCCACATTAGTGAACAGCAGCCAGACGGTTGTTCACGGGCCGTACAGTGTATCCCTTACGATGTTTCCCCGACCCGCTCAGAGCGCTTGACTTCTGAAAAGGTCTATACCATGGATTAGTTCTACGGTTCTACAATAAAATCAGGTCTCTTAGGTGCGGTAATCAGTAACACCCATATTCTAGCCACTGGCTAGTCTGACCTTGACTCACGAAGAGAGTTACAGACGAAAGGTTCTTGATCTCATCACGCGAAAATAGAAGCATGCCCCACCCCCATGCGCTTCGGCGTTGTACCTAGGTTTAGCGAGTCTGGGGGTCTGGTGACTGGGTTCGTGTGTGGGTATCAATGGAAACTATTATTGTCATTGGACCGCCAAATATCATATATATAGCCCGCTATAACGGAAGGTAAATTCTGGACGGTCTTCCTTGCCCTTCTGCGAGCGAGCGTCAGAAATTCGACATACCCCAGCCATGGCGAAAGGCGTACGCGGTTTATATTTCTCGTTTTATCAAGTTATTGATGCAGATTTCATGGCCATAGTATAATGCTGCAATTGCATCGAACCCGGTGAGTCGTATCGCCCTTACGATCGCCGATAGCAACTTACCACCCCCCACAGTATATCGTGGGCTCCTTTGCCTGCATTGGAGGTGCCCTCTTCGGTTTCGATATCTCGTCGATGTCGGCCGTCCTTAGTGTATGTACGCGTGCCTCCTCTAGAAGCCTAACGGCTGACGTTGTACCAGAACTCTGCGTACAGTCGAACATTCGGCAATGTAAGTCTTGGAGATAAGCCGTCAACTACCTTCGCTAAAGATATGTTAGCCGGACCCGAATGCCCAAGGCGCTATAGTAGCTTCCATGCCCGCAGGTTCTTTAGTGGGCGCCCTCGCTGTGACACAACTCGCCGATCGCTTGGGTAGAAAGAGGACGATCATTCTCGCTGGTATAATCTGGGTCATCGGCTCGATCTTGCAATGTGCTGCACAAGTAAGTTTATCCCCTTTCTGCCCCCTTGTACTACTAATCGTTTTGCAGAACCGTGGAATGCTTGTCGTTGGCCGCATTATCTCTGGTCTCTCAGTCGGTATATCGAGTGCCATCGTGCCTATTTATCAGTCCGAAATCACCGCGCCATCAATCCGCGGGAGAATGGTTTCGTTGCAGCAATGGTACGCCGTGTTTTTCAGGGAGCTCGACTTGCAGAAGCTGACGGTCTTGGGCGTAACAGGTCTATCACCTGGGGTATTCTCATTCAATACTTCATTGCTTTTGGATGTTCGTATATCAATGGGACTGCCTCTTTCCGTATTCCATGGGGTCTTCAGATGATACCCGCCATCATCCTGAGTCTCGGTATGACAATGTTCCCAGAGAGCCCTCGTTGGCTCTTTGATCAGGGACGGTGAGCAACTGCCGCTTCCTTGGTGATGAAGACACTCACCCCTCTCCCGCTCTTTCTTAGTGAAGAGGAAGCGTTGGAGATCCTTGCTGACCTTCACGGTGGAGGAGATACATCCAACGAGCTCGTCGTACTCGAGTTCGAGGAAATCAAGCAGCAGGTAGTGCATTCCGGCCTTGGCAAGCGGTCGTCTTCTAACTCGTAACCTCGTAGGTCTATTTCGAGCGCCAAGAAGGCGCCAAATCCTACCTCGATTTGCTCAAACCTGGCATATTCCGTCGCGTAGTACTAGGAACCTCGCTGCAAATGTGGTCTCAACTGTCTGGCATGAACATCATGATGTACGTCAGACCCACTTTCGGACCGACTAACTTGCGCTCATGTACCATTTTAAGGTACTACATTATCTATGTTTTCCAAGGTGCCGGTCTGACCGGACGGCGCGGCAACCTTATCGCAGATGCTGTTCAATATGTCTTGAACGTGGCTTTTACCAGTGATTATGAGTTTCCTTCACAATTGAGTAGCACGTGCTGACGCCTAGGCCCTTCAAGTACCTGCTATTTATTACATTGACCGATGGGGGCGTCGACCAATGCTATTGATAGGCACATGCCTCATGGGATTCTGGTTGATGCTTGTTGGTGGTCTACAGGCGAGATTCGGACATTGGGGGACGATTGATGGCAGTTGTTGGTCTTTCTATGTTTCCTATTGACGAAGCCAAGACCTCACGCTGCCTTTCTAGCCGTATGGGTCATTGAGAACAACGATGCAGCGACGAAAGCCATCATCGTATGTTCATACTTCTTCGTCTGCAGGTGCGGATTGCCTCTATCATTATCTCGCCTATTCTAATTCCATCGCGAAGCTTCGCTATCACGATGGGACCCGTGTCGTGGACGTACCCCGCAGAAATCTTCCCCATGAAAGTCAGAGGAAAGGCTGTTTCAATCTCCACGGTTCGTATGGTTCTTTCGGATGTAATGTAGACAATCGCTGACCTTGATTATATATAGGCTGTGAGTATCCGTAGATTCCTTTCATCGTATGTCTCACATGCCGCATTCTAGGCCAACTGGACCTTTAATTTTGTCCTCGCTTGGGCCGTCCCTCCGGGGCTGGCCAACATTGCGTGGAAGACCTACTTCATTTTCGGCACGTTTAACTTCGCGGCCATGATTCATATATTCTTCATGTTCCCCGAAACAAAGCAACGTACCCTCGAGGAAGTCGAAGAAATTTTCACACAAGGTCACCTGTTCTCAGCCTGGAAGATTGGAAGCGATGTGGGGGCTAAGACGGTCGCCGATGTGAAGAAGCCGACGGTCAGTACCTACCAAACACCGTACCGTGAAATCCTTCTAATTCGCATTGCGATAGGATGAACACTCTGTCGATGAGAAGAACTCTGCCTGATGTTAATGATGTCTTTATGCTCTCACGCTGTACTGCTAAGTTTTATACGAATGATTTCGATTATCTCGCGTTTGGCATGATTGTGAGATTTTGAGCAGAATTTCTATGGAGCAAGCTAATGTTGGACTAATGGCCGAGTGGGATATGTTGAAAAGCTCGAGATTTACAAACGGCGTTGATTATGACCAACTACAAAATACCATTTACACCTTCACGCTCCACGATCTCCAGCCTACAGCTTATACCTGCCTCTCCAAAGATCGAAGAGCTTCTGTTTGATCTGCTTCACTCGGCTAAGATTATCTGGTCCGACCTCTAAAACGGACAGTTGGCTGGAGGCAAAGTTCATATAGATGGAACGGTTTAGTAGGCCGCGCTCTCTTTCGCTATTCGAATCTATAGCTCGCACAACGACGCTCAATTCTGGAATTCCACAGTAACTTAACCCTAAGTTAGAGCTGAGAAGTGTTCGATTTGTACGGGGCCAAAGTTAAACAGCCTGTTTCTCTTCTTGTGCCTTGACGTCTTTGAAGAAAGGGAAGGCCTCGAGTAAGCTACGCGTGGGTGGCGTGTACAGTCATTGAGTAGATCCTCGTGACCAGGTTCGTGTTCAATGCACAGCCTTGCGGATTGGTTCACGCCTTCCTATCTTATCATTCATCGTTTTGACCGGATTCTACGGCAATGATCAACGATGAACTAACTACGATGAAGCTTTCATCTGGGGCCGTATACCAGGCTCGGATGTCCAAGAGCACTCATCATCTCGAACTGAGTTGAAACCGAAGGGGCGCCGAAGCGCCACACACAGGTCAACTTCAACCACCATGTCGATGGACGCTCTTCGACTCGAGGACCTATATATCACTGATCCGAACCAGCGACGCTACTGGTACACATTCTTTAGCGAGCTAACAGACTCGGTAGATGTACGCCTTCTCGCCTGGTCATCAGTTACTGGTTGAGTGACTCAAGTCGAATGGCGGTGTAGATCGATGTCATGGAGTGTTGCTTAGGCCTCGAACGGGGAGAACTAGACGTTAGCAATAAATCCTGCCCCATCTCTCGTTCCGTTATCTGTACGTGATATTCAGTTCGTGCTCGCTCAAGTTGGTACACTAATGACTTCTTAGTGCGCGGTGAAATGATTCTATCCCTCCAGCGAGCAGAATGGGCGATGTTCCCTGACGAAGAAACAATCAAGTTACTGGGAGCAAACCTTTTGAAAAACGGTGAACGCGCAACGGATGACCGCCTCAACTGGGAGACGGTAAGTGGCAAGAACCTCCTGCTAGATCCGTAGCTGACCGCTAAGATGATAGATTTTCCCGATCCAGGCGGAATATACATACACCCTTTACTTCAACGCGGATGTTATCAACATCCAGTCGGTTCGTGGGCCTTGCAAGTCGGGAGAAACCGTCAATTACAAGCTCAGTCCACCCCGCTCTGACCCTCGCCTCTATCACTCGATTCACCCTTGCCCGTCTCAGGAAGAAAAATCTTTCAAAGATATGCTCTGCGGTTCTGGAAAGCAACAGAATATATCTTACCACACTTCTCCGGAGGTCGTTCATTGAGCAGGACATGACGCTTCATCGTCCGGTTCCCAGTGACATTATGGATGACGTTGAATATGGTACTCCGGAGAAACCAACCCGTTGCCATTTAACCTATTAGATCATGTGTAAGATCCCTGTGTAGATTACTTGAATTCATGACCATGGACGTCTGAACGCGTGGCTTCCTCGACATGCTCGTGACCATATTGACGTGACTCGATCTCGAACCACCATGTCTTTCCGGCCATGAAGCATCAGCTTCAGCACCCATTCGATGCGTGTAGTATTATGCCCTAAACCGTTTCACTGACAATCGTCACATGGCCCAATGCCAGTGTTATTCGGCACAAATCTTCATTTCGCTTCGCAAGAGAGCATATGCTCAGGCTCGATGCCGGAACCCCCCAGTCTGGTCGAGGGGATGGGGGTGATGAGGGTTCAATTTGTACGGGGGTGCGAGCCAATCCAGCTCCCCGAAGACAGTTGGTTCTCTTCTTTTCGTGCCAATTCCGTGCCTTGACGTCTTTGAAGAAAGGGACCACCCCGAATAAGCCACGCATGGATGGTGTAGGCCATTGAGTAGATCCTTGTGACTAGGTTCGTGTTCAATGCACCATTTCTGACGTCCTTGCGGATTGGCTCATGCTTTACCTATTTTATCATTCTCGCTAGATTCCACGAAAGTCATGTCGGAGGATGATTCTGGTCGAACGTTGCTTGTCACGGAAGAGTAACTCTCCGAAATGCTGTACCCATATTGCCCCAACCAGGCCAATGCTTTTTCTGTATAGATCTTCGCCCTCGCATTGCGTCCGAAACATCACACGTACGAATCATCTCGATTATCGATGGACGTCATTCCACATTGGATGCAAGAGCTTTGTACCTCTTATAAGCGTGGCCCGCGTTTGCAGAAGGGGCCTCACAATCTCTCAGCGCTATCATGCCAGCGGAAATTGTAGGTTCACTGCCCGTCAAGCACAACGTCGACCCCAATGGGTCACTAGGCATCGATGTACCGCTTATGCTACCGCCTGCTAAGATGGCCCCCAACCTCACTGTCTCATATCACTCGGCTGCGAACAACGCGTCTGTCATCGGTGTGGGTTGGACCATCAAAGGCGCGTCGTCCATCGAGCGAGTTCCAGCTACCATAGCCCAGGATCAACTACGAGGTTCGTTCTGGCAGACCTCAGACCTAGTTTTGAACTTGATAGTTATCTCTCCAACAGGATCCGTCAATTACGACCAGAATGACAGGTTTGCGCTTGATGGGCAACGCCTCATTGCCATTGGCAACAACGAGTATCGATTCGAACTGGAAACTTGGTCCAAAATTGTGGCGCGTGGCTCTGACACCTCGAATCCCGACTCTTGGGTGGAGTATCTCCCAGACGGCACCCAGCGAACATTTGGCAACACTTTGGTGAGTTCTTCTATCCCATGTCTTGTTTAACCAATCCTTAGCGGCTTCCCAGGACTCTAATATCAAGGCAGCTGGCGGAAGCGGCACTAGGGTCTGGGCGGTAACCCAGAATATCGATCCTTTCCAAAACTATGTCTCTTATTCGTATATCAACGACGCCGCCAATGGGGCCTTCTACCTTGATCAAGTCAATTATGGTGGCAACAAAGCAGTCAGCATGGCTCACCAGCGCAACATCAAGTTTACCTATGTCGACCGCCCTGATACGAAAGTCAGGTACTTGGGAGGTTACAAGATCGCGATGCAGAAACGGCTATCAACTGTGACCTCGTCTATCAACAATGCAGTCGTTCACACTCACACGCTGAACTACGATTCTGCGCCTCTCAGCGGTGTCAGCCGTCTGAATTCTATTTCCATTACAGACGCCTCCGGCAATCAGGTACGACCAGTGAAGTTCAACTGGGTTGACAGTAACCCGGCGATTTTCGGCGACCTGAAGGCGCCCACGACGATCAACCCACAGGATCCCAATGCTCAAGTAATGCCAATGGACGTCCATGCCACAGGTAGAACCGACTTAGTTGTCTCGTCGAAGCGTTTCCAGGGGTCGCAGAAACTACATCTCGACGTATACCGCTCAGACGCGAACGGGGTGATAGCATCCACTCCAGAGTCCACGTTGGATGGTATTGACTACCCAACGCAACTTCTTCCGCTTGATTTCAACGGAGACGGTCGCAACGACTTGGTGAGTTGCCGCCGCTGTTTTACAGCGCTGCAAGGTCCATTTATCTGATTAACTCCACAACGAAGCTCCACATCACCACGTCCATGTCTTCACATACCCTGACAGTCCTTCTATCTACGCCGAGTGGATACCAAGCTCAAACGCCCCTGTCGTTCACTCCTGAATACATTGGCGGGTCCTTCCATATTGGTGACTTTGAGGTGAGAGTGCTTTCTATTTGCGATCATCGGTCTGACGCTAGCTGGACCAGGCGAATGGGCGTGTTGGGCTTTGTTACATATACCAAGTGTGGAAAAATGGGGGACCCCAACTGCGCTTCATCCAGTTCGTATCCGACGGGCAGAAGTTTACCGCCCTGCCCCCGCAAGACGGGCCAACTGGAGTCAGCTTCAGTTCAATTAAAGTCGTCGTAGGTGACCTCAATGGAGACCAGTGAGTCTTCCATCTGGAGGGTACAGTCTGATATTGACATACGTTCTAGCGCTGAGGACGTGTTCATCATGTATTCAGCATTCAAGAACGGAGGAACCAAAGTTCAAATCGAACTTTTGCAATCAAATTCGAGCGGTCGGCTCCAGTATCGCAGCGATAAACCGCTTCTATCTGTCGCGGAGAGTATCTACTGGACAAACAACATCAACTTCCTCCCGTACTCGGCGGACGAAGACGGGAAGACTAGTCTGCTTGTCGTATCGCCTGACCTCAACAGCAACCTGCAGCTACAAATGATTCGCAGCTCAGGGCCCACCCTCCTTCCTCCTTCGTCTCCTATCGCTACTGGCATCGCGTACAACGGGAATGTGACGCTCGCAAAGACGTCCTCGACCACCGCTATTGACCTCGTCAACACGTTTAACAAGCAGTTTGACAACCCGCCCCAGACTGAAGTCACGGTTATGCGATTCTTCAACGATACCTTCACTATCCTCAGCAACGTGAAGCAGCCAGGTGTAACGTCTAGCTTCGTTACTTGGGCGGACCTGCGAGGCATCGGTCGATCCGACTGCCTTCTGGGCACCGCTGACCACAGCGGCACAATTACTATCAAACCAATGCCATCTTCTGCTTCTCAGCCGCCCGACTTCATCTCCGGTTACGAGAACGGCCTTGGAGCGAAGCTCTCCGTATCGTACTCCTCTCTTAGTGACCCGAATACATATACAGCAGATTCCACGGACACATTCGGCTCCCCGGTGGCGGCTGTCAATGCCATGGCGCGGAACGTCTCTTTCACCGCCAACCTTTCGTCCTCATCGGTCTCGCAGTCTTCGGCACACACCCGGTCGCAAATTGTCTACTTCCCGTCATATGTCGTCAAACAGCTCAAGCACACGCCATATGCTGCTAGGCCAGATATAATTGATGAGAGCGACTATACGTACAAGACCGCACGATATGGATTCGATGGTCGAGGTTGGCTAGGATTCGAGACCATCACGAAAACGGCGCCCTCCCTCGGCTCATCAACGGCGACGGATTACCACCAACAGTTCCCCTTGATTAATCAGCAAAAGCAGGTTCGCGTCACGGATACCCCTTCTAGCAAGGTGTTACAGGTTACCGAGAATACTTGGCAGCCCACCGCGGGGAATAACAATAAGAACCAGTTTGTCAGCCTATCGAAGGTGAAAGAGAGTAACTATGAAGGGGGAAACCTTGCATATGAAGTCAATGTCGACTATGCACACGACGATTACGGCAACGTTACCACTATGACCACCCAAGTCCCACAAACAGGGACGCCAGCGCTGACGATCACTTGCACTTTCAACAACGACACCGCAACTTGGGTCCTTGGTCAGAAAACTCTCGAAAAGGTCACATCTGGATCTACTATTCTGAGGCAAACGAAGCGGACTTTCCACCCAGGTTCACTCACCGCGACAGAGCAAAGCCAATGGGCCGCGAACGACACTTGGTCGACGCAATCGTTCGAGTTTGATTCGACTGGGAATGAAACCACTGTCAAGGGACCCGGACAGGCGCTCAGGAAGTTTACGTATGATTCAACGTCTACTAACCTTGCCTCGTCGTCTGTCTACACCTCAGCCGACAATAGCTTAACCGAAACTGCCGTTTTCGATCTTGTCTCGGGGAAGCCACTCTCAACCACCACTCCGAACGGTGACACCACTGCCATCGTATACGATGTTCTGGGACGTGCTACACAAATATCGATCGGCAGCCAGGAATCTGGGATGAAAGTCATCGAGAAACAAGCCTACGAGACGGACGGCACCAACTTCTATCACATCGAGTTCACGGACAACGATGACAGTGGGCAAGATGTCTGGTTCAAAGTGGTTAACCACCTCGACGGCATGAGTCGTGTGTGGAGAAGAGAAACACCTCGCCCTGACGATCCTAATACAATGACATACTCGGATGTCGAATATGATGGTGCAGGGCGGATCGTCAAACGAGCACGCGACTATGTGGCGGGCACCTCACCTACATACGCCACTTTCCAGTACGATTCGCTCTCGCGCTTGATCAACCAATCCCTTCCGCCTGCCGCTTCGGACTTAGCCTCGATCAGTTCTACATTCGCCTATTCCTTCGCCAACGGCATTATGCATGCCAAGGAGACGCGGTCTGATGGTCAAGGCAGTAATACGGTCGCCACCATACGAGAAATCACTTATCTCCCGAACCCAGAGCCATCGGCTACCAAACTCACGAAATCATTCGTCACTGCTTCCGTTAATGAACTCGATCAACCGGTGAAGACAGTATTCGATGGACTTGGACGGCCTATCTCGATTAGCGACCCATCTAATAACACCCTTCTGCTCGGATGGGACGGTCTTGATCGCGCCATTACTCGTCGAATCTCCAACTCTGACGGCGGAACAGGGAAGGACATACAAAAAACCACGGCGACATATGAAGACGACTTGGGAAAAGTAACGATCAAGAACGAGCTGACTGGGACTAGCTCTGTCGTTCAGTCCGATTGGGCCAATCGACCCTTAACCAAGGTGACTCCCGACGACTCGTTCACGTTTGTCTACGACACCGGCGGCAAGTACACCAAGGAGAACCTTGTCTCTGTCACGTCTACGAAGGGCATCGGCTATAAGTTCGACTACGACCAACGAGGGAATCTTACGTCCTCAATATTCAGCATCGATTCCCAGGACTACCCTTCATCGTATAAATGGTCAACCAGTAGAGAGCTTCTTCAAACCACCAACCCTGACGGCACAGTCATGACTCGTACTATGTACTCTGACGGTGCGAGCGTCCGACGTGTCGAACTCACTGATGCAAACAAAGCTGTCCGGGCATGGATCAATCTCAGCGACTACAACGACGTGGTTAATCGGCCGCTCGTTTGTGAGTTTGGCAACGGGATCACCTCTACGTCCAAGCTGGCCGATAATGGGTCATTGGTTGATATGTCGCTCACAAAAGGGGGCTCAATGATACACCAGCAAAGTTGGAAAATTGATTCATTTAGCCGCATCAATCGCTATGATTCCATCAGAGGTGGTCAAGGTCTGCAAGCGCAGGCATCTTCTGGCCATACTTTTACCTATGATGATGCTGGTGAGTGGTATTATCTAGAGAAAACATGTCGTGCTCATCATTTACAGGTCAGCTCTCCGGGCGCGTGCCTGATACGGGTTCTGCCGCTGGCAATGCAGAATCGTATGCATACGACAACTGCGGCAACATTCAGTCTAAAGGTGATAAGACGTTTGTTAACAAAGGATGGCAGCTCGATCATATTAGAGATTCCACTGGGGCTACTCAGTTCACGTTTCAGTACTCGGTGGACGGTCACTTGACCTCGAAAGTTGATGGGTCTGGAAAAGAGACGGCGTCGATGCAATACGACTCAGAGGGTCACCTCGTTGCGTTAAATAAGACAAATTTCGTTTACGACTATGGCGGTCGCCTTGTCAAGGCGGTCTTGCCAAACGGCGACACCAGGATCTACCCCAGCCACACTTACGAGGTTGATATTGCGGCTTCAGGCGATAAAACTCACTCTGCGTACCTCGTTCACGGATACCGACGTGCATCATTGTCCACCTCTGGGACCTCTTCGAGCGTGAATTACTTCCACACCGATCATCTAGGCAGTACCGTGGCCGTATCTGACGCCAGTGGCGGGATTATTTCTGAGTATTCGTACGACTCTTTCGGGCAGGCCACAGTGACTTCCGGAAACGATGTTTCTCGTTATAAATTCTCCGGCAAAGAGATGTTCGACGACATCTACTATTTCGGCTCCCGCTTTTATGATCCCGACGTGAGCATCCTCCAATTGTCGTAATGTTGTTCCTTACCAACGCCTCATCCTCTAGACGGGTCGTTTCCTGACGTTGGACAGTTATCCCGTCGATGTTCAAAACGCTACGCCTTCAACATTCAACATGTACTCGTTCTCTCGCAACGACCCCATGAATTTCATCGACTTGAACGGAAATGTCCCTTGGTGGCATTGGTACGTACGGCTTCTCGGTTCATGCTGTATCCCCACTGATTCACTCATCTAGGCTTGTCGATGCTGTTCTGCTAGCAGTTGGTGTTGCTCTCCTATTTGTACCTGGGGTCAACGCCATTGTTGTTGGTGTTATGGCAGTCGTGACTGGGGCATTGATCGGAGGCGGGCTGGCCGGTGCGATGTACGATGTCAAGGCCCAAATATCTGGTCAATCGGACGACAAAGCCTGGGGTATGGCAGTTGGCTTGGGGGCTTTGTTCGGAGGAATCAGTGGGGGTCTCTCTGCCGGCGTGGATGCTCTTCTACCCGCAGTGACATTCATTGATGTCTCTTCGAATATGGGAGCAATCGGGGCGCGAATGGTAGCTGGTTGGGTCGTCAAGACTGTAGCCAGAGTGGCGATCAAGACAGCCGTTGATACTGGTCTCGGTGTGCTGAAGCAGATGTCGGCAAACGGGATTGAAGGTAAACGCTGGGATGAAGGCCTTGGAGATGCTGCCGCCTCAAGTGCTCTTTCTGGGTTCGCATCAGCTGGTGCGTGTTCCACATTGGAGCTTTGAATTTTGGGCTGACCTCGAAACAAATCCACAGCTAAAGGCGAAGCAGTCGCATTCCTCAAGCCGATCAAGGGAAGCGGCTTGAAGCTCAAATTCTGGAAGAATAGAGACTGGAAAGTCTACCGAGTTGCCGACGCGGAGAAGCTGTCAGGATTGGGCAAGCTCGCCAAGAGTCCTGAGTATCCTATCCCATCGTCTGAGCCCAAGCTTCTCAGCTATAAGTCCCTCGGCGAGTTTGGAGATAGTTTCGCGGCACCATCATCTTCGAGATATATTCCTGTGGGACACGTTAGTGGTTTGTAGTGTAGTATGAAGGTCATAGTGTAGCCGACATCGAAATGTAAGACTATTTTGCTCCGTAAACTTGGGTGGGAGTGAGACAAGCATTCATACTGGTTTCGACTTTGAATTCGTTCCAACGACCCACGTCGTGGAATGTATACTGGGGAGGATTGAGGCGAATGGACCTTGAACGACCCGTCAGACTCCTTGAACTCCTAATACATAAGTACGTAGTCCGATGATTGATTAGTACATCATGTCATTTATTGGCTCCGAAGCTTTGTGATGGCCTCCACATCTAGCAACCACCTCTTGGAAATCATCCCGAATGGAATTGATGTCCAGGAAGAAGCTAGGCTCTATGATGAGTTATGCGAGGTTCGCCGAACATGGGTAAACTCTGGATATGACATATATTCACGCACTTCAGGACGACGATTCAGATGGAGGCACGCCCACCGATTCCAGACGGAATAGATCAAGTTCCCCCGACGTGGCACCTTCCCTCTTCTCCAGGGAGTCAATATGGCTACAAGATCACTCCGGCGAAAGCGCTGCTTTCGCCCAGGATGTAGAGATAACGGGCTGGACTAGTGTGGGCGACAAGAAGGGTGGAGCTTATGTTGGTGAGTTATGGCGACGTTTGTTGAGATTCTGGTATCCTTATTACTCTCAGTATATGACTGCTCCATCAAGACGAAAGAGGTGCGTTAAAGACAATAGCTCAGATGGCTATCCCAACCCGTTCAAATTGATTATCAGGGGACGGTAATCCATGCACACAAACGTTACAGTGCCTTTGAAGAACTTGAGACGGCTCTTCGGCTTTCACTACCCGTACGTTGGTCATTTCTGATTCGTGTCTTGCGGTGCAAGCTAATGTACTGCAGCGAAATTTACAGTTGTCCGTGCCTGATCTACCCCCGAAGGCGCCGTTGTCCAAGTATCGACCAGTGTTTCTGGAGCGTCGGCGGCAGCTTTTACAGCACTGGCTATCTTCTGTTCTACTTCACCCTGAGATTGGAGCCTGCAAAGCTGTTCGTCTATGGGTCATGGATTAGCGAGTCGCGTATCGTCTATGTTATGCAACATTCGGATGACGTTATGGCGGGCGATAGAGCAGGGATAATCGGTGAGTTCTACCCAAGATGCCTCTATTGTATGTGGTCTTATGTGATAAATACAGGCGGACAGCAGGTTATCCATCTGCTAGATGTATAATACCTTTCCCGAAATTCTTCCCTCGTTGAACGTCCAAGAGGACTTCACCGACGGTCTCTAGCCCGTGTGTTATATCTTCCCGGTATTTGATATCACCATTCGCCAACAATGGCACAAATTCACGATAAAATTCGTCTCGGTACTGATCGACGAGGGACCAGACTAGAAAGCCTTGCATTGTAACTTGCATGCCTATGAGTTTGAATAGATTCTAGGTTGAATTCTCGTCAGTATGTACAACCCCTGGTTGATATTGTGCTCACTCTGATTGGTAGATGTTGTTCGTTATATCCTGACATCATGCCCGACTCTAAAAATCGTGCCCCGGTAGAGGCGTTGTCCAACGCGGCCTCTAACGTCTCCCCTCCCACATTGTCCCAGTATCTGCCCGATCGTCCACCACGTGAGTATTGCTCATAATCATATCGCGAATGATGGCGAAGCGTACGCACATGTCAATGGGGCCTTCTTTTTCGAGGACCTCCCTCGCACTTGTTGTTCTGTAGTTGTACGTGACGTCGGCACCCAGGCTGGAGAGGTACTCGAGCTTTTCTTCCGATGAAGCGCAGCTGATGACCTTCATCCCGTCTCTCTTCGCCAGTTGTATAACGAGCCTGTTTCACTTGCCCATCAGAAAGGATGTTATATCAACTCACTAGAAGGCGACTTACGATCCAACGGTACCTGCGACTTTGTGAGTAACTCCAAGCAACCTCAACACTACAAAGAAGCTCACCAGCTCCAGACGTGATGAACGCAACGTCTCCCTGCCATTGTGTCTTTGTTTCATCCAAGTCTCAAGATATACTTCTGGGGTCGCTCACCGGTTTCGCTTTCGCATACGCCTTCCACGCCATATATGAAGTCTGACCTACGACGCTAAGTCAAGAACTGCTGCGTATTCCCCAGTTGAGCCTTTGTTACCTGGCATACCGGCCGCTCCAAGGTAGACGGACCAAGGTAGGCCAACGTCGTTATTCAACACCCGCATTCGCTCTATCTGATTCTCGAAGTTTTTCAACACGCTATACTCTTGAAACGCTGCGGGGAGGTCAGTTCGGTCATCGCTGGTGATTTTGTAGCACCTCACGTATCAGACCGTAGACATGGTCTCCTGGTTTAGCCTCAGAATACTGTGAAAGACGTATTCAGATTAACGCCGACGTCTACGAGGAGGTGAAGTGAGGCTGCCTACCTCTGATCGCAACACGAGGCCGATTCCATAATTAATCAGGCTAAACGCAGCGTTAGGAAGGAAGGAATGGCGCTATATGAATAGCTCTCACGGTTCACCGAGTTGAAAGGGGGTCTACCTCGCCATGGACAGGTCAATAAATTGAGTTCTATACGCTGAAGGTACCCCGAACTGGACAGACATACCACATGCGAATTTGAGACCTGGTCCATCATACTTCGCAAATACGGATCGACGGCCAAGTCTAAAGTCTTTATCAAGAAACCGCCGTTTAATGGAACATTATCGAGGTCGATGGATTGGCTGCCGTCGTACACCGTAGTCCGGCCTGGGACGGGATAGCCTGTGGACGGTGTGTCAAGCGGGCGAGGCTCTGCATGCAACCCATTTCGAGTGCTCACCGTCTGGCACTTCGTTGAAGATATGGCGTCCGTTCTTTGTGAGTGTCATTATGTTGGAGCTGGAGGGAGGTTGGGACTACCTTGGCACATCAGATTTATCCTCTCATATTTGAACGAGGGTTGAAATTAGCAACCCACGCGATTTACAGTACATCAGACGTAGAGTCTGCACCGCTTGGGTGATATACATCTCGGGTTTCTTCTCGGTTTGAATTCTTCGGCATGATTGGGATACGTACATATCGACAAAGGAGGGGTCCTTCGTCCTAGGAGAGCACCCCTGCGCCCCTGGCTTTTCGAAACTAGCAGAAATACTCTGTGGCATCCCCAGAGGCCTTGTCTTTTGTATCAAAGGCATTGAATGTCGCGACCTCTCACCTATGTGAGAGATTACATAGCATGCCGTACATCGTGCACGTTCTTTGCAGCGGCTGCCTCGGGTCGCACGCACGTACTGGGCACTAGTTCAAGGCAAGTATCCAATGATCGTCAGTTATCGTCAGCGCCGAAGCCACTTTTGTGCCCAGCAAGCACATTTTATATAGACATGCTCCAAGGGCATAGTTACTTCTCGGTTGTCCTGCAGGCACCAATGATTGCTATCAATGATCCGACAGGCCCCCTACCTCCGTCCCATTTGTTTCGGGGAAGCTCCTCCATTTCCTTACCCTCCACTAGCTTTCTGATTCCGATCAAGAATTGCACACATGCGTAGAGGATGATTTGATGAAGGGGTAGATCAAATACCCATCCTGCACCATGTCTCATTGGTAGAAGCTGATGAGTTCTGTCGACATATAGCCTTACCTCAGGCTAAGGTTCACTATGATCAACGGTGTGCTATCACCATCCTGTACCTTCACGTCGAATGGAATATATGTCCTATGACCATCATTCGATCCGAACTGCGGAGTCGCCTCAAGCAAGTATCTTCTTCAGCGTTTAGATACCATCAGGCGGACTTGTACAATGTGACGACAATGATCCATGGGGCACCGGCGTATCTGTGGCCAAGTGTGGAGGCCAACCGTGTGTATTCATAGCCACTCACCGCCGCGCACTGGAATGATGGCGCCTTGCTCGCTCCAGCGCCTTATACTGAGCTATGTATATCTTGATAAGTTATCATCTAAATGGAAGTGCGTGCTCGTGGATCGATGAAAAATAGCGCCTAGATGATACACGCGTACGGACATGAGCTTACGGAGAAAGGAACAGAAGGAGAAGATATACACCCGGAAAGAAATCCTGATAAAGAGAGGATGGAGGCTACTACTTTCTACATCGTATATTACATGGGAGTTTTGGTACCCCGTACAACTTATACATCCTACTACACCGCAAAATACACACACAAGATCACAGAGATGCAGATGCACACACTATTCAATACAAATGAACGACAGCGGGGACCGTGAGACGGGGACCGAAACAGAGGAGAAACTGGGTCCGTAGATGAGATTGATCGAAGACATATGAAGCCAGGAGGAAAAGAGAGAGAAGAGTGAAATGGTGAGTCGTGATGTCGTTCAGGTTCGGCGGCCAGAATGGTTAACGAAAGTAACGAAGCGGCTGTCAGCTGGTTGAATGTTGCAGGCTTGTCCATTTAACGCGTGAGCGTTGACGAGCTTGGCCATTTCATAGGCTTGAGGGTTGATGGGGAGGGGTGAGGCTAGGGACGCGACTTCGAGAGCCAAGGAGCGGGTACAGATGTATGGTCGTAAGGAGTGGGAATGCTGCGGAGGAAGATTGAAGACGAGGAACAACCTCAACGATATCTCTGAACCATCACCCCACGTTTCAGAGTCGCCAGCTTGCCTTTAGGCCTCAGGTTGACCGAATACTGCCTCGTGAACGATTTCCCCACCACGGTCAAGCCGCGTTCGAACACGTTGATACTTGTCGGGATGCTCTTCGTGGCTTGGGTGTTGCTATGGCCACCATCGCCGAGATCGCCATCGAGGGTAACGTTGGAATGCACGATATCATACGTCCCCTCCTGCTTGAGATGGTTCGGACACGTTTCGCGTGCCCATCGCACGTTAACCTGCGTGAGCTGCGGGTTGTCTTTGACGATCTGCAGGGCAGATTGCAACATCGTTTCGTCGCGGTATTTGTGTCCTTTAGTAAGCGAGAAAGTCTTGAGGTCTGGGAGAAGGGACAGGAGAGACGAGAGTCGTTTGAGGGGTTTCTAATATCGCCACGAGGTTAGCGATCGTAAATTTCTTTTATCTGGGTACTCACTGAAGTAAAGCCGGTAGTGCACATAAAATGTAGTTCAGTCAGTTTCGGGCATGCTTCAAGAAGGGTGGTAAAGAAAGCGGTATAGTCGTTGGTTGTGTTCGGGATATAAACCCAGATGTCCAAAGTTGTCAAGGATGTTAGTCTGTTGAGTACGGGTGTAATATCCCTTAGCCGTATTTCATAGATAGGCTCGCAAGTGAGGTCCACGGTCTCGATGCTCTCCGGATGCGGCAACTCGGATAGTTGTTGGTAGATCCCGATGTATGTCTGTAGATTTGATAATGCGGTCGGTGGGAGGTGCATGGGTATCGTCTCAGGCGATACCCAGCGCTTGAAGTTCCACGACAAGCGAATATGTTTGAGGGAGTCGTGGTTTGCCAGGAAGTCGCTGAAGGTGGACGTGTCGCTGCCTGGATAGCTGATCGTGAAGTCACTGGTATACCCGAACGACCCTAGCGTGAGTGTGTGCAGCTTCGGGAAGCGCCCAGCGGTTATACGGTCGAAGGCAAGAAGACGCGCAGACGAAGAGAAGGAGCATAGCGTGATCTCTTCCAGATCGGGGCATCGCTTCAACAGCATGTCCCACAGCCGATCGGGGAGCTCCTCGGTAGGCGGGAACAGATCTACGAGACATTCGGTTACCGTCGCGACCTGTAAGCGACGGCTGCCGACTCACCTAAGCCTCCCAGCCCGTGTCTCACGATCAGCGAGAAGCTGGTGAGGTTGCTGAAGTTGAAGAGCTGGACACACGAGTGAGAACTGATGGAACGAAACGCGCGCGCGCTACTCACCGTGCTTTCGGCGTTCAACGGGCGGCAACCGACATTGCTGTACACTGTCTTGAGATCAGGGCACCTGTCGCGCATCAGTATCACGGGCCGCGTTGCCACTCGACGCCAGGGCTCACGATGTCCTCAGTACAGTCCACAGGTCATCCTCAGGCATCTCCAGCCCATCCCAATCAAACGTGTGTAGGTACTTGAGGTGCGGTGCGAGCTCGATGATGGCTTTGGCGACCCAGTCTTCGTCCAGTGGCTCATCTGGCTTTGGCCATGCAAGGTAGTAGTTTGGGCGCACGGCTAGCTTTCGGATGTGCGCGCAAAGGCCATGGTTCTGCGACAGTGCTTCCAGCGCGATGCGGCATTGTCTGCTAGATTTGAGGACGACGGTGGCGTAAAGGGTTGGGGTGAGTAGCGCCCTCACCTTTGTTGACTGTCCCCCGGCGTCAGCATGCCCAGAAAGCGACGAAGCAAGTCCTGACGCACCGCTAGGCTGAGATTCAGCACGTCCGACGGGGCCAGGAGATCTGCCACGGCCAGAATGACATCCCCTGGGACGATTGATGTCGAGCAAACGATGGGTTCGTGCTTCGTGGATGTTGGGCCGTTGAAACCTCCTGGAATGGCCAGCAGCGACTTGAGCCTCAGAACCTTGCGTCTTCCCGTCGATGCTGTTGCGTCCATTGTGCCAGCTGCACGCGTTCGCCGAACTTGACTTGGCGGAAGATGGTCGACGCACGAGCGGAGAGGCAACCTATTTCAAAGTATTACTCCCACGGTCAATGCAGTATTCTCACGGTCAGAATCAATGTTCAATTCTTCGCCGATACTATCGTTCCCACAGTTCTTGAAAATTTGAACTTTACACAGCACATATGAGCTCAAACCTGAGGAGAAACTAAGCTGTGGAAAGACTGCAAAAATATCCCTCTTGAGAGGTTTCAAAACTTTTTCAAGAAATGTGGGAACGATAGTACCACTCGCGCATTTTACCCATCAGAACGAGGTGAGTGTCTTGCTACATTTTACCGGATATCAAGCGGCTGCTATTTACCAAATTTCCAGATTCCCTAGCGACCTGTTTGGCGGCAAAGTCTGGTCGGCTAATAATCGAAGATAGAACGGTATCTAAAAGGATTATACATATTGCTTAGTGGCGCTGATTTCGAACTTGATTTTTAGCACACTTCAATATTTAGCACAAGGAGGCTACAATATGTTTTCCCCGCGCCACAGCGACGCTGATGACCCAAGGGCACCTATCATATTCATATTCCGGTGTCTCACTCAGAAGTAAGTACATCGGTTCCTGGACACCATGTCGCCCAAGGATGTGTCTCGTCTGGGCCTAGGTGGTAGATTCCCTACGATACTGCTTGCGGTTCTTCGTGTGCCCCCGTCTAATTATAATCTATCTCGCTTCTTATCAACACATGGTACTCACCATTGTCTCTAGGACTTATTTCCCCGCGTCATTGAGTCGATGATGGTTGGCAAATCCATTGATGCTGCAGTCAGAAGAATAGCTGGCACCTGATCCCAGCTGCTCATTTTACGAGGGTGCCCTGATCCCATTATCTTCGGATTGACGCTTGCCGACCTCGGTTCTTCGCATGTGTATTATTAGAGTCCAATGAACGTGGACTAATATCGCGGAACCACATGCTACTCCCTGGCTTTGCGAGCACAATCACCACCTGTCCCAAGAAGTGGGACGGGTGACGTGCCGGCTCTTACATATAAGCTCAGCCGTGGCTTTTCCCCGCCCCACCTCCTCATTTTCAGCACCATGGCCGGTCTTGAGAGAGATACTGCGATAGTCGCTGGCCTAGGGGAAGCCAAAGCAGACGATGCCATGATGAACGAGAAGAGGACTTCTTCAGAGCAATCCGTTGATCAAGACGTTGACCACCAACTAGACGGGATCCATGATGGTCTCGAGTTCCCCACCGAAGACGAAAGGTTGTCGCTGAGGAGAGTGGCCGATGAAATCCCGTGGAATGCCTACAGTGAGGATGGATCTGCATTTCGCTCCACTACTACTACTACTACTCATATTTGCTATTCATGAAGTGATTGCGATGGTTGAGTTGGCCGAACGGTTTTCGGTACGATTTCCGCCGTTCCATTTCTTATTATCTACTGACCCATCTTATCTAGTTCTACGGTAATGTCCGCCAATCCCCTACCAACTATTTGTTTGACTAACTCCGCCATAGGAAGCACCGTCGTTTTCGTACGCCAATTTCTGCTATCTTGATGTTACTTAACACGAAATGCGGATCTAGACGAACTATATACAACAGCCTTTACCTGATGGTTCCCGTACTGGCGCGGGTGGCCCTACTGGGCAATCTGGCGCCCTTGGCCTTGGTCAGCGCTCATCGACTGGACTTTCGACGTTCTTCCAATTCTGGTTTGTTCGTTTGCCGCGATGATCCTATGCACAGCTCACAGTCGCACGTCAGGTGTTATATTACTCCGTTAATGGGTGCCTTCATTGCCGATACCAAACTAGGCCGATACGAGACCGTGTGTTGGTCTGTTGGACTGACAATCATCGGGCACATCATCCTCATTGTCTCTGGTATCCCCGGTGTCATTGATAAACCAGGCGCAATAGGCGCCTTCGTTATCGCGTTGATTGTCATGGGTCTGGGCACTGGAGGTTTCAAAGCGAACATATCTCCACTCGTGGCGGAACAGTACAGGCGCAGTAAACTGTTCGTCGTTACCAGAAAGAGCGGCGAAAGAGTTATCGTCGATCCCGCATTGACAGTTTCGAGGATATATATGGTTGGTTTCTCCAATATTGATCGTGCTATTGCGCTAATCGTATGCGACAGTACTTCTATCTATTCATCAATGTTGGAGCACTCATTGGACAAATCACGATGTACGTCTTTAGGACTCTATTCGCGAGCCGGTAGCTTACTCCACCGACATCAGGACGTACGCTGAGAAGGTACTAATTAACGTATTGATCGAGGTCATCGGGCATCATTAACGGAGTTTCTAGTACGTTGGATTCTGGCTGTCATACACTCTACCTACGGCAGTGTTCATGATCTCGCCCATTGCCCTCTTTGTCGGTCGCAAGCGTTATATTCGATCACCCCCGACTGGATCAGTCTTGGCTACGGCTCTTCGTCTTTGGCGATTTGCGGCTCGCGGGCGTTGGAGCATCAATCCCGTTAAGACGTTCCGTCAACTGACAGCTGATGACTTTTGGGAGAATGTGAAACCAAGTAAAGTAGTCGCCAGTGGTCAAGAGAAGCCCCGCTGGATGACCTTTGACGATGTATGGGT
The DNA here is from genome assembly GCA_026743855.1 of Pleurotus sapidus. Lineage (NCBI taxonomy): Eukaryota > Fungi > Basidiomycota > Agaricomycetes > Agaricales > Pleurotaceae > Pleurotus > Pleurotus sapidus. Next base: position 715,211 of record JANBWZ010000017.1, read on the forward strand.
CGACGAAGTTCGCCGAGGATTGAAGGCATGCAGTGTATTCTGTTGGTTCCCACTTTATTGTAAGGATGATATAACAAGCCGTCAAGAACATGGACTGAACATTTGATTATATATAGGGCTCACATACAACCAATTGAACAACAATCTGACCTCGCAGGCTGCCACGATGTCGACGCACGGTTTGCCAAACGATATCCTGTCAAACCTCGACCCCTTGGCTTTGATCATTTTCATTCCTATCTTTGACCGCTTCGTATGTATGGGTTCTCTTCTTGGTAGATGAGGTATCAACGATCCCTTCAAGGTATACCCAGGTCTCAGACGATTGGGGATCAATTTCAGCGCCCTAAAGAAGATAACTGCTGGATTCTTCACGGGCGCCGCAGCGATGGTCTGGGCAGCAGGTACGTCGACTATATATTCTTCATCAACGATATTTAATCACGGGCGATTAGTTCTCCAGCATTACATATACAAGGTAAGTGATTCGCGCCCGGATATACCTCAGCTAACTTCCAACCTGGATGTAGACAAGCCCATGTGGGGATTTTGCTGCTGATTGCAAGGCGCCCAATGTCTCCCCTCTGAACGTCTGGATTCAATCTGGATCGTAAGCTAGCCTAATGTAAACCCCGTAATTCCCACTGATCTCTAGTTCGCAGGTATATCTTAGTAGCATTCAGTGAAATCTTCGCATCTATCACTGGGTTAGAGTATGCGTTTACGAAGGCGCCCAAAAATATGCGTTCCCTTGTTATGGCTGTCTTCCTTTTCGCTTCAGCCATCGCGTCGGCTTTGGGTGAAGCCTTTGTTGGTGAGTACCCTATATATCTGCTTGCCTCTTTCAAGTACTTACCATGGTCCGATAGCGTTATCCGCTGATCCTTTATTGGTTTGGAATTATGGAACAATGGGCGTTATCGCCGCCATCTCCGGTACGGTCCTCTGGTGGTTAGTTAAAGACTTGGATCGTCATGAAGACGAATTGAACAACATGGCCGAGGGACATCTTGATGAAAAGCATTGATCAGAGCGGCGCCTTGAGTTTTAGCTTTACGGTTTTGTACGCGCGGAATGTTTAATGAGAATCTCAATGATATAGTCACGTTTGAAGTCAACGTTGCAGCCGAATACGCTGGTTAATGTGGGCTTTTGTATTTACGTTGCGAGCGCAGCCCATCAGTGTCGATATCCCAGGAGAGATGGATACCAACGTCGAGTTATCCAAGAGCTCCCCCAGTCGATGGTAAATCCATCAGCCCAAGTCATGTGGCCGCCCGACTGTGCCGCAAAGTATTTAACGTAGCAAATTCCATGACCCTCGAGACGTCTTCTGCGCTTGACGGGGCGATACGACAGGCAGGACGCTGTAACGCCTGCTCGCCCGAGCCTCCTGCGCCTTATATTCCTCCGAATACGGAGTAACTTGACTGAAATTCGATACGACCTTCAGGCCGTCGCACTAGGGAACTCCTGAGTATATGGGGTACAAGGCTTCCATCGCGTAGTTACACACTGCTGCGCTGAGTATACCACGCCATTATTGCTCCCGGATAGAAGACTTTCTGCCAGTGTGGACGTATCGAGCACCGATGTGGCGATGAAGGATCGTTGCGTTTGCATATTCGTGGTGCCGGGTTTGATTTGCTTTCATATAATGCCGTCTTCGTATCTGCGGTGAGCGTTAGCTTCGATGCAAATGCCGCGCTCCATTGCTACACGCGTTCGTATGGTGCTGCTTCTAACTCGCCTTCGTATAGAGAAGAAGTATGCTTTGCCTTGCTTCTGATCAAGTTCGAGATGCTTCCTTGTTACGGCTGGACCTCTCCTAAGACGGCAAAGCGGTTCCTGTGATACCATCATCGTCATCAGTGATCAATAAAGATCCTCCTGGAGTTACATATAAGGCCAACAGACGACGTAGACAGCGCGGAGTTGACCAGGCCCTCCCCAGATGATGAAGTACATCGACGAATGGCTAAAAACGATCTCGGAAGATGAGTCACAGTGAAACCCGATAAAGATCGACATACGCGGTGTACCAGCGTTTGCTTGACTGGCATAATGCAGCCCCTCATCTTCATCAAATTTTCGACTGCAAAGAGAAGGGGATTCGTCACATCCCTCCGCCTAACTCCACAGTCAGGACTATTCTCAACAATGCACTAGAAAGACCGGGGAAGTTAGCCAGGACTTTCGACCAGTCGTTATTGCCGCCCCGCGACTGCGCCGGCTTTCATATCACCCGCGCTCCAATTGCAGTCTGTATAGGACGTGTAACCGTATATCCGCTGGTCTGAATGAAACGAGTTCTCGGAGCCCCATACTGCTTATAGAATAGCTACACGAACGTTCGCAAACGTCAGATACTAGCTCCCAGAGCCGCCGAGTCAAAGTTCACGAACGGAAGACTGTCACGCATGAAGTACACTCCGGCGAGCTACGGCCTCAAAAGGTCCAAGAGGAGCGTGGACACAGAGGCGCCCTGCGAGAGTGAAATCAATATCTACTACAAGGGAAGGTAGCAACATAACGTACCCGACATGTTACTGACGTCCACAGCCACTTGCCTTTCTACCTAGGGAGCCTGGAAAGGAAGCCACACAAAGAGGGAATCCCCTCGGGGAGTCATAAATAATGGATGGCTGCGAGGGAACACAGAAGCGTTCCGACAAAAGACAATAACGTGAGGAAGAAAATGCGCGGCAATGAGTATATAGGTATGCAGATACATGAAGTGAAAATGTTGGTTTTTATGGATACAGTGTTTGTGCAAATGCTGAAGAGAGATAGACAGGAAGAACGAACACAAAGAATATGAGCGACAGCGACGCGAGATTAGAACGTACGACAGGAGGCGAGGGCGTCCATGTCGAAAGAAAAGACATGCAATGAGTGTCAAAACCCCATGTGGCGCAAGGATCTTGCTGGTCAATCGCTCCAGCTGACACAAATCTTGCCGGCATCAAGGTTTAGATCAGCGCCTACGTGAGCGGGTGGGATACGTGGCGACGTCTATGCATGAGATGAGCGAACATCAAGGGGAGTGGGGAAGGGCACTCACGTTCACGATCAACCTGGATGGCCTAGGCGTCATATCCGGGTCAGAATCTGAGCCGGTATAGCTGCCATTAATATAGCTGGTGCTCCCTGGCTCAAGAGTGTGACCAGAGGCTTCAGTTTGACCCCAAGCTACTCGCTCTCTGCCCCTCTCCACCTCAATATGCTTCCCCTTCACATCAGGGTCAGTACCAGAGGGTTGGACCAGTCGAATGCCAAGAATTGGGTTGCGTATATGCGCTTGTAAGACCCGGCCATGGTCCCCATCACCGTCGGTTTCTATCCCGTCCGTGCCAAAGGTTTGGGATACGTCTGTAGTTGACTCAGAAAAGGCGGCAGCGAGGTGATGAACCGGTGATGGTGTGAGTATTCCGTCATTAGACGGTCCTGGCCCCATCGAAGAGTATCTGTTCGTCGATGTACTGGCGCTACGAGACGAGCTTGTACCATACATCGCTGGGAGAGCGCGATTGTGAAAGTTGAAGGGAAGCGGGTTGGAAACATTGATGAGCTTTCTGCGGAATATCAAATCAAACAGCATATATATATATATGCTGCGTAGGACTCACCCTTCTTTCTCGCGTACTACAGCCGCCCATTTGTCTCTCAGACGTTGCTGGTCAACAACCTCGTGGTCTAACTGGGGGTCAACGCGAGCATCGCTGCATTGCCGCAAAGTTAAAGATATTCGATAATTAGAAGAGACGGCGCACATATCCTGATGGGGTATCAAGGATGTTCGTTCGTTGACAGAATCCTGAAGCCTGAAGTCAAAGAATGAACAGTGCACACAAGGGTGTGGCGCAAACTCACCAAGGAATCGCGACGTGCACGCGTACAGCAGCACAAAATGCTTGATAATAAAGACATTCTTTAGGACTTGGCTTGAGCCAGAGTTTGGAACGGCTGGTGGATGTACTGGACAATGAGGAAGAAGTGATCGCTCCAGCGCTTCGCGTTGATTCTGAGGATGGAATAATTCGAACTCAGCTCGGCCTAAACCGATCGCGAGGGTCACCACTCTTCTCTCCACTCCATTCCTCCATCCATCTCTCCAGAGGGAGCACCCTCGCTATCAAAATATTGTAAGTATATGGAGTCTAGGCGACCTCAGACGATGACCGTACCGAAGAGGATACGGCACTTCCCGACGCAGTTCAAAATAGATGGATGGAGAGGACGGAGTAGTGGAATTTCAAATCTAAGGTGTTTCTGACTAGCTGAACCATGCTGGATGAAAAGAAGGCTCTGACTCTGTCTCAGAGACAGTGAGCATCGTCTTTTTGTATACGTTCTCGTAAACCTGAAAAGTGAATTATGCAGGAACACGTTGGAACACTTGTATTATAGTACTTTGGGTCCGGCTACCCGATGGTGTACGCATCTCAATTTCCTTGGACGCAGAGCGATGATGTCGCTGGGATGGTAGAACTCTGTACGCGACTAGTTGTGCAGAAAGCATTCCTCGACAGCGTGAAGTCTTTATCCCAAGTCCGAAGTAAGTTTGGTCGTCTCGGTTAGTCATGGTTGTTGGACGGGTTCACAACCTTCTTCAGTTGTCCATCGTTTGTGGCGAAGAGGGAGAGACGTTACGGCAACTACACCCACATCGAGAACGGAAAGCACCCCATCCGAGTTTCAACCGCAGATCATGCTATGTGGTACACACATTATGAACTCCAGTTCGACATCGAGATCCTTAGGTGCTGCGCAGCTCAGACGGACAGGAGGAAATTGCCATACTTAGCTCTGACGGGCATGTCAAAGACAAGGTATTTCCTTCTTATACACGGTCTCGTCCCGCCGAGGCGACCTTGAAGGTGCATTGAACCAGCCCTTCATCGATCATCAGTTAACACGTCCTTGAGATATTAGATATCCGCCTTTCCTTACACCACATGGATGCTTGTTACAAGAGAGCGAAACAGAATCTCAAAGTGGTCACTTCCGTCTGAAGCGATTCATATGGAGCTCATTTAGAGTGCTCCATGTTTTCGAGAATATTCACAGCGTTTAGCCGCTTCTTCAACGGCCTTTCGCCCCTTATACCCTTCGGGGGGACCATGGGGTAGGATACAAGGGAGTGCTTTAATCACGTACGTCTGAATGCACGCTTTTGGTCATATTCGCGGTCACTAACTTGCTTACCTCGGAGCAAGGACGATTGGAAGGATGGCACGGATTACTCGTGAAGGTACGAGGCTTGCACTCCTCTGGCGTACACTGCAAGATCATTGATGACTGTGTCGTAGTTCGTGGGCCTTGTACCTACTACTCGGGCGAAACCCCTACATCTCGGACGATTTTTCTGTCGGACCAGGATTGGACACCGTCTCCACTATCCTTTCCGCACTACATCGGACGGTCGTCCTCTCGCTGTTCACTTTTCGCCACCTACTCAGTAAAACAGAAGTCATGATACACGAACAAGATGTCACCAACTTCGTCTTTGATTACTGATTGACCACTTCTGGAAAAGCGGCGAAAGCAAAAACTAGATTTGAGGAGGCGAACGGCAGAAACAGGGAGACACAACGGCGCTAGAATTATCTTTCAACAACGATGGGGTTATCCGCCATCTCCCTCCGTGGTATATGTCCAAAGGGTTGTACGATATCCTGGGTGGATACAGACCAGAAAGCGAGAAGGGCAACTTCGATTTGACTTGACATTGGTGCGCCGTTTCCACTCATTCACATCGAATTTGACTCGTTCAACTTCAAACAGTGGGATCAGTCGACCTTGAATATACCCAGGGGAGCGGGTCGAGCGTCGGTTTTTATTAAATTATACGCCTCCAGTCGCTTTCTGCGTTTATTCCTTGGTGTGCTGTGCAAACATTTCATTTTCATGCATTTGCGAGCGCTCGGCTCTCAGCGATGCTGATTGTGCGTCTCAAGGGCCCATGGACTCGCAATGACCTTGTATATTCCCAGCGCACAAAACCAATCGCGAAACGTTGGGAATATTACTACCGATAGACAATGCGTTAATTTGGGTGAGAGTGGTCGACGTGATGGACCCCACTGCGGAGCTCGTCCGTTGAGATGGTTCCGTTGGTATTAATCAAACCGTATATACGTATAAGATTTGGGCGTTGCAACGGTGGGCGTTTGAACGCGGCAGATGTACTTCCTCGTCGACGTCGAAGCCCCTGTCTGCATTTCACTTCACCGCCACCACTGACATTTGACAAGACTATAAAAGCCATGTTCGGCTCCACAGCATTTGCTGTTAAAGATACCACCGTCTCTTCCCCCACCATCGCTCTTACCCATCAATTCATACTATGGATTTCTTGAAGAAATTTACGGATAACAAGGAGTCGGAAAACAGCGGTGGGGATCATCAAAAGCAAGATGAAGGAGGCTTGATGGGAATGATCAACGGCGCGATGGGAGGCGGGAAGAAGAGTGAACATAAAGAAGGTACTATTAGCATCGATGAACTATACGACTGAGCTACATCCATTATGATTTTGTAGATTTCCTCGACAAAGGTAATCTAGTGATCGGGTCGTGTCATACTTGCCACTCACCCACTCATCATTGACTGATAGCCGTTGACTTGGTCCAAGAACACGTCTTCAAGCAGGGCGACCAAAGCAACGAATCTGCCGTTGAGCAAGCGAAGGACGAAGCGATATCCGATGCGATCAGAGATCAATACAAGAAGATGACTGGCAAGGAATTCATCATCCCAGATAAGTCGTGAATGAAGGTGCGTACTTCAGGTCCGTCAGGCGAAGCGCATTCTTAGCGTTCGATACGCAGTCGATATAAATAGATATATTGCCTCTTGTATAAATCTCTTTGGAGTCGTGAAACTTTGCGTTTAATGATGAGGTACATTCGGAGAACCGCTGATAGTTTGTCCTTAAGTTTATGTTACTCTTGTATACTGGGTTTGACAGAGCCGTTGGTAATATGGAAAAAATTGATTCGACCCAGGTTCGAACTGAGGACCTTCTGTGTGTTAGACAGATGCGATAACCAACTACGCCATCGAACCGACAATTGCATAGGAGCACGGAGCAACCAGAATTTGAGTGATGAACAACCCAGTAAGTACGGAGCCGACGAAGTCGGCGAATATATATAGCGCTACACATCATGGAGGTATTCGGGAGAGGCCACCAGGGCTGTCGGGGCGTCGTTCTTCATGAAAGGGTATGGTCGGTTGTGGGGGATGGGAGAGGAATATCGGTGGGTATTTGGAATTCCTTGTAATTTCTCCTTGGAGGCGGCGTGAAGGTCAGTCGTTGCACCGACCCAGGCCGCCAGCGGCGTGAACCTTGTAGCGGCAGCTTGTACTCTTGTGTTATAGCGACGTGCGAGTGGGGCACAGAGGATGGGAAGGGGTCGTGAAGTAGCGGGAGAGAAGGAGAGGGCCAAGAGAATGGAGAGATTTTGGCAGGTCGCTGGGACCCAATCCGGCGTCGGGGATGAGTTAACAGCTTCAAGTATATCTTGACCTTTGATCGATCCAATTGATAATCGTCATCGTGTTCTAGCGGCGCGACAACAGCGCGCGTTACATTCTTAGGCGTCCTTTGCGAACGTACAACCCTTGTCGCGCAGCAGCAGCACCAATCCTACAAAGAGTACCGAAATGCATGCTGCTAGCAATGCCATTCGCATACTTTCGGACGGAGATGTTGCATGTCTACCAGTATCTACGCCTCCAATAGAGTTAGGATATCTAACGAACGGAGTATTGGGTTGCTTACAAGCTCCCTCAGCATAATTAAGGTTGTCGTGTCCTCCAGGCCATTCCATGCGCTCGGCACGGCACATCGTCGGCGTGGGTTGTACGAGGTGTTCAAAACTGACGGCGAGCTCGAGACGACAGGTGATGGAACATGAAGTCGTCCCCCGTCCAGCATAAAAGATTTCTGACTTGTACAGCTAGAATGATAAGAGGTTTGAGGGGCACGTAGATTTGACCTGTTTTGTCGAGCCGTCATTGACCTATATATATCCCATCACAATCCACAATATCAGTTGCTGCCCATCTAGCCATAGCGCCATTGAAGGTATAACCCTCAGCACACTGAGGGCGGATGTGCACAATGAGCCCGTTTCAGCGATCGAGACCTGCTTTTTACCAGGCGAATTCTATAAGTTGTCCGGGGAGGTATCCTTAGACCTCTCCGCCACCAGGAAGATTATATAATCGCCCGTATCGTCAGCGTCAGGAATCCACTTCGCAACACCGTCCCAATATATCGCCGAGGGACTTAAGCCGTGCGTAGTGGGGTGGCGTACATGCGACTGCCAACTTTCCAAGGAGTTGGCCGTGGTATTCTAGAAAGACGAGCCACGATGAATGAATGTAGATTCGTGCCCTTTGCCCTCTGAAGGCCGCACTCAACGTGTTACTGCTGTAGTATCAATCGCGCCACTTGGACATGCCCGAGCTCGCTGCGCCTCCTTCCATTTTTTCCACGACGCGGCCGAGAGCGGTGTTGAATCCGCGAAAGTCAATCGCGACCTTTGATATCAGGTACACCTAAGACCCAGGACACTAACGAGGGATGAACATGAATATACCGTAGCAAGCGAACTTAAGTAACTGAAATGAATATACCTTTGTGACCGAGTTTACTGTTTTACAACGCAGCAGCCTTTTCGTTTCTAGGAAGCATTGAAGGAAAGCAAACGTGATTTGTTGAGAAACACTGCCACCGTGTGGGCGCGGGACTCGCGCACAGCCTGCTTCACCTATTTCTCATTTACGACGTATCTGGCGGATAGTGTCCCTGACCAGTCTAGCGAGCCTCGGAATGCACGCGTCCAGTGGAACAGGCGGCCCCCGACCTCTAATCGACGCTGATTTTCCGCCAGTGGCTTGAAGGGCAGGATATACAACAAACCAATTTTGTGAGGCAGTAGGAAGGGTCAAGCTTTCAAGATGCATAATGTTCAAGTTTTGCTCACGGAGTCGATCTGCTCATAAGCGCCGATAAACGAATGGGGAAATTTACCACCACGGTACACGTGGCACCTTGTCGTTTTGGACTTCGGCCAGCCACACCCAAGTTGATCAAGGCTGTTGAACGTTTGAACGTTTGAACGTTAACGTTGAAGCTTTGAAGCTGAAGGTTGCGCCGGAAACCTTAAGCGCCCTCTACGCCATATGATCAAGTACGTAGCAGGAACTCATTTGTTAGCAACTAATAGCCGGTATTTCGAAGCTTTGTTGTATCCTGGACTCCGCACAATATATGGCCGACACCACCTCTCTGAAACCACGCCCGCCGAGTCCATGATTCCTAGCTAGCTTAGGAGAATGGCTACGAGTCTATCTTGAAGGGGGGTGGGACCATTTTCGCTTCGTGCCAGAGGGAATTCGTCTCCCATGAACGATCAGAAAATTCGTTGCAAATAATGCTACTCACTCGGCTATTGTTAGTGCTGCACAGATTTGAGGACAAATAGTGGTCCCATGCCAAATAGATCTCACTCAGGAAGGCCCCGAACCTCAATCGACGATGCTCAGCGCGTAGACCTCGGTCAAACGGGCACTAGATCATCAGCGCTTCAAGAATTGTAAGCATGCGTGCAATCGCCCCTACCGCTGTAAATGAAGCCTATATATTGATTCCCTATCTACAGCTTAGTTACTGCCCAGATCCCCCATTCCATGGTCGTGGCATCTTATCTTGATCCGATACAGGGAATCTGCGCAAGTCAGATATACCAACGCCATCTTTCTGAGAGCGCCCCTCCAGCACAATCAGCATGCGCCTGAGACTTCAACAACATAGGCCGCCGACTCTTTTTGTTCTCCGGCAGTTCTGCAGGGCTCACTCGTCCTCATGGGAGGGCCCATGCACTACCAACGAGCATGACGAAAGAGACCACGCTGCCCATCTTGCATTCGTTCCCCTGGAGTTCGTACGGAATTCGCTACGGTCGCTCACACGGCGCCCAAGACATCGTCACTCTTCTGCTGCGCATTACGGCCTATTTGTCGGCTGAACACTTCGCGTGTGCAGGACAGCCTTTCCGTAGTGCAGACCCATGATTGTATCCTTCATTCGGCATCTATCGTCCAACTTGGTGGTTAATTTATCTTGCTGTTTAGCCCTCGCTCGTCTCGACACTTGAATGCCACGACATATATGTAGTCGCTCACTGACGGATTGGTAACCTCCGTGGACAAAGATCATCGCCACTTTGCACCCAACCGTGTCTCCCTACCCCGCGTCACATTCACTTTGGCCTCTTGTAAACCTTATGGTTTCATAGAAAGTAACGAAATCCACAGGCGATCAGAATCAACGGCATTACGTGCTGTGAATGCCGCACTGCGCACATAGCTTCTCCCTCAGGTCTGGAACGTTGGCATTACAACATGCTTCCTACGATTCGCATAGTCCCTCAGACCATCCAACTTGCTTGAGCGGTGTATTTTCGTGACCTGGATGTATTTATCGATGGTGAATGTTGCCCCAAGCCATGCGAATCGCTTCCATTGCGATATAGCAAGAGTATATCATACTCGCGGTGAGCATTGTCAATCATTTGGCCATTTAAAATGCTGTGAATGACATAAATCCTGCGCAGTCTATCTCATGCGCCTCCTTCACGACATTCCCACAACGGGCTGAACTGCAACGAACTACAGTAGCGCCGCTTCGTGAAATGGACTATGATTGTATGTGGATTCCTAACCTGATCGGCGAGCTTGATTGCTTCGACGTGATTGGCCTTTAGTGGTATTGTGTTCCCGCCATCTTGACCGCTATAAAGAACCGCCTCGCTCCAACGGATCAGCCCCCATACGAAAATGGGTACAAGACTCTCAATGATCTTCTCCCCCCATTCGTCGCTCGCCTTCTTCTGCGGAATGCCCGTCGGTTTTATGGCGAGAAGCAGAGAAACTGCACTCTTGGCAACGGTGAATACGCATGGACGGCGCGAAGATCGTTTTTGACTGGGCGAAGTCCTCTCGGGTTTCCTCACACGGGTTGTCGTTATGATCATGAGATGTAGAGGATTCCCTCGACTGCGACGGTTTCTTTCCACGGTACCACGAGGCTACTACATATAGGCGATGTCTGAGCCAGCACATGCAGGAGTCGTACACATCAATGCCCCTCCCCATTCGCATACCGACGTCGACACCTGAGCTACCATTACTCCGTACTCGGTTAGTTCTCCTTGTGTTGACGGAGGTCTTCTTCATCGTAGCCGGGTCGCTGTGTTTGAAGATCTTCACCAAGTCCGTCCTCATTGCCCTTATCTTATCTCAATAACGAAACTAACCATCCGCTATCGCTTGCTCCTTTGCGCATTATAGACACGGTGACGTACAGGACTTGATAAACAAATCCGTTATCCCTGGTGTGACCGTAAAGCTTGAGTACAACGGTAAGCCACATCGTATCAAACTCGCCTAGTCTCACCACTGACAATCCCTCTGGATCAAGACGTGAAGACGGCAACCATCGTCTTATTCATCGCAACTCACATTGCAACCGCCATACTAGCCAAGATCATTATCCTTCACTTACAAGACATCTACAATTTCATCCCCCTCTTCATCGCCAAGAAACTACGAATTGCGAACAAACGTCTCGCGTCCACGACTCTCGGATATCAGGCGCTTGGCCTGAGCATCATAATAGTATTTAATGCTATTTCACTGGGCTTTTTCTCGTTCTTCGTGTTTAAGAGGGAACAGACGGTTCAAGTCATCGTCGGAGACGGTGTCAACGCGAGGATACCGGACGACTATGGCATGCAAGTTCTAGACCGGCTAGGAATCGCACTCGCATATCATGATACATACTACTGTAAGTGCTCCCCTTTGTGAGCTCCTCGTCCCTCCCGCCTTTCGAATGACATATCATCCATTCTCATCATCGTCTTCATAGTTGAAATCACTGCGAAGTTACCATGGGTTGCTTTGCTGTTTGCAGTTCCTACGAACTTTGCCACTATCATCGCCCGCATCAAACGGCAAACCAGCCTCACCGACACTCCTCAATCCTCTTCATCCGGTCTTGAAAAGGGGGACCCCTCGAATTCAGGGGGCGACGAAGGGACAGCTGAAGGGAAGGTCAAGGCTGAAGTTGTTGAAGTTGAATGCAGGGAAGTCGGGGTTGAGAAGATCTGAACGCTTACAAGGCCTCACAATGTCAACCTGAACATCTATGTGTTGACAGACATGATAGAAAAATCATCCATATGGCATTGCGATGATCAATCATAAGTTGGAGGACAAAGGGGAGCGAAAGCATGGATAACCAAACACTTATCCAACCAATTTTGGGTCACGTGCCTGATTCGAAACAGTCGATCGCCCATCTTCATTCCGTTCTGCCAACTTCTCCTGCCATCATGGCCGACATTACCTCTCCACGAAGACCTCTCACAGCTGCCAATAATTTCATCTCAGGGCTATACAGCTCAGCAACAATGCGTAGCGTCGTTCGTGAAGAGTTAGCCGGCAAGGTTTCCACAGATGATGCCTCTGTTTTCAAACGCCTCGAAATCGACCAGGTGTCTGATGAATTCGTTGATTCTTGCTTCGAATTATCCATAACCCAACATCGAGGTCTCATCGACGAGCTCAATACGGTCGTGGCAGCAGCTGCCCAAGTCCGGAACAAAACGTTTGACCACAACACGCAACTCGAACAACGGGCGAAGGGGGATAGCTGGGAGGTGAAAATGTACCCGCCGCTTGTGAGTCCCCAATTTTCCACCTCTTGTCTAGAGTCAACCCCATCTTCAGCAAAAAATGTGCGACATCGTCACCAATTTCTCGCATCCAAGGGAGCGGAAAGCGATGAGGAACATCAAGATCGCTGCGAATAGGCAACTCAAGGGCGAAGAATATACAACTGGCTTTCCAAAGGTTGCGCCAGACGGAACCGGATCCCGCGCCCTCGAATGCGATTCTTGGTTGGAAACTGACTGGTTCGCGGAAATCAAACCGAAGGAAAGCCAAGGTCTCGCTGCGAGAGATGCTACCATCTCCGAGGTTGTCTGCCAGGCCGCCGACTACGCTAGGCTCCACATGTCGTGCCGCCCTTTCCAGCTCTTCTCCGTCGGCCTCCTCATCTTCGGGCGTAAGTTCATGGTGGGTATCTTCGACAGGGACGGCGTCTCGCTCTCTCCTGTATCCAACTTCTGCGACGCCGGCGAAGGTTTCAGAACTTTCATCAGGGTGATCCGCCGACTCGTCAGCCCCCGCCTCTCGGATTTCGAGCTCGGGTGCGACCCTACCGCTCAGCCTCTAAGCCCCTCATCTGATCTTCACGCTGCTGTGCGTGAGCTCGCGATTTCACGAGGGCTATCACCAGACTTCCCGCCATACGTCGTATTGTGCCCGAGAGAGTACTCGACGACGGTCAATGGCGTGACTTCCACAAAATGGGAACAGAATTCGTGGTTGACGGTTGGCCCCCCTATTTGGGTGTCTCTCTCCCTCATCGGCCGGGGAACGAACATTTGGCCTGTAGTCCCGCTGATTTGGAACTCTGGCAAGTGTAGTATCGTCGACGGTGCACCAATTTCGATCCTTAAGAATGCATGGCGCAATAGCGAACGCACTGGAGAGGCGTCCATCTATGGGAGTCTCAATGCCCCTCCCACTGGCGTAGCGCGCTTTTTGCAAGGAGGCGACGCCCGGTTCGACGGTGAGACTGACATACCGATATCGGTGCACAATCTGCGTCGTCAATACCCGTACGGCGCATGGCTCCACAGAGTTGCGACGAATGCTGCAGCCAACGCTCCACCTGGGCCTGGGCCTGGGACAGCCGTCCTCCATCGTCTTATCCTGCAGACCATCGGGCGGCCATTGTGGCACTTTGCGAGCTATCTCGAGCTGCTGAAAGCATTCCGTGCGGCCATCGTTGGTAAGCATCAGATCTCGCCATCATGCCTGTGTGCTCTTAGGATAATTCTTGGGGGATAGGTCATCAGCGGCTCGTCGCTCATGGAATCCTCCACCGAGACATCAGCGCTGGGAATATCATGATATCCGCCGACGATCATCCCAGTGCGGGCGAAGAAGGGTTCTTGATGGACCTGGAGTTCGCGAGGATTGATGAAGTTGTACATGTCACGAAGGCCCCTGGGGGTCCGCAGCATACGACGTGGAGTGCTCCGAGGCGGGGCATCCAGATGACCGTACGAGCTCATCTTTCCCGATCGCGTTGTCCACTCATATAGACCAAAATTAGGGCACCGTGCAGTTCATGGCTAGAGAGATCTTGAACTCCATCGTCAGAAACACGCTGGTTGAACACACAGTATCACACGATCTTGAATCATTTGCTTGGGTCTTCGCCTACGTCGTGCTCCGCCGTCTACTTCGCGATTCGGGAGATGAGACGAATTCGACAGTGCCAAAGGACGCCTGACTCGCTGTCAAAACGGTGTACGAGCAATCATTCGGTGCTCTGAAACTCGAGACCGTGCTGACCCAGCGTCGTTCACTGGGCGTGTTCGACTTGGAAGGAAATAGTTTAGATGGGCTCGTCCCCGCCGCTATCGCCGACTTCATGGTAATTTTGGGAGCACAAGTGGCCATGAACTACATAGTTCGCGCTCCAGATTCGTTTAGTCCACTCTTTAAGGCTGCCCTCCCGGCATCTATGCCTTCGCAAACCAGAATGACGCACTTACACCTTATTCGGCTCATCGACGCCGCGATTGAAACGATCGTGAGCGAAGCCCATATCCATAAATGATCAGTACCAGTAATAGTTGCGTCGTGGCCGCTGGAGTTCAGCTTATCACATCTGTTTATAGTCGAAGACCCTCTATCCATCACTGATGAGTTGCGAGAGACATTTGTTTGTTCGTGCAAGATGCCATTCGTTGTCTAATTTGGTTTCTGAGTGTGGTAATATATGTTAGAAGGGTCCCCACCGACAAACGAACCGCCACATACTACTCATGTGCGACTCACATGGCAGCGTGGCATGATCACCCACCCATCACTGGAGAAGCAGATTCCATCACCACTGCAATCAAGGCGTTCATAGGAATGCGATCAAACGCATCACGAGTCTGCACAAGAGCCGTTGATGCACTGCTTTGACTTACTGATGTATCGACTAGTGATGGTGAGTGATGATTATCACTCTATCTTTGTTTAATATGGCGCTTCCTGGTCTACTAGTTGTAATTTTACCTGCATCCTTATGTACTTATACACACCCATCAGGTCGGGCGCCTTGGTTCCGAATTGACCCCTTGTTCTCTCTCCCTTCAACAGCGAGGCTACGGCGCCCTACTCGAAATCTCTCGCTACTCCCCAACGCGTGAACGACTTCACTAATTCAACGACTAGTAAGCGGACGCACAAGTTGACAAGGCTACCCAAGGCGTTGAATGGTTAATTCAGATTGAGGAAGATGCCCGATGCCCCGCCCGTCGTAGTCGCCCCGCTCTTATACGGCCTAATTGTCTCATGCCCGTACGCCCTTCTCTTATTCCTTCTCATTCTCGTCTTACAAATAACACGAATGACGATTCAACTGTGAAAGGTTATATGGCCTCTCTATAGCCCAAGCCGTCTTCTATTACAGGACGTACACCGACGATCCACGGTTGATCAAGGGTTTCGTAAGTCTTATTCCTCTTCCTACAGTGTTGGCCGTCCTGACTTCCGGCGTGGCAGATTGGCCTCCTTATGGTCCTCGAAACCGCGCACACCCTCCTCATCGCCCACGCCTCGAACATGTGGTATCTTCGCGCTGCGCTAGCATTTGTCCTCCCTAAAAGTTTGTTGGTGTGTAATCCCTTTTACTGTTGAACGTGTTCGTGAAGCTGAAGGTGAATCATGGAACTAATAGGCTAGTGGATACGTCGCCGTGAGTTGTCTCTCTCCCTCCGTAGATACTTATCTTCTCCCCTTCGCCTTTCCTCCCCGCTTTCACGCCGTTTTCCAACTGTCTGCTTTCCGCAACCCTGGCACCCACACATAACCAATTTGCGTCACCAGCGTACTTCTCTCTTCACTGTCGTCTTTGTCTCATCGTCTACCCATACTAATTCCAAATACAGTATGTGGTGATAAGCCTGGTTCAGATGTACGTACCCTCTCTCCCTTTCCCTCCTCCTCTCACCATTTCTCACCTTTCAATAACGAAGGGCGTATATGGTGCGCGTGTATCGAAGTAAGTGTTGTTCCCCTCCTCCACCCTTCGACTCAATCTGCACAGGAGGACATGGGTGATAACGAGTGATAGTCAGCGCCGGGAATAAATGGATCCCAGTCATACTTGTGAGTTCTTCATTCTGTTTCCGTCCTCATGCCACTTCCTTCCTTGGCCCTCTTTTCATCCATCCATCCTCTCCTCCTTATTCATCTCTTCCGATTGTGACCTTCGTTTAATATTGACACACGCAGTCATCAATGTCGCTCCTCCAATTGAGTGCGTCATCCCTTCAGTGATAAGGCGAATACAGATACTGAAGAAGGTTTTTGGTGATAGTATGCGGGTGCGGAATGAACACGACACTGTGAGTCTCTTCCTTTCTCGCTGTTCCAGTACTCACTGGGTTTCCCTTCTCTTCGACCTACGATCGACAACGCCACCAACCTCTTGTCCCCTACTGTGTCACCGGCTATGCGAACGGAACCAACACTAATGAACAGTGCCCTAAACGTTGGCCTCATCTCCATCCACCACACCTCCGCGGAGATATTCGGCGGGCTCCAACTCGCAGCAAGTGTCGTCTGCGATGTGCTCATCACTGGATCGCTTGTGTGGTATCTCAGGCGGGGTCGAGGCGTGTTTAAACAGTTGAGTGATACACTTTGATCCACTCCATCTTTTCACGGTTTAAGAACCATTCCCATTCCCATCGCTGTGGCCGCACACGTACATGAAGTGAAAGCTCACTGTGTATATCGGGTTGTATAGGACGCAGAGCCTGGTCGACAGACTTGTCGTCTATTCGATCAATATCGGCCTGGTCACTAGGTGCGTACCTCTCAGCGCTTCGTGCTAAGTCATATCAAATTACTGATGTTTGCCGGCACAGCATGCTCTCGTTGGTTGCGATGATCACAGTGCGCCCTTCTCTCAATATCGATGGGAATAATTGTAATAATGGGTCATTGATAGTGGTTTGCGATGCCCGACAACTTTATATTCACAACGTTCCATATATTGATTGGGAAGGTGTATGTCAATTCGTTGTTGGTGACGTGCGTCTTCTCTTACATTTTCTCTCTCGTCTTTCTCCGTCTCGTTACCGAGAAAGGCTCATAAATCTTGAACCTAGGCTGAACACCCGCAGAACGATCCGCTCGACTGCCAAATCCAACAAGTTCAAGTTTGAGGTGAACAGCAGTGGCGGGATATCTGATGGGACAGGTGCGTTCTTTTGTGCTTTCGCTTGGGGCTGCTGCCTCCTTCTCTCGGGTTTCGTACCCTCATTTATGTATTGCGATTCAATTCTGATATTGACTTCCAATGTTCCCCGACTAGGAACAGTAACAACATCCGACGTGATGGAGCTCAGCACATTTCGAGCATGACACCCATTCTTTTGCCTTGATATCTTCTAGGACTTGTGTATGCCTGTATTACTGTTATCTCAATTTGTTGTGTTGTTAGTTTATGTGTTTCTCGTGTTTAGTTCTGTGTTACTTTCCTTTTTGTGGTTAATTTTGGTTCGTGTCGTGTATCTCCAGCAGTGTTATAGCTATAGCTCTGTGTCTTACGTCCTTGTACCCGCCCACTTCCTGTGTGTCAGGTCTGTGCTTCGCCGCCTCTATTTTGTTTTTGTTTTCCTCCCTACAACCCTCCTATAACTCCCCTCCTCCCCCTGAACCGTGGAATTACGAGCGCTCCCAGGCCGAACTGTTTCTCGCACCTTTCGCGTTTTGTGACTGCGCGTCGACTTTTTTCTCTCTCCATCTCATCTCAACCCCAGACGTGGTGTCCCCACGCCTCCTCCATGATGCACGCTCGCGGAGTCGTGCCAGTATGTCAGGCTTTTGGTGCCATCGACACATCCCTAATACGCCTCCAGCAAGTTACAGCGCCCTCGCACCCAATTTGCGAATTGGGGAGGGGGGATGGATTCAGCGATAAGTGCCCTGGGACGTGAGGTATTGTTTCCGAGTCTCAGTAGCGTGGCGCTGTGGGGGTTGAGGATGCTGGGGACGTTGTAGCGGCGACTGGGTTTGGCTCGGTTGGCGAGTGAGAGGGTCTGGGCTGCTGCGGTCGTACGGAGGGGAGATGACATAGTACGTGTTCACGAGGAGCCCTCGAATTCGCAAGCACAAGCAGGAGCGGTCGCCCTGACAAGTCTTTCATTCCTAGCATCGACTTCGCAGTTCCACCGTTCGATTCGAAACCATCGACGGCCATATCGCTGTTTCATCATGAGCACATGTATCGTTATCGAGCTTTTGTCCCAGCGCTACGACTTGGATGACCTCGACGTCGACGGCACGTTTCGGTGTGGTACTATCTCGAACTAATACCCTCTTCCTCGTTTTCTCGTACCTCCTGGGATCGACATTGAATAGCTACGAGGACTCGCGTCAACTACTGGCGACGACCACAAGCAGGCCACAGGCGAGCTGTAAAACATAACGTCATATCTGCATTCTTCGTTTTCACACAAGCGCCGCCTTGGGTCAGTGTTTTCCTCCTGCGGGAGACACCGGAGGCGACAAAGATAACTTACGCCGACGCCAGATGATGTTTGACACTTATGCGTTCACGCTTAAATATTTGATGGCGAGGGGGAGAGCGGAGGCTAAGCGCTAGGGCCACGATAGCTCGCTATGATCATCTGATGTGGATACTTATTCTCACCACCGTTGCAGAGCATACGCAGCTCTCCATATACTCGGTTCCAGGGTAACAGTGCTGTTCCTCGAATAGCCCCCCATCTGTCGTCGTTTCGTCGACGTCGGTTGCAGAACACCCGCCGTCCTCGCCCTCTTATAATTGCCTCTGCGCGTCCCTCACTCCCTGCAATCCCGCGCATCTCTTCGGATCCACATATTCACGCACTCCAATGGTTCGACGGTTCGACGTGCACAATCACCATCTCCCTCGCTCTTCGTAGAGTCGAAGCCCAGCCCAACGTCCAGCCCAAAGAGCTCAGCCGACAGCCCGTTCGAGCGCCCATGCAGCCACTTGAGCGGAGCGTGGAGTGTAGAGGGCTCACAACGCGCTACTGGAGGGAGAATCCTTTGGTGTGCTCTACGGAGCCTAGTCGACATTCTCGCAACCTTGCTTGCTGGTATACACTCGCCCATGACGCACGGGGTCGCGGAACATCATCGTCTGTGTATCAGATGTGTATCATGTGTTCGTGCATTCGTGAATGAAGCGATGTGTCGGTGGCGCCGCCCATACCTCTCGCGACTGCCGCGACTGGCCCAATATATAATACTCCACCCACTCTAAGGTACTTCGACACCCCACAGTCCTGTTCTACTCCCTACCACGTACCGCAGATAGCTCCCTCTCCTTGGCCCCAGCAGCAGCTGTCTTGAGCTTCCTCGAGCCTCCCAACGGCGCTAACCCCCCCATACATCGCTCTCTCTTCCAACCTCGAAATGCCCGGCTCTGGCTCTAAGATCCAACCGTAGACACACCCTGCCCTCCGCCTCAGCGACAAACACAAGCACAACTACGAGAATCGGGGCCCTCCCGTTGGAGCTCCGTCTTCAGGACTCGGCATATCACCTTCCCGCGTCTCTCATCGATGTCTCCCACCTACGTACCCCATGGAGTATACCGAGTCTCAGACCCAAAGAGAGACAGAAGATCAGTCTATCGCACACGCGCCACGCCTTTGTGCAGTATGCAGTGGGTAGGCAATATGATGACGTGCATTTACGCATTCTTGGCTGGTGGGGAATTTGGTAAACGGGGAAAATGGGGAAAGGTGCATGGGTGGATAGACGGGCGGGAGGGCAGCAGTTCAGTGATGTGGTTGCGAGGATGTAGTGGAAGAGAAGGGAGCATATCCCCCTTCGTCGAGGGCTATAGGGTTGCCCTCGTTATGTGTTTTCTCCGGGTTTTCGTTTCCTCAAGCAGCCTCCTGCGAGTTCACCACTGTGCTCGGCATCGCACCTGTCCATAGCTCCAATCTGCGGGACAGGAGGCCCAGTTAGACCCTGGGTCAAACCATTAACGTCCATGAAAGGATATTTTTCTTGGACTACATTTCGCGCTTTAAAGGATGCATTACGTGTGGTGGTGCATCGTTTTCTAGCCTCTGATATGGACAACACACTGATGTAGTCACAAAGCTTTGTGTAAAGGTGTCAGTCGTGAATATCTATTAATCATTACCCCGGCAGCCATCGTGTCGTTGCGCAGGTTGTCGCCAATGTGGACTTGGTGGTTGTAGGTTGGACGGCGCCTATTTCCTGTAAGCATTGTTCATTCCGTTCCGCCGACTTCTCGCCTATTGTCTTGCCACCATGACTGACATTACACGAAGACCTCTCACAGCTACCCGTAATTTCATCTCAGGGCTATATAGCTCAGCAACAATGCGTAGCGTCGTTCGTGAAGAATTAGCCGGCAAGGTTTCCAAAGACGATTCCTCTGTTTTCAGACGCCTCGAAATCGACCAGGTGCCTGATGGATTCGTCGATTCTTGTTTTGAATTATCTATAACTCAATATCGAGGTCTCTTCGACGAACAGGATGAGGTCGTGGCAGCGGCTGCTCAAGCCCGGACAACAACGGTTTACCACGACGCGCAACGGGCGAAGGGGTATAGCTGGGAGGAGGAGGAAATGTACCCACTGCTTACGAGTCCACAAATTGCCTATCTCTTCTGTAGATTCGACTCCATCTTCAGCAACAACTGTGGGACCTCATTGCCAATTTCTCGCATCCGAGTGAGCTGAAAGCGATGAGGAGCATCAAGATCGCTGGGAATAGACAACTCAAGGGCGCAGAGTATACAGCTGGCTTTCCAAAAGTTGTGCCAGTTGGCACCGGATCCCGCGCCCTCGAATGCAATTTTTGGATGGACGTTGACTGGTTCGTGGAAGTCCAACCGAAGGAAAGCCAAGGTCTCGCTACTAAGGATGCCCCCATCTCCGAGGTCGTCTGCCAGGTCGCCGACTACGCTAGGCTCCATATGTCTTGCCGCTCTTTCCAGCTTTTCTCAGTCGGCCTCCTCATCTTCGGGCGCAAGTTCATGGTGGGTATCTTCGACAGGGACGGTGTCTCGCTCTCTCCAATATCCGACTTCTGCGACGCCGGTGAAGGCTTCAGAACTTTCATCAGGCTGATCCGCCGACTCGTCAGCCCCTGCCTCTCGGATATCAATCTCGGAAGCGACCCTACTACTCAGCCTCTAAGCCCCTTGTCTGATCTTCACGCTGCTGTGCGTGAGCTCGCGATTTCACGAGGGCTATCACCAGACTTCCCACCGTAGGTGGTATTATGCCCGAGGGAGTACTCGACGACGAATGGCCTGACTTCGACAACATGGGAACAGAATGCATTGTTGACGGTTGGCCCTGCCATTTGGGTATCTCTCTCCCTCATTGGCCGGGGAACGAACATCTGGCCTGTATACTATCGTCAATGATGCACCGATTTCGATCCTCAAGAATGCGTGGCGCAATAGAGCGTCTATCTATGGGTGCCTCAATGCCCCTCCCCCTGGCGTAGCTCGCTTTTTGCAAGGAGGCGACGTCCGGTTCGACGGTGAGACTGACATACCGATATCGGTGCACAATCTGCGTCGTTAATACCCGTACGGCGCATGGCTCCACAGAGTTGCGACGAATGCTGCAGCCAATGCTCCACCTGGGCGTGGGACTGGGACAGCCGTGCTCCATCGTCTTATCCTGCAGACCATTGGGCGGCCGTTGTGGCAATTCGCGAGCTATCTGCAGTTGTTGAAAGCATTCCGTGCGGCCATCGTTGGTAAGCATCGGATCCCGCCATCATGCCTGCGCGTTCTTAGGATAATTCTTGGGGGATAGGTCATCGGCGGCTCATTGCGCAGGGGATCCTCCACCGAGACATCAGGGCTGGGAATACCATGATATCCGCCAACGATCATCCTGGTGCGGGCGAAGAAGGGTTTTTGATGGACCTGGGGTTCGCGAAAATTGATGAAGTTGTACATGCCACGAAGGTCCCTGGGGGTCCGCAGCGTACGACGTGGAGTGTTCCGAGGCGGGGCATCCAGATGACTGTACGAGCTCATCTTTCCCGATCAAGTTTTCTACTAATATAGACCAAAATCAGAGCACCGTGCAGTTCATGGCTAGAGAGATCTTGAACTCCATCGTCAGAAACAAGCCGGTTGAACACACAGTATCACACGATCTTGAATCATTTGCTTGGGTCTTCGCCTACGTCGTGCTCCGCCGTCTACTTCGCGATTCTGGAGACGAGACGAATTCGACAGCGCCAAAGGACGCCCAAATCGCTGTCGCAATGGTATACGACCACGAACAAACATTCGGCGTGCTGGAGCTCGACATCGTGTTGACACAACGCTGTTCACTGCTCGTGTTCGACTTCGGATGGAACGATATAGAGGGACTCTTACCCGCCGTCGACATCGTGTTGACACAACGCTGTTCACTGCTCGTGTTCGACTTCGGATGGAACGATATAGAGGGACTCTTACCCGCCGCTAACTCCCAGTTTATGACAGTTTTGGGCGTGCTGGTGGGCGCAAACCACGCGGCCGCCCGACCGCCTGCTCCGCGTATTTCTGATCCTATGCTTCCACAGGCACCGCGGGAGGATGACGCATGACAAACTTGTATATTTCATTGATAAGTCTGTCGCGAGCCTGGAGGAAGAGATGCAGGTGGGCTGATCTAGACTCTGGGGTGCTACTCTACAGAGCTGACAGAAGCGGCTTTGTTTTGTGTTTACCTTTGCCTAATGAAATTGAATGACTCGTAGAACACTTGGGGAAGCATGGAATTCAACGGGCAGTTCGCGAGTAACCCCCGCTTTCGCCACGCGCAACCGTCCTTGCCACTCTCCACGCACATCCTTCCAAGTCTCAGATTTGAGATCTCAGCTTGCGCACTCGATTCCCTCGCTCTATCCCCTCCGCCTTTCAAATTCTGTCCTGATTCGTCGACTCAACCCCCCTCGTGTTTGGGCTTGGGTGTGATGAACACCCGGTTCCCAAGGCGCAGACCTTCAAATTTCAAATTTTAAACACAACTCAAACTCAAAGCTCAAGCTCAGGCTGCGACTCAATACTCAACGCCTAAAGCTCCAAGCTCCATCTGCGGAGATCCATTCCCGCAAACGGTTGTCCCAGGTCTAGCACCGATACCCTCTTTCGTTGCGCGGCATTTTGGCGCGACCTCAGCAGAAGAGGGAGGATAGAGGCTCTGATGTGGGGGCGTAGCTACGGCGAAGGCTAGAAACGCCGCAACCCTGTTACCCCGCTATCCCGTTACCTCGCCAGCGCAAAACGCCCAGTTTCCCATCAGGCTCGGGATCACGACTCTCAATCACGATTCTCAAGTACGAGTCCGCGTCTTCGCAGTTCAATCCTCAAATTCAAACCCCCACCTTCGATACTTCGCAAACTCGAATGTTTGGATTCGAGCTTCAGGTCTCAGTCTTCGGGTTCAAGTGTGGGTTCGAGAGTCAGCGGGCGGGGTGCTTCCGTGCATGTGTGTGTGTACCCGGGTGCGCGATTTGTTTCGCTGCCTGATGCTTCAGCGGCACTTCGGTGGTACTTCGGTGCAGGTCAGGGGGAGGACGGAGGTCAGAGAGTTAAGAAAGACGGGCAGAGAGAGCTGGCGCTGGTGCCCCCCAAGTCCCGTCAAAATAAATGGATGACTTGTTGCAATGCTGTACTGGACTTGTGCTCGCGAACGCCAGACATTTGATTTCCACTGCAAGCGGCTTCAGCGCCAGTATTCAATGCCAATCTGTCAGGCCTCGACGCCAGCGTCAAGTGCGGCACAGCAGCACCTGTCTCCTTGCACATACCAGTCTCAGCGCCGCCTCGTCCAAACGACGAAGCCACCTGATATATCAACCAACGCCAACGCTAGACGACATCTGTTGGATTGCTGAGATACCGGGAAACCGCCTTTATTGGCTTCCTGAGATTGATGCCGATGAGGAGAGCAGAGACGAGAGTGCTAGCGAACGAAAGCCTTACACGCTTGGTAGCCGTCATTGTTCTACCATTGTTCTACAACCAGGTACGTACCCGACATCTTCCTCTTGATATGTACACTTACCGTTGTCGATGATTCAGAACGCACACGTATGGCTTTAGCTGTTTCTCAATGTCCTGGAACACGGCTATCCAGATAAATGGTGCTAGAACCGCCGGCCACTCACGTACTCCTCTATCTGTTGTCGTGCCGCCGACTTCGTCTGGCAATCACCGTCTCAATATTTGATTCCCAACACACCGATCTATCTGCATCACATCCGCACTCCCAAATGCAGATGCGGGAGCATCCTCACGTCCAGAGGTTCAGAATAACATCGACATTCATCCCTGAGTACCCCTTCAAAGCTTCAACTTCCACAATCACCACACTACGAGGTCAAGGAGAACATTCTGATGTGCTTTCGAGTGCTCAAGGTAGTATCCTCGTTGGCTCAGTTGGTAGAGCGCCTCACTAGTATGTTCCAAGTCAGTGAAATGAACTACAATGAGGAGGTCAGTCGTTCAAATCGGCTACGAGGAATTGAAGGATATAGGAAGGTGAATATTTGAATGCTTTTTACTTGTTGTTCACCTGACAACGACTCTGCTGCCCTCTTCGCTTATACTCGTACTTGTACACCTACTTGTACGTCTCGCGGAAATACTCGAATTCACGGACCTTCGTATTTACTCGTGCCCGCCGCCGCCGCCGCCGCATAACTAAACACATAACACATAACGCATAAATCATGCTGCGCCTCACGAAACACGCACTACGCATCATGGAACGCGCCCAACGATCGTCCGAAGCGCAAGTGCGAGCTGCATCCCGACCGTATCTCAACCATATCCCAACCGTATCTCAACCATAACCGCGTTCAAATTGTATCCTCGTTGGCTCAGCGGCAGAGCGCCTCACGTGCGTCGCATTGGTGTAGTGCCCCCTGAGGAGGTCGGCCGTTCGAATCGGCTGCGCGGAATAGTCTGATAGCGCCATACTTTTTGTTTTCCTTGGGATTTTGGATTTAGTGGGATGTTGTTTTGATTCGCGTTTTAGTGTGTTTCATCGGTATTTTGTATACTATGGAAGTATAGAAGTATAGAATGTCTGGAATATCAAACCGATACACGCCACACAAAGGACGGCGAACGGCACACGACGCACGCACGACGTGATGCGTTTGTCGCAAGTCATGATGAGCAGGCGCGACGCCGCTACGCCATCAACATCAACATCAATATCCAATCCTTAAATCCTTATATATGTTGTTGTATATGTAATATATACATATAATACATGTCTCTCATCTCGAGGATAGTTATGCGTACCTCCACGCAGAGTCTGTAGTCTCGAGGGCGTGTGGGCGGTGCTGATGGCATTCGGAATCCGGGAGCCTTGGAGCCTTGGAGGCTCGGGGTTTGGGAGGCTCGGAGTCTGGGAGTTTGGGAGTTTGGGAGTTTGGGAGTGTGCCGGTGCCGGCACCTTGAAGGGGTTGTGCGCGATGTCTCCACGTCTCCACGCCTCGACTGTTGACTGTTGGGCAGGCGGGCAGGCGGGCAGGCGGAAGTGTCGCATTGCGTCGACGTGATTGGGGGCGTTTTTAGTGTCCGCTTCGGCTTCGGCTTCGGCGTCGGCGTCAGCGTCGGGGTCAGTGAGCGTAACTGCTGGCGTCAGTTGAAACTTGAGCGTATGGCGTATGTATGCGATATCGTGTCGCGCCTGGTTGCGCTGCTCATGCCCAACACCCTCGGCGAACGATTGAGCTTTGAGACTCGTGTAGGGTTGGCACCCTGTTCGAGCCCGGATACACGGTTTATTGTACGTATATAATCGTTTCGTTTACTTCTTGTTTCGGTCCGTATCAGCTGCGGCCGCATCATTTGTTAGGTACTATATTACTTGATCACACATGCACATACTGCATGGTTATTTACATTACTACGAGTATATATACTACCTACCTACATACCTATAAACAACAAGAAGAAGTTTCTCTCCCCCTCAGTTGCGTCGCGAAGAGTCTAGCAGTGCGCACGCGGCGCCTCCTGCGTTCTCGTCCTCCGTTCCGTTCGTCACGTGGCGTTCGGTTTCCTTTCCTTCCTACTTCGCTTTTGGTGGGAACACCACCCATTCCCTGTCCTCGCATTCACGCCGCGAATTCCCCTTCGCACCTACACTCGCACCAGAGGGCTACCCTATTAATTATTCTTCGCCCCGTCGCGCCGTCGTGAGCTGAGAGAAAGGGGGAGAACGAAGGAGGACTGCCGCTGTATTGCGCAGACTGGGTTGCACAGCCTCGGGAGGGGGGACGAGGGGAGACGAGACAAGGGGGGGAGACGAGACGAGACGAGACGATGGAGGGGGGGAGAGACGAGACGAGACAACGCCGCGGGAAGGGGGGGGTGTTACATGTGGAGAATGTGGAGAATACGGTGGCGGTGGATGTGGTGGAAATGACTTGGAAACGATGCGGACGATGTGGATACGATGCCGTGGGTGGCGATGTGGGTGTGAGGTTAAAGGAAAGTGAAAAGAAAGTGAAAAGAAGTAAAGTTCCCCGCCAGTCGTTTACAAAGTCGTTCTCGGT
Source organism: Pleurotus sapidus (assembly GCA_026743855.1). Taxonomy (NCBI): domain Eukaryota; kingdom Fungi; phylum Basidiomycota; class Agaricomycetes; order Agaricales; family Pleurotaceae; genus Pleurotus; species Pleurotus sapidus. The sequence goes on from JANBWZ010000017.1 coordinate 741,987, forward strand.
GAACGGGGGAGAGGCGCTATCCATGTGCATGTGCGCATGCCCTCCCAACTCCAACCTCCAACTCGACCCGCGTGCACCAGTACTTCCACATAACCAGTACCTCCCACACGCGGGCACCAGTGCTGCTTGCTGCGTCGATGACCACCCGTCGTGTTCCCGTCGGTGCTGACGGACATATCCCTCGAGAATCGAAGATCAATGATCTCGCCCGACGAGGATCTTGCGCGACGAAAATGCTGCTCGACGAATCGCGTGCATGGGAGGGATGGGGTATATGGTGGATCTAACTCAAGGTGCTCACCTTCTCCACCATTCGCCGCGTCAGTTTCTAGCAGTTTTGCAGAGAATAGTAGTCGCTATGACCCTACGATCCCAGGTCAGTAAAGTAATCTGTGATGTCAAGCCTGAACCCGACTCGCCTTTCACCGGCATCTGAACTCTGGTGCGCGGCAGGACTACCACCATGAATGGGCGCAATCGTATACCGCCGTCTGCGCTTGTCCCCTAGCGGGCATAAACCGGAAACACGACAACAGTGGTTCTATGGCTGGAACAGATTGTAATGGTTCGGCTCACATCCAAACGAGAGCGACGCACCACTGGAGGACATCTCATAAGTCGCTCTCAGCACGCAGAAGGAGTATATATTTACGCGTATCCTGCGTGGACATTCAGCGCTAACCAACATCAACTCCAATTCGACACTCTAACCGTGGCCGCTGTTGATGCGTGAAGGTGATTGCAGGCGTCGTTTCAGCGAAACCCGAGAGCACATAGAGACCACCGACGAAATACCACCGCGAAGTGGCTTGGCAGTCCGTTGTGATTTGCGAAAGAGATTAGACGCACTACCTCAGGTCAGAAAAATGCTGTTCCAATGTCAGCCTCTGCCAACGTCGAGTTCAGGATGGTTGCTCAAACTGATGCCAGAGCGCGCTTGATGCCGTCGCGCCATGCTGTGTTGTCTAGTGTGTTGTGGTGGGCGTGCGGAGCGTCAAAAGTCCCCCAGGATTTGAGCCTCAGCCGGCACCTGTATATGTGTATAGTATATATATATAATGGTAGTTACAGTAGGGGCCGTTATACATCCACGACTGGAACCTACCAGTCAGTGAATGATGTATCAAAGAACGGTAGTGGCTTCTCCCTGCTCCCGAAACGGGCAAATGGTTCCCACAATTTCGCGGCACCTTCCGTCCCTTCGTTGTCGATGCCTCGTGGTCGCGACTCTTACCCAGAAATGGGCTGATGCCGCCGTATCCTTGTTGGGACGGACAATCGGCAACTTAATCTACTTCTCTGACCGCCATCATGAGAAGCGAGCGCTCTGTGCCTGCTTTTCCCGAATGTGTCAGATAGACATCCCCCGATTGACCGAAAGCGTTGAAAAGAAGTTCAACATGCCACGAAGGACTCGAAATCTCTCTAAGTACAACAAAACTAACTATGCGAACGATACTCTACCAACTGCTCTCCCGCCGCTGCCTTCCCTTCACCAGACTGCAACAGTTGTTCAACACCTGCCCAAGTATTCTGACACCTAGTCATCAGCCCCAGCCGTGTTTGCTCTTGCCTCAGAGCATAGGCGCGAGCGCCTGGCGTGGAGGCATCCTTGGCGCGTGTCTCCCAGACCCCGGCTTGCCACTTGTGAAATCCAATAACGCGCCGCATCTCTTCCCATAAGAGAATACATTCCTCCTGCCATCGTTGTGCTCTAGCACGCGCCTTGCACCATTCTATTCGTAGCGCTTCGTTCATGCCGTCCGTGAGTTCAGCGTTGCTAGTGCGTTGGGATGACCAGATCCACGAGAGTTGGCGACGGCCTTCTGAAGAAGAGGCATCTTCGCCCTCCCTCAGACCTCTGATATCGGCGTCCAAGAGCGGCCGTATGCTATCCTCCCAGTCGCCGGTCTTATTTAGTGGCTGGCTGAGCGCGACGAGAGCTGATCGACAGCTGCGATACTTGTTGCTGATGTATTTGATGCGTGATTGAACTCCGTGGATCAACGTGTTGCTCCGTGTGTTGTGATGTTGACCACGTATGAGCGAGTCCTTCGATTGGTACATGGTGTTAAGGACAAGTAGGTGACGCCGAAGTTCGGCAAGGCAATCGAACGCTAAGCCGTAACGTAGCCGCCACTCATATCCGGCTAGCTTGAGATCACAGGGAGTCGACGCGATGATTTGGGAAGGCAGAAGGAGGTTCATCGTTTCCGCTAATCCACTGGAGCTCTCACTGGCAGCAGCACTTCGTATACCAACGACCATGGGCATGTAGAGGGATTGAACTTGACACCATGCCGTTATCCTGCGTTGCAGTCGAGAGCGCCGTTCAATGAGCTGTGAGCGTTGATACTCGGTCGCCGATGCACCTAGAGCCTTGGAATCATTGGCAAGACGTGTTTGCTGATCTTCCAGCTCTATCCCTTGGTGTATAAGGACGCTCGGCGAGATTGTCGTGTGCACGTTAAGGGTGTCGTCTCGAACGATGGCCGCCGCATCCTCTTGTGCAAGAGCAAGGCGTACTTTGGAGATAGATTCGGTAGCGAGCTTGGCCTCGTAGGGATTCGTCGTGGATTCACCGGCTTCCCACTCCCAAACCATCTTGCTGAAGGCAGTGACAGTGTCGACAGGAAGCGACCGGCTAAATTCGAGGAATGCGGGTACGTGCTCGGTGCGCATTTGTACGGCCTCCTGAATCTTTCGAAGGAGTGTCAGATCTATGGTAAATGAGTTAGCTGACCTCCATAGTTAGACAATGAATACATACGCATTGATGCGACCTTTCGCCAATTGTAGTCGCCGAAATGGTCGTCCAGAGTATCTCGGCGCGAACCTGGCCCCATTTCCTTGGTACTACTGGATACTGGGTTCATGGCAGCCCACCCGCGCTCAGGGGACTCCCCGTCAGTTCGGCCAACATTCGGGGTGAAATTAAAGGAGTAATTGTTTTGGCAATCACTTTTATGGGCATATAGATGAAACTTCGGAACGAGATACTTGATGGTGAGTTCATGAAAACGGGGCCCGACAGCGTGAGAGGGGTAAATGGCGGCACGGTTTCCCATGTTCCTCTTCCATTGGCATGCAATATCGTAAGATACGACGCAGGACGCCGGTGAATGATTGGTAATGCTAGAAAAGTATAGATAATCCATATTGGCATACCTATGAGGGTGTCAGTATCACGAAATAGACAAAAATGATCCAAGCTTACTTCTCCCCTAGCTGTAAGTCACCGACTGATAACGGTCGTTTCATGTCGTGCCGGCTACACTCTATGGTACCCACGCCACTCGCCGTTACACCCTTCCCGCCACGGATGCTAGCTGATTTGACAGCGTCGTAGTTGCTGCACGTACTAGTCTCCGCCGGTAGGTTGTCCGTCTCGGCAAGAAACCGCTTGTACTTCTTTTCTTCGACAAAATATGCGAAGCCTGTGTGAAGGCCGGGGTCACGTGTATCGTCTGACGCCGACAAGCGCTTGAGTCGGAAGTTAGCGTCTATGGCCAGAAATAGCGAGTATATCCATCTGAAACAGTTCAGTAATCGTTCATTTCGTAAGTTATCAGGAGACCCACCCTTTGGTTGGCGGAGCACTCTTCCAATTGCTTGGGAGGTTCTTGTCAGGATGAGGGCACGCTGGACATAGCACGGCACACTCTCCCTCGGCTGTCCCGGCAACACCGCTTTCGGCATGCCCGCGGCCAGCACGTTTGAGTAGTCGGATGTGGCGCCACTGTCGAACTATTCGCATGAAGACGTTGTAACGGTCCTAATGATGATGAGTGTGACGAAGTGACTAAATTATGGTACAAATTTACCGGGATTGGCCCGCCAAGATTGTCGGTGAGACGAACTAAAGCGGTATAGAATTCAAATCCAGACACCTTTGAACCAAAGGTCAGGAGCTGAAATAGGCGGAGAACTTCGAATGTAGCAGCGGTGTGAGGATCGATCGTTGTAGCTGGAAATAGACGCGCCCGAAGAAGCTGGGCTGTGCGCGAGGCAGCCAGGCCACAGTTGCAAAAGCGGAGGGTGACGACGATGATTCCGTGGGAGGTAATGACGGTGAATCCCTTTTCATAGGCATGCGTGGGATTGGGGCATGGCACACCCAATGGGTGCCCAAGCTGAATGGAGAGGCCGAGGGACTGGAGTGAACATCGATCGAAAAACCGTGAGTTCCATTTCTAGCCAGAACAGTGAGTTCCCCAAGGCAAGTGAGAAGGAGATATAAATATACCTCGACTACGTGGAAAGGGCTTGTTTCATGACGTTCTACGGTGCAGCTCTGACAGAACAGACGTTCATCCGAGCACTGGGGACATCGGTACAGGCCTACTGAGAGGCAACTACGAGTAGCACAGTATTCCTGAGCAATTCCGGGGGCTTCAAGTCTGAGTAACTCTTCAAGAAAAAGGTCGCGTTCTTGCATCCAAACCAGCATTGGGTTGTCCTATGGAATGTCAGACAAATGACGGCAGCTGGTGTAGCATACACACCCCGGCGAATGTACGCTTTCGAAATCGAGCCTTGAGCGTGGGGTCAACTACGTTCGCTGGATCGGATATTGGGTCGTACTCCATGGGATAGTCTTCCGGCTCGTCATGGGGTGAATTCGGAGGCGGTTCGTTGACGACCCTCAGCTCAGGAGCGGCAAGAGTCGAGTAGTTTATTTGTCGGAATGACACCCCGGTGCGTTTGACGCTAAAATCAGTGTGTCGATGGTTGAATTCGGGGGGGGGGCGTGGGTGGTCATTGTTGTTGTCTTCGAGGGATTCAACATCAATTGCATAGCGCTTTGGACGACGCATTGTTGCTCACCAGTCATAAATTCTACCTGGCTTTATAAGCCCAGGATCCGTCGGTCCATTGCATCCAGCACGCGGCGTAGCTTGAAGTGAGTTCTCAAGCTCAAGGCTCAAGGTTCGTTGACGGATGTTCAGACACATTGAGTCTCACGGTCATATAAATGTTCTCACAGTCACAATTACAGCCTCTGATCAACAAAGTTCAGGAAAGAGACCTACCCTACGAAACAATAATCTAGGAAAGTGGATACATACGAATATTCTGACTCTCCTGTATTGAAGGCTACAATGTATTGGTGGTCATGAGGCACCCCCCCGTTGCTGGCCTCCCACTCTTCGCGCTAAGACAATAATGTTAATATAATCGTGAACACGCGCAACCATACCTACATACCCGTCGTTTGCGATCCTCATCCAGCATAACGAATGGTCGCCAATCGCCGGTGCTCGCAGCCACACTCCGATGGTCTGGATGAATGCAGCTAAGCATTAACCCTAAATCAAAAGCCTTGAGGACATGAGTGAAGCCTCAAGGTGCAACAGACGAAGCTCAATTACCTCTATTTCCGCGAGAACTTTCATCTGGTACTGCTGGCTTGAACGGTCCAAGCCCTGGGGGGGGAATCGATCAAGCACAAGCACTCGCGAAGCCGCAAAGAAATCATCAAGCTCGTTCTTGGCCAGCGCATTCCGGTAGCTTGGTAAGAGTGAACGAGAAAATTTTGCCTTCTCGTCCGAAACACGCTTGGTCTCAACTGAGAGGGGATCGCAAGTGGTGAATTCTGTCGGCATTAATTCTGTCGGCTTTCTAGATCCCTCTTGAATTAGCCGAGATTGCGGAGATATGCTGTAACTCACCGGATTCAGGGTTGAAGACTACGTTGAACTTTGCAAAGACGCCGGCTCGATCAAGGCCACAGAAGGCAACCCAACTGTCACACGCGATAGGGGGGGTTCAAGAATAATTCGCCAGCAAGCCTTCACACTCATTATTGTCGCTTTTTATGGTGCTATGGTAGGTAATAAAGTAGTGCCGATAAAATATGACACTCAGTTTTAATTCTGGGGCCACCGTTTTGTCACTACGAATAAAGGTAAGAAAAGTGGTAAGGTCAGACAGCACTCTTTCACGGTTTCAACTCAGCACGTATAGCACCAACCCTATCTCATCTCACCAACCTTCACTATGGGTCGCGGCCGCCCCAAAATTTACCACACTGATGAGGAAAAGGCAATAGCCAACCGTGCCAAAAGTCGACGCAGTTATTACAAGTAAGTAATAGAGTAGTATGGTCATCGTTGATTGTTAACGGAGGCCCAAGAAACAAGTCACCTTCTTGTGTCTCGAAGAACACTACACAGGACGCCGTTCGATCAAACAAAGGCCGTGCCAAGATTTACAAAACCCCGGAAGACAAGATCATGGCTAACCGAGCGAAGAGCAAGCGTAGCTATAATAAGTGAGTCGGTTCTGATCACAGGTATCGTTCAACGCTCATGTGGGCCTCTAGGCATAAGGTTGCAATTAGTGCACGCAAGGCTATCCGATATCGCGCAGAAACAGCTCCGTATGCTCTATCAACTCCTCTACAATATACCCTATCACTAATTCTTATGGTAGCCGTTACGCTCTCATCAGAAATGCCCGAAAGGGATTGCCGCCCAAGTTAGTATTGAACATTGAACACTGAAGCTATGATCCTGATTTCTCCAGCAATGATCCCGTCACCGTCTCCGGTTGGATGGCTCGGACCGCCGAGCTGTCCGCAAAGTTTGCGGCCCTGACGAAAGGGAACACGCCTGCATTTATAGAAAGTCTTTACCAAAACTACGTGGTCAGCCACCGCAAGGACAAGATATGTGACGCTTCCCTCGAGCTTGAAGGCCTCGTGAACGCCACGACTCGCTGTCTAGGTGGGATACTACAGCTCGCAGGAGTGGGGGAGCATCTGCACAAGGTTCAATGTCTCGACCGGTCCGTCAGGGAGGGGCTTTGCTGGTTAGAGGATATTATGTGCTACATAATGGGCGGTTACTCCGAGGTCGTGGAGATGTACACAAAGCGGAAGCTTTTGTACCAGGCCTTCATGTAGAAACTCTCGAGACGTAGTAGTTACAGCAACAAGACATATATTGGAAGCGACGTAAACGTTAACGGGACAGATACAGCAGCGCCATCACATAGGACTACACTAGTCAATGACAACTCTAGCTCGGCCGGCTTGGCTCTCACGGTTGAAGTGAATACGAGCTGACTGCTCAGTGGCGAAGCGCTCGGAGGCCCAATTGGAGACACCATGAACGAGAGGCAGGATATCGGTAACCCTGATGAATATATGAGTGCCTACACGACTAGCAGCAGATAGCACTGTACTTACCACCTGCCATGCATGACACCAATCTGGCGGCCAATTGTGACGGCATACCAATGGGCAGAACGGCCGGTAGAGAAGATGACGGAAGCGACGGGAGCAGGGGCTGCAACCGGGGCGACGACTGGAACGACGGCAGCAACGGCAGCAGGGGCTGCAACCGGGGCGGGAGGCACTGCGACGGCAGCAGGGGCTGCAACCGGGGCGACGACTGGAACGACGGCAGCAACGGCAGCAGGGGCTGCAACCGGGGCGGGAGGCACTGCGACGGCAGCAGGGGCTGCAACCGGGGCGACGACTGGAATGACGGCAGCGACGGCAGCAGGGGCTGCAACCGGGGCAACGACTGGAACAACGGCGGCGGTAACGGTAGCTGCGCCTATTGTTAGGATGGGTGTGCGCATTATCAGAAGGAAGACGTACTACTGGTGGGTTCTTCTGGCTCAGTGGCGGCGGGGTTCGCTACGGCTGCATCGGTTGGGGACGCAGGCGCAGAGGCAACAGCACGAGTGGTGGTTCCGAGAAGGGCAGCCTCCAACTCAGCAGGCATGGAAATAGCATGCCGGGCGAAAAGGATGGCTATCTCGTCAACGGTGAAGGAAGTTTTCTTCATGGCGACTTCAAATGCTGGTGTGGGAATGCAGGCGAGGGGACTCGAAGCCTTATATACTGCGCCAGGAAATGGACGTCACGGGGGGCTGAGCGAACGTCGAGAGGCCCGAGGCGTAACGCATAGGAAAAAGCTTAAAATTTTTCAGTGAGGGATACATCAGAGTCCTGTAAATCTTACTGCGTACCCCCCCCCCCCCCAAGCCTCAGCAACCTCGATTTAACGTACTACTGTAATGGCCCCACCCTCGAGATGCAACGCCGAGCAGAAAGAGTTTCTCCTCAAGCATGTCAGCGGTTACTTCGAGGCACAGAAAAAAGGGGAGCTCCATAAGTTCTGGGTAATAGTCCATTCGGGGTGGTTCCGAGAATGGGAGGTGGTCGAAGATGCTTCAATTGACGATGTCGAGGAAAGGCAGATAGCATATGGTGAGGAAGTGGCGTCGTGGAAGAAGGTCAGTGAACATTAACGGTCCGGAGTCAATAGTATCATACTGACCCTGACATATATTTTTAGTACATCAAGCGCTGGTACCAAAACCACCGTGCTGCACAAGCTCGTGTGCAACCTTACGGCCGACTGGTGAAACAGGTCTTGAAGTCCCTCAAGTCGAAGCGCCGTCCTCAACTTTTAGAAGTTTACTGTCGACTTTTCTACAAAGACCACGTTCTGGCTCATGTCAAAGTCGAAGTAGAAAGGCTCACCTTGCTCAACGGCAAGAAGCCTACGCGTGGCCAGAGGTTACGCCTCGTTCGCGACTTCGCTGCGAAGTACTTCGACGAAGAACCGCAGGAGATAAAAGACCAGGTGACGGAAGTGTATGAAAAATGCAAGGAAGAGATCAACAAGGCAGAGGAAGAAGCCAGTAAGAGCCCGGAGGCTTACGCCGCGTACGTAGCTCAGTGGTCATACACCCCGAACCTTCGCTTACGTTCTCTTTAGCGCAATTCGTACCATCCCAGCTCAGTTCGAAGAATTCAGCCAGATGCTCAGCAGCTTGACCGGATGGAAGTTCACCCTGTTGGCTGGTGGCCCGGATCCTAGCGAACAAGGTCGAATCAGGAGTATATCGTACGTTGCAGTAACTCTTACCTCCCCAACCTGCTGGCTAATTTGCTCTTTAGTGTTCATGGGGGCGAGAATCATGCTGGTCTGTCGTTCGGACAGGTCTGCCCCGAGTTCAAGAGCTTAGTTTCCGCCCCATTTGGCAACTTTCTACGTACTGCCTACAGTAAGTTATGTATCACTCAGTCGAGTGCCTTGCTGATGAACCAATTAGCACCCTCGGAATGTGCTGCCCGCGCGCTTTATCCCGTGCAATCAGACGCCGATAGTACCCCAAGCTCTCCAGCTGATAGCTCCCCAATCTCTCCAGCCGATAGCTCCCCAATCTCTCCAGCCGATAGCTCCCCAATCTCTCCAGCCGTTACTGCTGCTGTCGCCCCCCCTATGAACGAGCCCCCCGTTCCTATGATCCAACCGGAATTTGAGTTCGACCGCGTGGACGAGGAAATCGATTGGGAAGCACTCAACCTCTTCGACCCTTCACACGATGGTGCCTTCGGAGGCCCCCCCGGGTTATCTCTGACCGATGAGCTTGCTGGCCCCCTTTTCCCGGGCTTCGAGTTCGACGCCGGCTTACTCCCTCAATTCCCTAGTGGCTCCGCGTTGATGGAGCCGCCAATTCCTTTTTCGCCTGCATCAACTGACATCAACATGTCAGACGAAACGATTCCAACTCAAACCCAGCCCGGCATGACCAATGCTCCCGCTATCTCCGCCCCTAGTGCCACCCTCGTTGCCCCTGTCTCCACCAGAAGCAACGAGCCAGCAGACGCCGTCGCCAATATAGCCGAGCCCGCAAGCAGCGCCAACACAGCGGATATCACCACCCCAGACAAAACGGCGACCCCCGCAGCTGCCACCAGCGAACCCGCGAGATGTGCCAGTACTGTGGATATCACCACCCCAGACAAAATGGCGACCCCCGCAGATGCCGCTGGCGAACCCGCAAGAAATGACGGCGCCGTGGATATCACGGCCCAAGACAAAACGGCGACCCCCGCAGACGCCGCTGGCGAACCCGCGAGAAGTGCTGGCACTGTGGGTATCACGGTCCCAGACGAAGCGGCGACCACTGGTTCTGTGTCGGGATCCTCCGCCACGAGTGCAAAGGGCAAGAAGGGAAAGAAGGCATCGGCCAAGGGTGCAAACAAGAGGACCAGGGATCCCGCCGACGAAGCATTGATCGTTCCCGGAAAGCGAGTTAGGAAAGCAAAGGATCGCAGGGAGGTCGAGGAGTTTATGCCCCAGGGAAAGGAGAATCGCCCCCAAAAGCCCTAAGTGCCGCTTGGGCGGATAGCTCTGCTGTCGTGCCCGTATCAATTATCACGTAGTTGTAGTCGGTTGCCATGTAGTCGTACCTGTAGCCGCTTTTTTATGTTCTAATATATACAACTGCTTGTTACACGATGAAATATGTCAGAATCTGTATGTCGTAAACATCACAAAATGTGGAAAACATAAAGTAGCTAGGTGTGAATATTTACTCAAGGTCCTCGCAGATGGTTCGTAAATGGTGGGGAAGCAGAGTGGTGTTAGAATGGGCCAGCTAGTAGGGGCAATGAGGAAGGGAGGACAAGGACAAGCTGGGTCGAACATACCTACATGTCCCTCCGAGTTCTCCGAGTTCTATGAAAATCGCATGGCATTCAACAGAAACCTAAATGGAGGGCATACAAATCGAGAGATCCAAAATCACCGATGGGTCTCGGGTGTCCTGTTTGGGAAGTGGGGCGCGTAAGGGGGGCGCATGAAACCGACGAGGGCGCCAGGGCAGTGCACGGGTAGACCGGTACACACGTACCTGGTATGGTGCGCCATCCCGCGCCATCTATGACTATTTATGGTTCTAACATCACGTGGGACCACTGTATTATATATCACACAGTCACCAACTGTAGTTTCAATCGTTAATGTATAACGCTCCAAGGGTAACTAGACTGATTCGATGTATCCTTCCACCGTATAGGCCTGCAGCCGGCAGGCTCCGGACCCGCTCTCTGCTCCGTCAGCTTTCATTCACCTCCCGAGTCCCAATGCTGACCTCAATACACGCCAGGGCGTTATGATGGTTGCAGAGTAAAGAGCACAATGACCCTGAGTCACTCTCAGCACCACAGGTAATGCTTCCCTAAATCGACCGGTTGCGAAACACTTGGGTGCATCTCGCAGATACGCTGATGCGAAAGAACGTTTCAGAACTGGAAGGGGGGGGCACGAATGGATCGTGGTTGCCAATGACTTGGACGACCCACGAGCGAGATGTGTGAGCTGTATGTCGTGCGTTATCTCGCCACTTGTCGCGCGCGAGCTTACAGCTGTCTCGATGTTCGCAGATGTTATGAGATACTCTCATTGGAGCTGCCCGATGCATTCTATCCCTACTTAACGGTGGCGGCGCCATAAAGCCGCGAGAGAAGTACAGCAAGGAGAGACTGCGCTACTCAGACAACTCACTACAAGTACTCGACCCGCACCCGTATGCTTTGCTCCTTATCAGAGCCACGATGACGCTGAATCAATCAGAAAACCTTGGGCAATCAGTCCCACATCGCTGCAACTTTCTATTCCCGTACCTGAATCGACCTCGCATGCTCACATGGCTCTGCATACCGTAAGACGCGCGTTCTCACCATTGACAATGTTAACGGGACATAGGATTTCAACGTTCAACACATCTCCCTCGGAAACCATCCCCGTTGACATTGACGATGTATATGGCGGCAGACCTTAATTACAATGAGCTAGAGGTCCGACATTCCACCGCCGCGCTTTTTACCCGCGGCCCTCGTGATCATGCCTCTACTGCTAGCGCAAATACGCCTGGCGACCAGTCCATGTATTCGCCGCCGTCTAGTCGATCGTCTACGCTCCCGCGCTATCCCGGCGCTCCATTGCACAGTTTATAGGGTTGTTCGGGGTTGCCTGGGAATAGTAAACCCCCAGATCAGGTTCCGCGAAGACTTTTGCAGAAGACCTAGGACATTCACACCCAAGCGGCGGCCCACATCCTCAGCGTCCAATGAGAACCACTCCGACTAGCCGGTTGTCTCTCGATCGGCTGTCATGTCTTCTTGCTCCCGCGTCATTTAGACTTTCGCTTGTCCTCTCTACCGCCCCCCTCGCTTTCTGCTGACGCCTCAGCGTCGAAATTGAAACCAGGTACCCCGCATTCTTTCACTAGCCGGCCGTCGCCTCGGTGGCTCTTAAAATGGAGGGGAAGAGCTTACGCCGTTACGGGGGTCGAAATGAGAGACCAAGAAGCACTGAACGTATGGTGTCGCATTCGTACAGGGTGTTGGTGGGAAAGGTTGGCCGAGCAGTAGCGCCCCCGTCGGTCGAGGCGATTCGCTCATGCCCTCGACCCTGACTACTCCGAGGGTACTTCTCTAGTCTTCCTCATCATCACATTCAGATTTCGGGGGGGTTTCATGCCGAATTTCCACGCCCTCTCCAGTGGTTCTCGCCGCCTTGACACGGCCTTCCCGCTTCCCCGTCCCACCCTCGCTGGCATACAATATTTCTCCGTGGACAGGGCAAATTAGAACGCTACTCTGCTTGTTGCCTTGGACCCGTCCTGCTATTTATAATTATAGGTGTTTATTTTTGGATGGGATATACTATCGCACGTTCTTGTCAAGCAATGGGCCCCGAGGGCTTCGTTCTCAGTGTCAAAATCGAGATCCCTATTCGAGTCACTCTGCTCGGAGCTGTGGAATACTGGGATGGTGTGTGGGTGTATTTCCTGTGTATGAATGGCATCCCAGACCCCACGACACGGTACAACGATCGTATATATGAGGCTGGTTGTGATGGGGAATGGGTGTCCATTATTTTTTTTTCGTTTTTTCATCATCGCGGCAGTCGCCGCCCCGTCGATCTGCAGTACCCACCCGGACCACGACCAAGAATGACGAGCGGACTGGACGACCATGGTGGAGGTGGTGGAAATTCATGACGACGACGGGGAGCGCACTACGGCCATTGTACGCTCTACACTCAAGTCATACATTGTGTTAGACCGTTATGTCCGAGCTCCGTTATGCCTATCCTGGGGGATGTACGGGCGTTTTCACATCACAGTCACAAAACAGGGTTTGATGTATCGAGATCTAATATAGAAGCCCACTCTTTGCAGTGTGAATGACTGAGTTGCAATAAGACAATAAGCCTGAGGACCCACAAAAGTTGAATGAAATCACGGCACCACGCCATTGGATCGGCATCCAGGACTATTGATGGTGAGCAGAACGTTGAACGTGCCCCAGACATTGTGCTTGAATGCCCGCGCTACACCATGATGCATCTAGGGATAATGCACAGATTGTAATAAAAGGGCACAGTCCCCCGACTTTCATCCTCATTTTTTCCCTCTATGTCAGCACGGCGTCCAGTCGCGTCTTTCCAACCATCAAGAACCGAGAGGAGGCGTCCTGCCAACATGCCCCCAATTATCTACATCAACAACGGTGGAGGGGACCAATTCAATGGTCCCATTTATGGTGGTTCAGCGGGGGGGTGGGGCAGCCGCAACGACCGTAGGTCTTTCATATTTGAGAACGACACGTCTTTTTCTGACCCGAGCGGACAGACCTATACCAGCAGCTTCCGATGAGGAACGACTGGGGTGTTGTACCATGGACTTTGGGCATTCTTGTGCTCGTACTATGCACTTGGGCATTCTGGGTGCAACCTACGTCGCAGAAGCTATACAAGTTCCCGACGTAGTTGAAAAGAGGACAAATCGTAAGCTGGTTCACTCGATTTAGCCATTGTCGTTGTGGTTAACGGTTCATCGCAGGTTGTATACTTGTCGCTCAAATTTATTGAGCCCACCAGGGAGGCTCGCTTGGAGATCGCCACCTCCACTGGCTACGCTGCGTCATTCTGGTCCCTCCTTGGCGTGAATGGCTTTGCCATGATCGTAGCCATCTTCTTCATGCGTCGCTAAACCACTGGCGATGTGCTACAAGAGACCGGGTGGGGTGGAGGCCGTTCCTTGGGATCGCAGACGTTCAAAACTCATAGATATGGTCGTTCAATTGCGGTTTGAACAGCGGCCAAGACATAGCGAAGAACGCGATGTTGTACATGTATTTTACTCATTGATCGTCATTGGATAGTGGACATGGCCAGCATAATTGAAAGCATCCACTTGTATCTATTATCCTGAGACACGATCCGCTCGAGGCGGCTTGACTACAGCAGTATTGGCGTACGCGTGGCAGGTACTGGACATGCAGTAGTCACTTGTGGGGAAGTCAGGACATAGAAACGATGTTCTTGCACAGCGAATCAACGCTGACTTATCAGGGATCAGCGGGTGGTCCAATATCTTTCTATTGGACGCGGTCTCGAAAGACAAAGTCCTGTGAACGCCGAATGGGGAAGCCATTCCTCACGGTTCCAATGTCCGTTTGGGCGCTTAGCATTATTTCCTCCATGCAACCGTCAGGTCCTTCGCTGAGCTCTGTCACATCGATAGCGAGCTCGGCAACTTACGCCCATCATAGCAATATATCGAGCTCTTCAAGTAACCTAGTAGCGCCAACTCTCGTCTCCTCAGACAGCATTCGTCTCGTTCACCAAGGAGCAGATCCGAATTCACCAGATACTTTCAAGGAGAACATACATCTCATACGAGACCATGTCGAAAGAGTCAATATTCTAGCGAGAACCGTTCTCCGCAATTCGTACGCTTGATTGACCTCGATCGCGCTGCTGATACTCAATGCTGGAGGTAACGACATTTCAGACAGGAGGCATACACACCCGGAATATTTCCCTACCAAGCTGAAGGCCAGTTTCACTTCTTCTGAACGTCGCCGCAATAAACTCATAGGGTGATTGCCTATAGCCGATTTGGAAACGCTGAAGCAATCTCTCCAATTCTTATCAGACATCCTACGCCAATCCGGCGTTGGTGCGCTCCCCTTGCTGTCTTCGTCGCGATCGGAGCATCATGGAGTGGATTTAGCGGGTCCAAGTGAGGCTCAGCTGATTGCTGATACTACGAATGCGGTGACGGCGGTATATGATCGATTGAAGCGTAAACAGGAAGGATCGATAGTCGTGGCGGGATTGTTGACGGCGCCTGAGCATGGGCAGAGAGCTGGACCCGGACATGACATGCCGAGGTGGCCCTAGAGGTGCTTTCTGTCTACATTCTTGACCGCTTCTGCTGACTATACCCCCCAGTAGTCTGGACGCGTGGAAGGGTCAGCCACCGACTGCTTTCACTTCGTATCTTCGTCGTCCGTTGGATTACATCTCGAGCCTCCAGTACTGCGGCCACGGGCAAGTGAACTACTGACACCTCCGAATGCATAGTCGCTGTTTACCCCTGGCGTCAATGAAATTAAGCAGAGAAGGCGTAAAAGCATTCGTGTGCTTGTACTCTTTGACGTGCAAACTCAACCATCGATGAAGTTCCTCCTTCCGATCAACCAATCGTACGTTTCCAATGTCTGTGGTGTGCACGAGTACCAAGATGGATCGACGATCCAAGTGGATACGTCCCGGAAGGAAGCCAATGATCGAAACCCAGCGACACCTGAGGCCTTCCTTGAGTGCTCCGACCAAGATCTTGAGTGATCAGCGTCGTCGTTCTTGCATCCGGGCTCGGGGTCTTCCAGGCTTCCCCGATGTGAAGTCGGGATCTGGGATCTGTTCCATCGCATTGATACGGGGCTATATTTCTAATTAATGGTAACTTGGCCAATTGTGATCAGAGTTCGGACATCGTCAACATCATGCCGAGCTTCGGGCTGAAGGAGGTGTCTCATTCGAACAACACGCTAGAGATACTGAGAGTACACTAAGCTTCTGTTCCGCTGAAAGACAAATACGACTACCTTATCGTAATGCCAATGGAACGGGTCACTTTGGAACGAGATCTGCGAAGTACACGATATCGTCAGCATCGGCATTCGATGTTTGAGGAGAAATCTTACATAAAGCAAAGAGAGGAAGTATTCCTCGCAGATTCTATCATCTTTCTATCCTTCACCCCCGGGCCCAAGGTTAGTCCTCCTTCGCTTGTCAACGACAAGATATTCACTTACCGTCAGAGGTACGGCTTGTTTCTAATATCTTGGCGTCGACGACGAGACAACACTCACCCTAGCCCTTCAAGGTCTGCCAATGAAGCACCTACCCGACAGGAACTTCGTGGGACGTGTCATGGTTTGTCCCATAGCACGACCTACAAAAATGAACGACACATTCTCGTCGGCCCTCTCAAGAAGGCGATGCAGCGAGCGGAAGGACATCTGAATAAAGAAAGAAGTCAGTATATACTTCTTATTTCCCCGTAAAGATACTTGCGAAAAACACACCTATGTAGCAACGGCCAATATTCGTTCACGAGCACATTGCTCTGAACGATGCACCAACATATTCGTTGGCTGGCTCTCGAATCTCAACGCTTGGGAGTGATCGGGGCGTTTCATATTCACGGCGCAACCCGATATATTTGAGAAGCTAACTTCTGTGTCTCATCGGCGCGTGCGATCATGGGATGGATAGAGAAAGACAAGCCGCGACCTGAATGAAAACTGGCGCTGAGTACTGAGCTTGAATCTTCTATAGTGGGGCAACGCACGGACCATCTTGCATCCATGACACCGACCGTGATACCAGCTTGCCGAGCACGTACCAGGAAGTAATTATCGTCTCCCCTCGGAGGGATTTAGGCTCTCGACGGTCTATCTGACAATGAGCGGGCTTGGTTTCCAGCCATTCTGTGCGCAGATATGGAGCCATCGACCCAAGTTAAAAGCCATTTTGGTTTTGCGTTTGCCGCCACAATTCTTTCTCTCGAACCACCGCCATGTCCCCAATCTTCTCAAATCGAATCCGCGCCACTGCTGTTATCAGCACCCTCCAGGCTCGGATTCGATCTGAGGGTTCCCTTCGCAATATTCGCCTTTTTGGCTGGGGGGCGTCCTCTGATGGTACGCATACATCTACCAATCCATCGATCGGATTCATTATTTCAATGCACGCCGTTCCCCATGCTCAGATCCTCTCAAGCAGACGAAGAAAGCTGCGCAGGAAGCGCGCAAGCACTCGACCAATCCCGTTGACGCCGCGTCTTCTCAACTCAAGGAAAGGGCATACACGGACGCGTCGGGGAATAAGGAGGGTGTTGGGATGGTTGACCAAGTTGGGAGCCAGAGCGCTACTGCGAATAAGTTGCGGGACCGACCGCCAAATTGTAAGTCGTGGAGTCGCTCGCAGTGCCACAGTCTCAATGACCGTTTGAATTACAGAAAGCGCATACAAACACATGAATCTTGTATCAATGCATTCCCTATCAGACGAAACAATGATTCTGTGTCCGGTATCCATATGCGAAACGACGCGTTAGTTGAGCTAGCTTTCTCTCCCAAGCGTGCAGCTCCATCTGCTCGGCAGTTAACACTTGCGTTCGTGCGGGCCTCTCATAGATAGCGGCCCGCGTCATGTACTGACGCTCTTGGGACTTCAGCACGATAGATATTGTTGATCTGGCGTTAATCGCCTTGCCAATTCGTCGTGTACCACCACCTCGTCCTTGTGCATCACCACCGATGTTGCGCTTCGATCTGAGTTCGTACGAGAGTTTGTCAACATTAGTGATTACAAAAGTTATTATTCACGGAACCCACCCAACGGCATGGATCCATCGGTCTGCTCGGTTTGGTTTGTTAATAGGTTTAGAATAGTGAGTACTTGAGTTCCTTCAGATGGAAATCGGGTCCTTGTACACCACCGAGCGAGACATGGTCGTTCAAAAGACATGCTTCTTACATACGCACCGTCTATCCATTGATTGGTCTTCAGGCAGATCGTAGTACCATCTAGGCGAAGCCAAGCGTCATTGACATTGACCCAGTAACGTAAAATGCCCACAGCGTCTTTGACACGGCTACTGTCACAATTCGGGCTGGAAAAGGGATTTTATTCAATGTATGCAACGATACAGCATCAGAAGCGAGGAACGGATGACGGGAAACGTAGGTGAAGACGTAGCATTGCTCGCGGCCTAATCGTCGTCCTCCTTTCCTTTTGCATTCTGAAGTTCACTCGCGCGTACGATCCAGCAGGTCCAATGAACCCAAAGAAATAAATAAACCCCAAAGACGGACATAGACATAGACATAGCCGTAAATAAAGGTGTGTACAGTGTACCGTGTACCGTTGAGCGCCAGCGAGCTACTGTGCGTCCCGATGGATCAGCACGATACTCGATACTCGATGGAAGATATATCGTGGATGGTGGATGGTAGACAATCGTTCGTATACAGTATACATATGCGTAGGCGCTAGGCAGGAGGGGAGACACGGGAGGGGGAGGCATAGAGCCCGAAATCAACCCGACGAGATCATCCTCGCTCCTTGCCCCCCGCTCCTCTCTCCCTGCCCCTTGATCCTTCACGTGCGCAAGCAGAGTGGAGCAGCGAGCGAGCGCGGGAATGAGAGGAAGAGGGAATGAGAACGGTGAAGCGGGTGCGGGACAGACGTCATGCGTGCTATGATGGATCCAAAGCCTGCCCACGTCAACATCTCCCTATACCCCCTCCTACACGCCACCCGCTCCTCTCCATCACGAAACAGGCCACCCACTGCTCCCCACGACCTAAACGGATAAGGCGCCCCGACGCCAGTATCTTCGGCACTAGACACCAGTATCTGCGTATCTGCGGCACTTATCTTCGGCACTAGACACCAGATGGCGGAGCCCCAGAGCCCAGAGCCTCTGGGCGACTTTGACTTTGACTTTGACTTTGCCGCCGCTACCCCGCTACCCCGCTACCCCGCTTCGGCCAACGAGCCGCGAGCCGCGACTAGCCGTAACAACTCAACCGAGGTGCAGACGAGGTGCAGACGAGTCACCTGAGGGGGCGGTGCGCTGTGCGTGGACGCCCGGGTGTCTGCCCGTCGAAGCATCTGGGCACTTCGTAGTCAGATCCATCGTCGAAGCCGTACGCGTAAGTCGTAGGTCGTTGGGACTTTGCAATCTTGCATTTGTGGATTTGTGGATTTGAGGATTTGGGGATTTGGGGATTTGAGGACTTGAGGATTTGGGGATTTGGGGACTTGTGGACTTGAGGATTTGAGGACTTGAACGCCCGGTCTGGCTGGTGTGCCTGGGCGCCGAGGCTGTTGTAAGCAGGGGGTGGTTGTGAGGGGTAGTCGTAAGCAAGGGATGGTGATGATTGTTACGAGTTAGCGGATACGTCAAGCGCATACGTAGGCGATAGAGATGGATGTTGAGTTCGGGTGTACGCAGCGGCATGGTTTGCCCGCGCAGACGTAGTGGGATGTGGTGTGGTGTGGTATGGTGCGGTATGGCGTGGTATGGCGTGGTGATGCCAGGAGTCGATAAGGTGGCATGACCACTGGGAGCGTTGTAAGAGTAGAGTATAAGCGCTCCGTAAACGGTATGGTGGAAGGGCACGGCCACAACCACTGCTGCGCGTAAGTGCGTGTACGTATACGCACGCATGCGGGGAGGGGTGCTCGAGATCGCGTTCCGAGCGCGCGCATTCCGCATTCCGCATTTCGCTCCACCCTAGCAATCTCGGAGAGAACGCTGCACTCGCTCTAATGGACTGGGAGATGGAACGATATCGTCAGAGGCACCATCGCCGAATTCACAAGGTACTCACGCCTTCGAACTCCCCCATATCATATCATCCCGCATTCATGCGAATCACACATCCGATCCGATCCAGCATCGCGAGCACCCCAGCGCCCTGCTTTGCATACCTCCCGCGACCCGCATCTCCCCGAGCTCTGGACTTTGAGGGGGGATGAATTGGCCTGCGGCTGAGGAACATTCAGAAGCGTGTTCAATATGAAATCAACGAGGATAAGTACGTTGGGTACGCACCGTCACTCGCGAAAGGATGAGGTACCGAAATCGAGAAAAATCCGACATCATCAATGCGTCCAGCGTATGGGTCGTTCACGGTTTGAGGCCTCGAGGTCCAGGCGGTGAAGTTGATTATCAATTATCGCTTACACTAAGCCGGCTACGCTGGCGGCGTAAAGCGATCAACTACTGCCAATCCTCCCGCAAGTGGCGATCTTCATCATCTCGCCCCGTCCGAGACTCCAAGTTTAAGGGCAGCGCATCGCTATCAATCAACCCATCGTCGCCCGCGCCTTGGGGTTTGGGGAGTCCCCGCGTTGTAGTCGTACTTGTAGTCGTACGTCCAGGAAATGATATAGCAGACGGAGTCGGCGCTTCAGCACGGAGCGGGATCAAGGGCGGGTTGTTGGAGGACTTTAAGATGGGAGCATGAGAGAGGAGTGAGAGAAAGAGAGGAGAGCGAGGAACGACGACGGCGACGCGCGGAGTTCTTTTCGAATTGTGGGTACCTCTTTCCCAATACGACACATGTGCCCCTGCTTCTCCCTCCCCCTGTCCCTGAGGATCCATGGAGTATACAAAATACAGGCAGAAAGGCGTCTTGTGGGGATACAGTATGAAAGCGGCGATTGATCGTGAGAGTACAGGAAAGGGGAAGGTAAGGTGGGGACATGGGTTGCATGATCGTGACCACTGGTATACTTGACGCTGAGATTCAAGTTGACGGTCAGGCACAAAGACATGACGCAAGACGACATCGCGGA
Source organism: Pleurotus sapidus (assembly GCA_026743855.1). Taxonomy (NCBI): domain Eukaryota; kingdom Fungi; phylum Basidiomycota; class Agaricomycetes; order Agaricales; family Pleurotaceae; genus Pleurotus; species Pleurotus sapidus. The sequence continues at coordinate 762,470 of JANBWZ010000017.1, forward strand.
CTGCGAAAAGGATACTAGGAAGGAGGCACGGTCCCATTCATCAACCTACGACAAAACAGAATTCAGCTTGGCCACCAAGCTCACACGTTAAGCGTTAGCTCAGCGACCAAGCTGATCGCCTCGACCCCGGATCGAACGAGGGATCTTCACATCGCACGGGGGGCTACTGTTTGACCAACCTTTCCCACCAACACCCCATACGAGTGCGACGCAATACCATTGAGCCACCGAGGCGACGGCATACGTGGGGCGAGTGAAGAGATGCGGGTACTTGGTTTCGATTTTGGCGCTGAGGCGTTGGGGAGAAACGAAAGTGGCGGTAGGTGGTAGGGTGCGCTAGGGATGTGGTCAAGTCGAAACGACGCGGGAGCGAGAAAATTCGCTGCAAAGACCAGAACGCGCACCGGATTGGCCATCCTATGCTACTGAGGTGCGGAGTCGACATCAATATTGTTTGCTAGCTCTCAAATCGGACGTCGACTGGGCGGCAGGTGCTTTCGTAGACATCGAGGTCACGCCTTTCCCAGCCTGACCTGCTGGCTACCGGGATCAGGGCGGCATGCTGCAGCGCAGTCAACGGCGTCGCCGTCCCGGATGGCAGGGCGGCGGGGGCGACATCGAGGGCGGCAAGTACCCAAACAATCGGGACACCCGTCGCCGACCGCAGAGACATCCCGCATCCCAGAACGCGAGGAAAAGGAGGGACGGAAAGGGAAGGGCCGCCAGCACTTTCTGGGACGGCAGCTGTGTCCACGCTGCGGATGTCCTCGCATAGGTCGCAGACACTGTGGCGAACGCCCTGGAGCCATCACATATATAGTCGGCGGTTGCTACGCCGAGCTTGTATCCTGCCGTAGACGACTGATTGAAAGATGAAGAGTGACACCTGGGCGCTATGGACGTCGGCGGAAAGGTCGTCGGAGAACGACTTCAGGCTTGAGTCGCGAGTGTCTGCGAGGGGCTTGAACAATGGCCGGTGGAGATTCTGAATGCCCAACGCAATGCTGCAAAGACGAACACTAGGGTAGGGCTCAAGAGAGGCTTAGCGAAGGCAGCAAGCAGCTCACACACGCGCGCGCGCGGAGAACGTACGACGTACTCCGTCTAGCGCCGCTCCATCGTCGATATATGGCCCCAAACCGGGATGCGTATTCGTATTTTGATTAGGGAGTCCAGCAAGAGGCGGGCCCTTGGGAACGCACGATTCTAGTATTCAAATATTCAGAGCGTATACGTCGAGAACTGCTTCACTCAGCGCCAGATCAACCGAACCCTCGACCGTCGAATACATGAGCATGAAGTTCTGACATTGTCCAGGGAGATCAACATGAAGGGCGAGGGCGACGAGAACAGGGAATTCACGCACCGGCAATCGTAAACCCATGCCGCATTTCCAGCAGTCCCGCCATTCCTCCTTCTCGCCAACTTGGTATCGGGGTATCAGACCCCTTGTGGCGAGCTTCCTTGATATTGGTGACAATCCCGCTCGTGACAAGCTCATTACATGCGGAGCATAGATAGGGTGTCCGTCGTCGGCGTGTCGTCGGAAACGGATCGTAGCTGGCTGATCAGCATAGTTAGAAGGAGGGAACGAGCGAGTGAATGCGAATCCAACCGCGGGAACATTCGTCTCCACCCCTTTTCTCCCCTTTCCCTTCGTCCTTACCTAGAGTAGATATCTGTTATGAGGGCTGTGTCAGTGAAGGAAACGAACTCCCAATGTTAGTGCCGTATACTCAGAGCCCCCACCTCCGATGGAAATTTCGATGGGAGGATAACTGATAACAAGGCGGAGAGGCATCATCATTCATCATTCATACACCTCTACCAGTGCGACCGGGTGCAATTGGTTCAGAGCAGCCGTAGAGCAGCGGGTCGAGTAATCTCGTGAAGGACGCGCACGGTTATTGTATCACCCAGCCGCCAGCGAACTCTGTTCTACGACATGTCATATTGGTATGTGCATTAGCCAGAGGCAACCTTCGACATTGGAATCGTTCTGAAGGGGAAATCGCTTTAAGTGTGCCCCTCAGGTATCTTCTGTTATTGGGTTGATCATCATCACGGCGGCCTCGGGCTTCAGCAACAGCATCGACAGTATAGAATGTTCCTTCCATGTTCCACTGCAAGCATCTACCGATTCGGAGTTCTGATTCTCAACGGTGGCATCCGAACCCTCCGTAAGGGGAGCTGTGGCCCGTCTTCCACGTCCTCCAGATCATCCTCGTCATCTTCTTCATCCTCGTCATCTTCTTCATCCTCGTCATCTTCTTCATCCTCCCGTTTGCCATCTTCTTCGCCCTCTGGCTCAGAGACTAACGGAAGCTGGACTTGGGCTGACACGCGCCGGAACTTTGTCCCGACACCGCTTTGGGAACGCCTGGTATAGAAGCAAGGCAGAAAAAGAGTCAAGACAAGCCCGTCGGTAACGATACTTCGGCGGCGATATACCCTGGTTCTGCTAGGGCTGACCTGCTGCTGCCCCATCCATCAGTCCCACCATCACCACCAGAAGCTGTCGCATCAGTGGAGAGCATGACACGGAAGATATTGCCACACGCCGGGTTCGAGCTTTGCGACATCATCAACGACTTGTTCGTATTAATATACCCGCAGAACTCACCACGACACCCGGATCCCCGCAGTGGCGCAGGCGCTACCATGCCCGCATTGTGGGCACACGTGCAGGGATGCTGCCAGGAGCTGCCTGACGACGCCAATGTCGAGCACCGCTTCTGGTGTCAGCGAACCCGCGAAGCTCGATGCATGAATGACACGGTTGTCGCCGACGCGCACGGCTTCCCAGTGCCCGCATTCGATGTATGCGCTTGCTGGACCGCTTCTGAAGTACTGAAATACGACGAGGGCGAAGTCCTATGTGTTATCAAAACTCAGTGAGATTTCATGTGCGAGTAGATGTGAAGGGCCGCACACGCCAGGAGCCGCAGAGGCTGAGAGGTATGGGGTGGAAGGCTGCGCTCGTTGGATCCCGAATCCAGATTGTGTGGACATTGAGGTGGCATATATCCGTTTCCGAAGTAAGGCCCGCAGCGGTGATAAGCTGTTGCAGCTCCCCGTGGTCCTCGCCGACAATACGGCGAAGATGAGGGCTGAGAATGGCGGTCAACAAATGGCGATGTTTTGTGTGGAGATGCACCCTACTTCAACAACGCATGCAGGAATTTCTCCAATGACATCTGGTTATGTTGAACGCAGCACCGAATTCGGTTGGATAGGGGGACCCAGCGGTGGGGAGGGAAAACCAGGAGAAATATTTGGCGCACCGTGCTCGATAGCATGATATCACCGAGATGAACGGAGTACTCGTGTATGTCTGTCTTCCACTCCTTCAGGTGCCTTCCGCAGTCTATCGCTTGACTGTCCATATTGGCAAAGAATGTGTGAGTCGCGAGCAGTGGGGATACACGACGAATGATCTCCATAGCCTTCGCGACACATATTAGGGCTGGAACGAAGCCCTCAACTTCGTTACGTATTGTCAGCCGAAGTCGGAGGCAGTCTTTCAAGGAGCCGTAGTATATGGAATGCGGCGCCGATGGCGCTTTGATATGGTTCAATGAGTGACAGGGAGGCAGTTTTGGGCGTAGACCCGCTGTGCAAGTTCCATGTAATGTTCATGGTGAAGTTTTGGGTGCCATTGACGGTGTTGAATACCCCGCCTCCGTAGTTGATGTTTGATTGGTTTACAGCGACTTTCTGCCTGTCGGGGGGTTCCACACGGTCGCTGCGTGTATAGTCACCGCCCGCACTCCATGGCAAGCCTGCACGGTAAACAAGGTATTAATCGATCATTGGAAGATGAGTAAGTGCATCCCAGTGTAAGGCTAGCGGAACGTAGGCTTACCGAGAGCTCGTTTAACAGATGGTCGCGACAGGATGGCAGAGAGTGATCCCATTGCTACTTTGTTGGCAAGTGGCGTCTCGTTGCTGTCAGGAGGCCCACGTGACATTCTCTCAGCACCACGCTTTCACTTCGTCCCATCTGCTCACCATGCTGATCAGCTACAATCGATCTGCTTCCAGACGACCTGACCATGACGAACAGCCCGTCCATGCTGCGTCAAGCTTGCGACAAATAAGGCCCGGACCACTGACAAACAAGTTCTGCGAAGAGAACCAAGTTGTACAAGGACAGGTCGCTTTCTCAACGCGCTGAATACTAGAATCGTGCGTATCCGGGGTATCGCTCCCTAATTAAAATACGCATATCCGGTATTGACGATGGAGTGGTGATAGACGGAGTATGTTGTACGTTCTTCGCGTGTGCGTGAGCTGCTGCCTTTGCTAAGCCCCTCTCGAGCCCCGGTGTTCGTCTTTGCGGCATTGCGTTGGGTGTTTGGAATCCCCATCGTCTGTTGTTCAAGCCCTTTCGCAGACACTCGTGACTCGAGCCTGAAGTCGTTCTCCGGCGACCCTTTCGTCGATGTCCATAGCGCGCAGGTGTCACTGCTCCTCATCAGTCGGTCGTCTACGGCATGACACAAGCTCGGCGTAGCAGCAGCCGACTATATATGTGATGGCTCAGGGCGTTCACCACAGCGTCTGCGACCCATGCGAGGGCATCCGTAGCACGGACACAGCTGCCGTCCCAGACAGTGACAGTGACCCATCCTCGCCAAAACGACATCGAACGCTCCTTTCCTCCGCGTGCCAATCCCAGAGCGCCAACGACCGCGTCTTCACCAACATGCCGGCTTGAGGGCTAGCCTAGCCACTCGTCGCCTGCCTTCGCGCACAGAGTGGGCCCTTCCCTTTCCGTCCAGAAGAGGCTATTCAGACTAACAATATCAGTGCAACGTCTAACACGCGTAACTTGCTTACCTGTATTCCCCTTCGGCGTTCTCGTTCTCCGTCCCCTCGGCCTGCACTGCAGGAACGCGCAGAGACTCTAGCTCGCGCCAATCTCGCAGCCAACGGCCTTCTCGCAAATCAGATATCAGAGATGACGTTCCACCTAGGACTCCTCCTGCAGACCAAGGCTATGCTCCTCAAGAATCCTTGTCTCGCAGTCACCGTGATCATCGCGGCGGTCGCGAAGCCGAATCTCGTGACAGACGCGGTAATCAGCCCCGTAACCCCGAAATCCGCCCTGCGCAGGAACAGCCAAGTCAACATGCGCGCAATGACTCCCGTAACGCTCCCGTCTCATCCAGTACGTTATTAGCATCCCACTTCCCACCCCCTGTTCCTGTTCTCGTACACGATTTGGGCGTCATCTGCGGTGGGGGGGCGGGTGTCAGAATGAGACAAGCGCTTCGTTCCGAGGGTGTCGATGAGTGCCTGCTCAAGACCTGGAACAAGCCTTGTTCAGCCGTGCCGTAGATCATCCCTTCCCCTTGGCCCCCTCTATTCGACCCCCGGGACACGCTTCTCATCGACTACCCGCCCCCTTTCTCCCTCCCTTTTCTTCTGTCTGCTCTGTTGTCAACCTGTGTGTTCATCGGCCCACCTCTTCTGCTTTGATTGGTTTCAGGGCACAGATCGTTATCGCCACCCGCGCGTTCGCGGGAGCTTCCAGAGGGACACCCGTCGTCGAAGACTACACCAAGCCTTGGCTCGGTGCCTACGTCCGAACCTCCATTGTCTGGGAAAGCAAGAGACAGACCGTTGCGATTCGATCAGCCTGTCATTACGTCTCAAAAATCACACCGTTCAGTCACCCCGTCGCCACGACCTGCAGCACAGAACCAAGCGTCATATCCTGCCGAACCTCACAGTCAAGACATATACATGCCTTCGGCCGACGTCGATATGGCTCCTGCGCGACGCGCGCGCGGGGCGCTTCTCCCTGACAGACGTGATTGAGACGAAGCCATCTCTTCTTTCCGTCCGAATGACTCTCATATTGATCATCCACCACAGACACAGCAGCCGTCGTACGCTCAGAGAGATCAAAGAGACCTCGCGCAGCCCGCTCCACAGCGCGATACGTCGACCACTGCAACTCCAACGAGCACTACCAGGCTCGGCCTTGAGGATCATGATCATTCTGCCCGACTGCAAGCTGACGCACCGTTAGGTCAGCCTCGTGCGCCACTTCCGCCGCAGGCTTTGTTGTTTAGAGAGGATGTCCATCAGAAAAAAGCGCAAGCCGAGCAGCCTGCTCCATTCCTACAAAATCCTGCGACTCTTCCGCCAGCGCCGAGGGACCATCCAATTCGTGCAGTTCCGCCCTCTGGTCCTGCTCTACCTTCTGGCCCGCGCAGTCGAGATCCTATCCTGCCGCCGTCCATGAGGGACGGCAAATTCCCTGAACCCCGGAGATTCACCAACCAGCCTTCATTATGACCGTCGTGTGGAACAAGAAAGACGCATAACTGCGGCAGATTATGAATTATGGCTGCCGAAACAAGGAGTAGATGAAATGATCAAATACGTACAATGAAACGTGTATCAAGAGATGAACCGTGTTCAATCCCTACATTATACTATCTCTTCACATTTGCTCAGGCTTTCTTATCGATATGCAGCCGGATGCTAGCTTTCGAGACACGTACCACCACATACTCCACCAATTACAATCAACTATGTCCTGAACTCGGATTCAGATCGTTTGGATATGGAGCCGCCGCCGCCGCTTGAAGCGTGAGGCTGAGGGAATTCAATCAACCGCCTCCTGTCGTGGAGATGGATCGCTCGGTGATTCGTCGTCGTCCGCATGATGCGTCGGAGAAGACATCTACATCAAAGTATTCTCGTGGAGTGTAGGTCTCTTCCTGATCCATACCTGGTTCTGAAGTGCGTCGTAGATAGTATTACCGTATCGTTATTACCGGGCTAGTTATAATACTCAAGCCCTGACCTCGAGTCTCGATATGTCGGTGGGACAGGGGGCCAAACTTCGCAGCGACGATGATCGTCAACGAAGCGTCTTATGAGTGCCACGACCCCCAAGAAAACGAGACAGCAATGAACACAGAGATCTGACACTGACACACTCGAACGCGGGAACGCAGGCCCCGCAAAACTGGAGCCCCCAACCCCCAACCTCCACCCTCTCAATGGTAGTAAAGCATCGACGCTCTAGATCGCCTCCAGAATCTGCAGAGGTGGAGATGTGGCGATGTGATGGGGAGGGGGGACTGGGAGTCGCCCGTGCGCTCCCCGGTGATTTCCCCTTGGGTGGCCTCGGTTTCCTCCGACCACTTGGCCTGCCTTCCACCTTCATCCATCGGACATCCTCTGTCCTCTGTCGCCGGCGCGAGAGACCAGCATCATCATACGCATACGCTGCAAGCATCAACTCTTGAGCATCAGGCCCTCATGTCCGCCTTGTTTACGCGTTGAGTTTGCGCTGAGTTCGTCTTGGGTTCACCTCGTTTTCGTCTCGTTTTCGCCTTGAGTTCGTCCTGAGTTTACCTTAACTGTCCCGTTTAGCCGTTTAGCCGTCTTGGATTCGCCGTTCAATCGCTGAGTCGTTTGGAGGTTTGGAGGTTGAAGGTTTGGAGGTTTGGAGGTTGGTCGTTTATGCGCGCAGCCGTTTCGAGTTTGGATTCGTCGCTGGGTACCGAGGGGATTTGACCCATGGAAGGGATTTGAGGCCCGCCCGTAGGAGCCGCCGACAGCGCCGCTTCAATAATCGAGCTCGAGCTTGACGTTTGAAGCTTTGAAGCTACGCGTGAAGGGAGAAGTCAGGGAGTGTGAAGCGTGCGCGTGAAGAGTGAAGTTGGCCGTGAAGGCGAGGAGTGGAGTAACTAAGTTAGCCGTGAAGTTAGAACCGCGAAGTTACCCGTCCGTCAAGGTTAGCCGTCCGTGAAATTAGCCGTGACGCGTGAAGTCGAGGCAGGAACGTTAACCGTGAACGTTTGAACGTTTGAACCGTGAACCTCAACTTTGATGACCGGATACGTGATGTGCTGGGTGGATCAGGGAGAATCGAGATCCAGCGATCGACCGGGGACCCGTACGGAAAATCAACCCCTGAGCCCTCGACCCCCATCCACCAATCCACCACCAATCCACCCATTCACTCATCCCTAACCTCCACTCCAACCTCCAATCCCCTCGCCCGTTACCTCCTCTCCCATGACCCCCCTCTCCTCTCCCATAACCCCCCACCCATCCCCCATCCCCCACCCCTCCCCCCAAAAAGCACGATTCTCGGACTACTCGGACTCCTTAATGCCTCGACCCCGAATCGAACGAGGGATCTTCGCATGCCGTATACGAGTGCGACGCTGTACCGCTGAGCCACCGAGGCGATGGAGGTGCCCGTAAAGCGTAAAGGGGGGAGGACGGTGGGAGATGGGGGATGGGAGATGGGAGATGGGAGATGGGGGATGGGAGATGGGGATGGGAGATGGGCGAGGGCGAGGGCATGATGGGAGAGGGTAGGGTGGGAGAGGGCAGGGTAGGAGGTGGGTTGGTGGGCCCGTCGACATCGACGTCGTCGGCCCTCTGCCCTCTGGAGTTCCCGAACTCCCGTACAACTCACCAACCCATAAACGTTAAACGTTTAAACCTGTGAACCCCGATACTACGCGACTGCGCGCCATGCTCGACCTGCCTCCCAACATCACGCGTCGGCGTTTGACGTTTGACGTTTGACGTTTGACTCTGACCCGATCACGATCACGATCACGATCAATTATCGAACGCGTGCCGCAACGAAGGCGGAAGTACCGAGTACTTGAGTAACGAGTACTGAGTATCGAGTACTGAGTGGCCAGGATGTATGGGGCGTGGATGAAGGGGTGAAGGGTTGAAGGGTTGATGACGGCAGGGGAGCGGTGCTGCGGATGGCGGACCTACGCTACGGCTAGTAGCTACGACAACGATGATACTCGATGAACCTATGCAAGACGAAGGAAGGAAGGAAGGAAGGAGTGAAGGAAGAAGGAAGGAAGGGAGGAGGAAGAAGGAAGGAAGGGAGGAGGGGGACGCGTAATTAACAAAACTCAAAACTCAAAACCAAAACCAAACACTCATTCATCAAAAAACGCGCTTCGGGAGCCATCATTCCTCCGCCATTCCTCCGCCATTCCTCACGTATCATTCCTCGTAGCCGATTTGAACGACTGACCTCCTCATAAGCAGCCTGGGTGCCTGGATATTGGCATGGAACATACTAGTGAGGCGCTCTACCAACTGAGCCAACGAGGAATTCTTAGCCTCAGCTGAACCTTGTTGAAGGTTGTGTGAGGGTTGTGTGGACGCACACGTTCATACCTCAATGCTATGCGTGATAATGATAAGTCCATTCATACGATAATGATGATAATGATAATGATACGATACGCGATACGCGTGCGAGGTCCCACTGCCGCTTCCTCGTGTTGCCGTTAGCGTTGGACGTTTGATGTTCGACGTTGGTTAACGTGGGGCGTGGGGGGTGGACGTTGGAGTTGGAGGTGGGACGTGGGACGTTGGTTAGCGTTTTTGGACGTTGAGGAGGCGCAGTGCTCAATCCAGCTTGGGAGACTCGGACGGCGTTGGAATGCGTGAGTCGGACGGCGTGAGTCGGAGGACGGAGGAAGAAGGACGGAGGGCAGGGGTATGTGCTGAACGTTAGCGTTAATCTTGGACGGGTGAACGGCGAAGGGAAGGCGTGTATGGCGGAGGACGGAGCAAAGAGATCTCGTCGTACTCGTACGGCATGCGAAGATCCCTCGTTCGATTCGGCCGAGAATCGTGCTTTTTGGATGCGGGGATGTTTGGGTGTTCGGGCTTTGGGGATTTGGGGTTTTGGGGGAGGGGGGGAGCGGTGGATTGGGTGGATTGGGTGGATTGGTGGGGGGCGAAGTGGGATGGGTGAATTGGTGGATGGGCGTCGAGGGAATTGGAGGGAAGAACGGAGGCGTACGCTCGTTCCGATCCAACGTCGCCGCGCCACGCAGATGCGTTGGAATGACAATGACTTCTCCGACATCATGCATCATGCCGGGAATCGGGAATCGGGAATTGGGAATTGGGAGTCTGAGAATTGGGAGTCTGGCTGTGGCGGACGACAATGACAGTGACGGTATAAATGCGCTTCTCTGCGAGGCACCACAGCACCCTGTATCCAGTCATCAAAGTTGAACGTTGAGGTTCAAAGTTGAGGTTGACGTTCCCGCTTCGACTTCACGGCTAACTTCGCGGACGGCTAACTTCGCGGTTCTAACTTCAACGCTAACTTGGTTACTCGACTCCTCGACTTCACACCTCGAATCAAACGTCAAACGTCAAGCTTCAAATATCAAATTTCAAAAAATCTCAAACATCGAGCTCGCGCCCGATTCTCGATTCCCGATTCTCGATTCTCGGTTCTCGGAGCAGCGTTCCTACAGACAGACGAACGGGCGGACGGACGGACGTGCCTCAACTCCCTCCATGGCTCAAACAGTAACTCCTTCAGCTAAACAGGACATTCATGCATTTATGCATTTATGCATCTATGTAAGGTGATTTACCCAAGACGAACGCACCGCGAGAACAACGCGTAAACAACCCAAACACACCGCAAGAACCACGCAGACTTACCGCAAACTCACCGCAAACTCACCGCAAACGCACCGCAAACTCAACGCAAGAACCACGCGTAAACAAGGCGGACTCGAGGGGCTGATACTCAAGTACTCAAGTACTCACGTACTCACGTACTCAGGAGTCGAGAGGCGGTGCTCGTAGCGTATGTGTAGGCGTATGATGATGCGTATGCGTATGCGTATGCGGAGGCGTATGTGTATGTGTATGTGTATGTGTACGATGATGCTAGCTAGTCTCTCGCGCCGTCGACAGAGGACGGAGGGTGTAGAATAGAGGGTGTCCAATGGGGGATGTGGGATAGAGGAAGGTGGAAGGTGGGCTCTGTCCTCCTCTCTGTCTACCTCCTCCTCGACGGATGACGGATGACGGATCGGGTATCAATATCTATAACCCTACAGTCGCATCTCCATCTACCTCCACACTCGCCGCCAAACTCAAACTAAAAATAAATTAAACACTTATCCAAAAATGGGCCATCCCTCACATATCATCCCTCCGCCGTTCCTCGTAGCCGATTTGAACGACTGACCTCCTCATAACTCATAACTCATGAGCAGCCTGGGTGCCTGGATATTGGCATGGGATACTGGATATTGGCGTGGGATACATGGGATATACTAGTGAGGCGCTCTGCCAACTGAGCCAACGAGGAGTCCGTTTCTCTCGATATAAAATAGAATGGAATAGGATAGGATAGGATAGGATAGGATGGAATGGAATAAAACATTACTCTCGATACGATACTCTCGATACTTGATACTCGATACTCAATATGCATTATGCGTTATGCGTTGTATGCGTTGATACCCGTCGATATGCATCAATATGCATTAATATCCGCCGATATGTGCGATACGTACGGTACACGGTGCGCATGTCTACTTACACCCGCACACCCAGACCGCAGACCGCAGACCGCAGTACGTACGTGAGCTTGGGGAGCTTGGGGGCGTTGGTTAGCGTATTTTGGACGGTGAGGTGGCACAGTCCTCGGCCGGGCTTGGGAGACTCAGACGGCGCAGGCGTGTCTTCAACGTTCAACGTCGAACGTTAATCTTGGACGGGTGGACGGGTGAACGGCGGGAGGAGCGCGTGTTGAACGGCGGAGCAGAGAGATCTCCCAGTAAACAGCAAACTTCCCAAGACTCGCGCACCAGCCCCACCAGCACCAATGCCAGCCCTACCAGCACCAGCACCAGCACCAGCACCAGCCCTCCCAGCACCAGCATGACACCCATCACCCACCGCCCGTCGCTCGCTGCTCCGCTGACGAAGGCGCCGTCGACGGTCGACGGTGCTCGCCGGGTTGGAGGGTGCCCACCGAACGGATTAGAATTAGAGGAGGGCGGTGAGACGGTGGGATTCGAATTAGAGGAGGGCGTCTGTGTCTGTGTCTGTGTCTGGGTCGGAGACGAGGTGCAGACGCGGCGAGATGGGGGTCGTAGACGGTGTTAACGAGGTGTAAACGAGGTGTAAACGAGGCGGGTGGGGGACGGCTCTCAGCCACGATTCCCGGGCACGACGCCGAGTGCCAGCTACGTCTCCGGGGTACGTCTCCGGGGTATGAGTCCAGGTATGAGTCCAGGTATGCGTATGCGTATGAGTACAAGTGCCAGCGGACGGCGTATTCGTCGAGGTCGAGGACGGGGTCGGGGTCCGCGTGGTCTGCGTTCTCGGTCTCTGCTTCTGAGGGGATGGATACGATGTGATAGGTCGGGGGTGATAAGTCGGAGGTGATAGGTATGTCGGGGGTGATAGGCCGTGGTTGATACGTTGCGATTGATAGGTCGTGGTTGATATATTATATGCTATATGCTACACCGACACCTTGACTTCGATGAAGCCGAGCGATCCTTGTTCGAGCAATACATCCAAGTCGTGCGCGTAAGGTCTTGAGGTCTTGAGGTCTTGAGATCGTGAGAGCCGAGCTGCTCGTCGACAAAGGAGGGGGAAGGGGAGGGAAGGAGGAGAAGGAAGGAGAAATGAGGGAGGAAAGAGGAGTGGGGACGCTCACCGGAATACCGAGATACTGAGCCGCATATTTGCTTTAGCTTCAGCGTAGCGTACAACCTGTTATGCCGGAGAACACGATAACATGGCCAGGGATTTGAGCTTGAGGTGGAAATTGGGAATTGAAAAACTTGACCGCTACGAGCACGGTATACCATGTGCTCTGAGTCTCTTGAGCTTAAGACTGAGATTCGGCAGAGGGGAGGGGGGAAAGCTGGGAGGATCGTACCTTTTCTCTTACCATCTTCGTCTCGGCCTCTGTCGGTATATGCCTCTCCTTCTGATCGTCTAAACGTTCATCGACGCCATGCGATACGGCCCATCAATGCATCGACTCGGACTCGGACTCCGGGTTCCGGAATACGCGAGCACGCTTGATTACTGAGATACGAGAGCTTGAGAGCTTGAGAGCTCGAGATCTCCCGAGTGCGGTTGATTGGGAATGTTCAGGCGGGGAGGTACGCACGTCGGTTGATGATAATGAGCATTTGCGTAGTTGAGTATTTGAGTATCTTAGTCGTAGGGGTCGTTGGGGCGCCATCTAAGAGGAAGAGAGGAAGAGACGAGTGACGTGTCGCGTAGCGCGGAAGCAAGGACGTGTCAGGGGCTCAGGAGCCTCTTTTCCCTTTTCCCCCGAATTGATAATTAGCATGAGTGCTAGCGTGCCAGTACCCGGCGCATGCGTGACTCAGTGAGCAGGTCAACTTTGAACGCAATGCAATGGGTGATTCGGGTGCCGCGATTTGGGTATGGTCCATGCGAGTGTGGGCGATGTGGGTGTGGTGGGGCGCTCCTCCGACGGAGCCATTGTGCGGGTATGGTGCTGTGAAGATGAAGGTCATGCACTTACAGACCGTGATATCGCCGTCTAGCGCCAGTACACACGTGTTTGCGACGACGCTTTGATATCACAATGGCAGATTGATGAATTGACGAATTGATGGAGGGAAGGAGATCGAGATACACTATCCGTCGCCCATCACATCACATCACGGCACCACGACATCAAAGGGGGATGGTTCAAGTGGGAAGTAAGCTCAAGTAAGGAAGCTGAAGTAAGCTTAGGGAGGCGTGCTGTGACCCATACAGGGTTTTCGCCAAATCCCGATATCCGTCACCTAGACTTTCAGACTATCCGGATGCCGTCCGCAACAGGGTCCAAGATGTACGCATACGCAATACCATTAAGCTTCTGCATCACTTGGTGGGTGAGTGTGCCTTCCTAGTGTTTGTGTTTATTCCTGCATACGCGCCGTTATTAACTAACTCTCCCGTTACCCCCCACACCCCCCATACCCGACCCCCCCCCCCAAACCCCATCCACGCTCTCCCCAAGAGTACAACATCCAAAAAGCACGATCTCGGACTACTCAATGCATTGACCCCGAATCGCACAGAGGATCTTCGCAGACGCTATACCGCTGCGCCCCTGGGGCGGCGGAGGGACCCCATGCAGCGTGCAACGGTACAGGGGGGGAGACGGTAGGGGATGGGGGATGGGGGATGGGGGATGGGTACCTTCGTGTGATATATTCCGTGTATTTAGATTTAGTCGTCTCGAATCCCAATCCCCATCGCCGCGCCTCATCCCTCGTCCCTCGGGAGTCGGGAGTCTGCAGACGTGGCGATGGGGCGATGCGGTGGGAGGGGGGACTGGGGGGACTGGGGGTCGCCCGTGTGCTCTCGCGTGATTTCCCCTTCGGCGGCCCCGGTTTCCCCCAACCCCTGCCGAGTCCGTAGTCCGTAGGCCAGAGCACTTGAGCACTTGGGCCCGAGGAAGGCCCGACCCTGAAAGCATCCGTGCATTCGCGCATTCGTGGGTTCTTGCATTTGCGTGCTCTTGTGTTCGTGGGTTCTTGTGTTCGTGGGTTCGTGTGTCCTTGCGTTCATATGGTATAGTCCGTGGAGGCGGGCTAGCTGCGGAAGGTTTCCGAAGGGAGGAGCGAGGAAACACACGGAGAACGCATGGAGAAAGAGAAGGCGGCCCTGGAGACACGGACGGTGAACGCGGGCAGTGACCGGGGAGCAGTGTAGGGTTGGCGCCCTGTTCAAGCCCGGATACACGGTTCATAGCACGTATATACTTATCTCGTGTACTTCCTTGTTCGGTCCGAGCACTCGAACACGAGCTGCCGCGGCACATTGCTTTTTAGGTATTATCTTACTTACTTATACATGCGCATTCTGCATGTTTAGTTACCTACTTACATAGTATATAGTATATAGTACCTAGCTACTGACCTGGAAATACGAGAAGAAGTATTTCCCCCTCCCTCCGTTGCGTTGCGAAGCGTCGAGCGCAGGTAGTGCGCGCGCGGCGCCTCCTGTCGTGCGTTCCTCCGTTCCTCCGTTCTGTTCGCCACGTGGCGTTCGGTTCACGTCTTTCCCTCCTACTTCGCTTGTGGCCTTTGGCGGGAACACCACACCTTCCCTGCCCGCGCATCCACGCAGCGAATTCCCCTTCGCACCTACAGCAGACAGCAGTGGGGGCGCCTGGGAGGCAGATGGAGATGCGGGTGTAATGGATGTTGATATTCGATCCGTCGAGGAAGAGGTAGGCAGAGAGGCGGACAGTGCGGTGCCTACCTTCCTCCTTTCCCCTTCCTCCTTCCTCCTTCCTCCTTCCTCCTTCCTCCTTCCTCCTTCCTCCTTCCTCCTTCCTCCTTCCTCCGCCGCCCGCGCGAGAGACCAGCATCATCATACGCATACGCATCCGCATCCGCATACGCATCCGCTGCGCGCATCGACTCTTGAGTGCTCGAGCATCGGGCCACAGCCACATCGAGTCCGCCTTATTGAGTTTGCGCCGAGTTCTCCTCGAGGTTCGCCTTGAATGTGCCGTTTGGCCGGGGGAATTCGATCATTCGAGCCATGGAAGGGATTTGAATTTTGAATTTTGAATTTTGAATTTTGAGGCGCGTCCGTAGGTGAGCGAGCCGCCGACAGCGCTGCTTCGAGAATCGGGCGCGCGCTTGAGCTCAAAAATTCAGAACCGCAAATTCAGCCGTTCCGTGAAGTTGGCCGTTCCGTGAAGTTGGCCGTTCCGTGAAGTTGGCTGTAAAGCTTGAGGCAGGAAGGTTAACCGCGAACCGCGAACCGTGGACCGTGAAGTCCAACATTGAAATATTGATGACTGGATATACACACGCCGGTTAGGAAGGGAGGAGGAACTCCGTATATCCGTATCTGTTTCTCCCATCAATACATCAACACCTCAACACCTCAACACCTCAACACATCAACACATCAACACATCAACAACACCTCAACACATCAACACCTCAATACCTCGCAACGCAACCAAAAAGGCAAAAAACAGCCCTCATGACTCTACCATTCCTCGTAGCCGATTTGAACGACTGACCTCCTCATAAGCAGCGTGGATATTCACATGGGACATACTAGTGAGGCGCTCTACCAGCTGAGCCAACGAGGAGTATACAGTATACCTTTTTGCCGGGAAGGTGGATTGCATTTGCTGAATGCTACGCGTGATAATTGACACGCGGAAGACGGTCAATAAGCGATGCGGCGTGCATGATACGGCATGCAGAAGTAAGGGAGCGCGAAGAGTGCGCGCTGGAAGGGGGGGGGGGTGGAGGAGTTGATAATGAGTTGAAAATACCGTGCTGAGGGCGAGAGGGCGAGTGGACGCTCACCGAAATACCGAAATACCGAGCCGCACATAAGCTTTAGCGTATAGCGTGCGAGAACACGATGATATGACCATTGACCAGGGATTTGAGCTTGAGCTGGAAATTGGAGATTGAAAACTTTGATTGTTGCGGGCACGGTGTACTATCCGCTTGCTCCGAGTCTTTTGAGCTTAAGACTGAGATTCGGCAGAGGATGTGGGGGAGGATCGTACACTGTTGCTCTGCACCCATCCACCTCCGTTTCCATCTCGGCCTCTGTCGATATATACCTCTCTAGGGTTCATCGACACGCGATACCGCCGATCAGTGCATCGAGCACGCTTGATATCTGAGATACGAGAGTTTGAGAGTTTGAGAGCTTGAGATCTCCCGAGTGCGATTGATTGAGAATGGGAATGTTCAGGCGGGGAGATACGGTCGTCCGTTGATGATGATGAGTATCTGAGTCGTCGGGACGCCATGACGGGTATACGTGGACACGGAGGAGATGGAGAGGTCCAGGAACTGGGTAATGAAGGAAGAGAGAGAGAGAGGAAGAGAGGAAGAGACGAGGAAGTAAGGGAGGTGTCAGGGGCTCATGAGCTCTTTCATACTTATGCACTTATAGACCGCGGTACCGCCGTCTCGGACTCGTATCCCGTCGGATTGATGGATGTCGCGATTGAAGTAGGAAGGTGGGAAGTAAGTAGTACCGAGGAACGAGAGAGTGGCGCGATCATGATCGAAATTCTGATCCACTTCCGCGATACGTCTCTGAGTGCCCTGAGTCCCTGATCAGATCAGATCAGATCGCTTCCTCCCACTTCCTCCCAAGTACAAGTCCACACTCGCTTGTTGTGATGAAGCGGTGCACTCATGCGGGAGTGGCGACCAAGGCAGTCGCTGAGTAGCGAGCCATTGGATCACTGCGTCTCAATATATCGCGACGGTGCGATTCGCGGGTGTAACAGTCTGAGTTGTGCAGCACGTTAAGCAGCGCGGTGAGTAATACGCATAATAAAGAGTGAGCTCGATTCCCTCGATTCCCGCGCCGAAGATGCGCGTGTGCGTCGCGCGGACCTCGCAAGACCTCGCAAAACAAACAAACAAATTCACACAGACGAACACGAACACGAACACGAACGCGAACACAAACACTAAGACGATGAATAATCACAATTTCCCGAAATACAGACACGCCGTCTACCTAGGGCCAGCAAGCACACCCACGTCCCGCGCCTTGGCATTCACCCCCTCACCCCCTCACCCGCCCCGCGATCAGCTCCTCCCGGCTCGCATTCACCGAGAACGTCGAAATCGCGGACACGCCTGACACGCTCGACAGGAACGACGCACCAGACGGCCGGCTGAGGAACCGCGGGCGGCCCTCCTCCCCTTCCTCCCCCTCATCATCCCCCTCTTCGTCCTCCCCCTCCTCATCATCGTCATGTTCAACATCCTGGATCTGGATGGAAGATCCGCATCCTCCCTCGTCGAACCCATAATCCGACTGTGCATCCAAGTCCGCCCACCCCCTCTCCCTACTCTCCCTACTCCCCCTACTCCCTCTACTCTCCCTACTCCCTCTCGTGCTGGACCTGGCGCCCATCCGGCTCGTCCGCGCAGAGCTCACAGAGCTCCCAAGCCTCCGCATACCCCGCGACCCCCCCTTCGACCTCCTCCCCAGCCCGACACCAAACGCCCCCTTCACACGCCGCGCAGACACACCCCGCATCACCGATAATCGCTTCGCGCCATTCGACGACGCGCCAGCGCCAGCAGAGGCGTACCGCCGCGAGTGCGCGTGCTTCGTGGGCACCGAGAGCGGCTTCGTCCCCTCCTCCCCCTTTTCGTCATATCCACCCCCGCCCACTTCCACCCACCTCCTCGTCTTCGCCTTCTTAACGTCAACTCCACACCGCTCCGGCGCCCTCGTGTACCTATCCTCCTCTTTCTCCTCACCGCCCTTCTCCCCCTTCCCCCGGCCATCCAAGCCCTCCCCGTGTGCCGTCGGCCCCGGGCTCAACGCCCCGAACGTCGTCTTGAGGACACTGAGCACCGCGGGGAAGGACGGGAAGGACGGGAAGGACGCGGTAGCTCTTGGCGTTGAGACTTCGGATGCGGTGACGATGCTCCCGTGCGTGCCGGCTCCAGTTGTAGTAGTAGTAGTAGTAGTTCCGTGTGTCGCAGCAGCAGGCGTCGCGCGTCCCGACCCCTCACTCGACCCCGCAGGAGACGCGGACCCCCCACTCGAACAAAATCCATCCCCATCCTCGTCCCCGCGCATCCCCATGGCCGTACCCGCCCTCGACGCCGACGCGCTACGCACCGACATCCCGTCGCCCGCCGCGCGGTTCGTCACCCGCAGCATGCTCCCTCCTCCCCTTGATCTCATCCCTCCCACACCTTCCACGCCTCCCACACCTTCCACACCTTCCACGCCTCCCGCACCTCCCGCACCTCCCGCACCTCCCGCACCTCCCCTCCCTCCCACGCCTCCCACACCTCCCCTTCCTCCCATCCCCATGTCACCATCCGAGCTCAGCTCGAGCTCGAGCCCGAGCCCGAGCCCAACGCCACACCCCAAACTGTCCATCCTCGGCAGCGCGGCGCGCCCCCGCCCCACAGTGCTCGAACGCGCTACGTCGTGCGTGCTGCCTGCGGCGTGGGGGTGGGGGTGGGGGTGGGTGGGATACGGGTGATGAGGATACGGGTGATGAGGATACGGGTGATGGGGATAGGAAGGAGGATTACGTGTATTCGTATTCGTATTCGTATGCGCATTCGCATGATGAGGATGGGAAAGAGGATGGGAAGGAAGCGTATAGGAAAGAGGGTGTGTAGCCGCGAACGGGTTCTCCAGCGGCTGCGTCGGCGCGTCGTACGTCTGCGGGGGCGCGTGCACGTAGTACACCGCCGTGTCCGTATCGTTCCCAGCACGCACATCACTCACACCACGCACATCACTCACATCACGCACATTCCCAGCATTCGCATTCCCAGCATTCCCAGCATTCCCAGTATTCGCATTCCCAGCATTCGCATTCGCAGCACGCGCCTGGTGCCGGCGCTTCGACGACACCGTCCTGCGCATCGCCATGTCCGTGCCCGACCCCACCCCCACATCCCGCCCAAACTCCATCCCCGTCGCCTGCTCCCACTCCCGCCACACGCCCTCAGATACCCCACCACCACCTCCCCCACCGCCACTTACTCCCCCTCCCCCACCACTTATTCCCCCTCCACCACTTACTCCCCCTCCCCCACTGACTCCCCCACCTCCTACTCCTCCCCTTGCTCCTGTAGGCGCGAAGGGGAATTCGCGGCGGGAATGCGAGGACAGGGAATGGGTGGTGTTCCCACCAAAAGCGAAGTAGGAAGGAAAGAAACCGAACGCCACGTGACGAACGGAACGGAGAAGCGGGACGCGACCAAGCAGCGCCGCGTGCGACTGCTGGACTCGACTCAAACGCAACGCAACGGAGGGGAGGAAACTTCTTATATTCAAAGGTATGTAGGTAGGTACTATATATACTTGTAGTATATGTAAATAAGCACGCTAGTTCTGCGTGTGCTAGTAACTAAGTAATACCTAAGAAACAATGTGCCGCAGCAGCTCGTGTTCGAGTGCTCGGACCGAACGAGGAAGTAAACGAAACGATATAATACGTACAATAAATCGTGTATCCGGGCTTGAACAGGGTGCCAACCCTACATCTCCGGGGGACCTTTAAAAGTTGACCCTCCGTGGTCAACATCCAATCAAACTGCAATGGATTCCTGTACGAGGCGCTTGCGACGACGATGCCTGCGCGGAACCGAGCGTGGTAGTGAGCGTATCGAGTTCGCCTACTTTGTCTACCCGTTGGTATGCCCGTTGCGATCACTTGGTGATGCGGCGCGAAATAGTGACGATGTCGTCGATGGTGCGCAATAGTGAGTGATTATGGGTGGGACGGGGTGGGAGACTATTCTGGTACGACGTTGGACGTATACCGGGTGGCGTCTACATTTTTCGACGGCAGTGGTACATGGTAGTGTCCTGGTAGATGGTCGTACGGCGGTAAGGGGCTCGATAGGGGGGTTCGCGAGTCGTTCTGATGATGGTGGTGGACGGCGAGGCGACGGTGAGACGAAGGAAGTGGTGATCGACATATGTGGAGGGGAACGGGGGTGTTCGATGTCGATGCGTAAGCCAGAGTGGCTCGCTTCGAATGCTGCTGCTCCGTGTCGTTGAAAGTCTCGTTTCACCATGTTTCGAACGAGGTGTCGTTGGTGGCGGGTCGTGTACTGGAATCGGTGTGCCGTTGAGATAGATGTGGCGTGCGGAGGGTAGTGGGGAGAAGGCGGGGATAAGAGCTATAACGTACGAAAGAAATGGGACGGAGAATTAAAGGAAACGTGATCTGGTACGAACGAAACGAAACGGTACGAAAAACTATATCTAATATACATAGAGTATCATGTTTTTGGTGGTTTATTTCGTTGGTGATGAGCTGGGGGTGGTGCAAACGAGAAAGCGAAACGGACATATGAAAATAACTAAGTACTGCGGAGCGAAATGGAGGGGACGTGGGACAGAATAGAGGTGGTGCGATTTGGGGAATAGTGGTGGGCGTGGTGGAGTGGAAGGAAACGAAAGGAGGCGCCTATGTACTTGTTAATTTACTGGGGTCGATGTCGTTTATCGTTATACTTCAGCCGCTGTGATCGATTTCTTTATCTTGCGTACGTAGGTTCGTTGGATCCTCGGTAGATAGCGCGTACATTATTGTTTCGAGTCGGCGGGGGATGGTGTTAACGATGGGGATGGGTGAAGCGAATGTGGGGAGAGGATGGTGGTGGTGTATACGTAGAGGGAGTGTCGTAAGTGAGTTTCCGTTAACCTGGTGGCGATTCGAGTTGCGTGGGTGGCAGCGAGTCGTTAGCTATCGTCGCTGTGCGTCGAGTGAGTGAGTTCGGGCGGACGCCGCTTGCGTAGCTTTTGCCGTCGTCTTGAGTACCGTCTGGCGCGTGGTCGAGCTAGCCGTAGACTTGAGAACTGATGCTGGTGCCATTTATTTCCTTGAGAAATGCTTGGGCCGAGTGCTGCATACTGGGTGCCGATTCCTTCTCTGTGGCGTCGTCGGGATACTTCGCGTCGAATTCCTAACGCTTCATTTTGCTGCGCTACTGCTGTCGTGGTGTGAGGCGCAGGGATGGTTCGTGGAAGTGATAGCGTGCCGTCGAGTTTGGGGGGTGCCGGTATAGCCGTTTCATCGTCGTTACTCTTGTCTTCGCTGTCTAGAGGTTCCGGCGCTGGTGGTGTCAAGTTGTCGGTGTCGAGTTCGCAATTTGATTCCGTAGTCGCTTCGTAGTCGCTGTTGTTCTCGTCGGAAGGTGCTGGCCGTATTGTTGGTTCATCTTGAGCTGCGCAGGAGTTGACTGAGGGGATCGCTTCGAGCTGTTCGCGTGGTTCTGGAAGGATTGATAGCCGAGTTGTGGTAGTCGTTGGCTGTGTCGTTCCTGGATCCTGAGTGTAGACTGCTGGGCGCGATCCTAGACCGTGTGTCTGCTTCGCTGTCGCCGTGTCTGCTGTCGTCGAAGCTGATTCTATTGGGCGCGTATTCATCGGGGCTGCCGAGGTTGTTGCTGGGACTGGCGAGTTCGTGATGCTGACGTTGCGCTGTATTTCTTCCGATGGTGCTGGTGCCGCGATCGTTCTGTTATCCTGAGTCGAGAGCGTCGATCTGCCGTTGTAGGTGTAGAGGACCGCGCGATATATGTCGTTGAGGTCGTATTCTTCGTGGCGTGGCTTCTCGGGTGCTAAGGTACGGAGGATGGGGTCGATGGTGGCCTGCATGTTGTCGGGGAACGCGCTGAGGAAATGACGGACTGTTTCGTGTTCGCTAAGCACGCTAGTTTCCTGTAATGTTTCGCATATGTCAGTAAAGCGTCGTCGATACTTCCCTAGTTGAGCCGCTGTTGTGATCTGATACCGGTGCTCGGCGATGAGTTCTTCGAGCTCGGATAGACTGGTGAACTCGCTGGTACGCGATCCTGGGTACTCGTCGTATACCGCATTCTTGAATGCCTTCCAATCGTTCGGATGAATCTTCGCGATTCGGGACCATGTCCTGTAATCGTCGTTGTCATTGAGATACCTGCGTGAATATGTTACCTTTTCTGAGTCGTCGAGATTAGCCGTAACTGCGTAGAGCTCGAACTCGTCGAAAAACCTCTCTAATGATCCGGGGTCGCCGCTGAATGATGGGGCGTGGCGCTGGCCTGGGTCTGGCATATAGAAACCGGACATGCTGGGATCATGAGGCGCGTAGGCGCGAGAACGTAAATGCTAGTCGTGATGCTGGATGGAAATGTGATCGATCGACGTGGTGGGGTAATTCCGGGGATAACGAAACTGATCGAGGATGGGGCGCTGAGGATTATCTTCGCGTGGTGCTAAGATCCGAGTGAATGGTGGTGCGACGCTTGTACGTGTTCGTGATGGAGTCGTGGATAGCTGGTGGCTGACTGTAACCGTGGGCGCGTGTCGCAGAGTCGTGCGTGGTTGATGACCTAAAAGTTACCTAAAAAGAGAGAAAGCTTCAGCTTTGGGTCCCTCGCGGTGGGCTCCAAAATTGTAGGCGCGAAGGGGAATTCGCGGCGGGAATGCGAGGACAGGGAATGGGTGGTGTTCCCACCAAAAGCGAAGTAGGAAGGAAAGAAACCGAACGCCACGTGACGAACGGAACGGAGAAGCGGGACGCGACCAAGCAGCGCCGCGTGCGACTGCTGGACTCGACTCAAACGCAACGCAACGGAGGGGAGGAAACTTCTTATATTCAAAGGTATGTAGGTAGGTACTATATATACTTGTAGTATATGTAAATAAGCACGCTAGTTCTGCGTGTGCTAGTAACTAAGTAATACCTAAGAAACAATGTGCCGCAGCAGCTCGTGTTCGAGTGCTCGGACCGAACGAGGAAGTAAACGAAACGATATAATACGTACAATAAATCGTGTATCCGGGCTTGAACAGGGTGCCAACCCTACACTCCTGCACCTCCTCCTGCGCCTGCAGTTACACCGCCAGCGCTCGCAGGTCCCGACGCAACAGTCCGCCCGCGCGCGCTGACATAATTATTATCCGCGACGGAGCTCGTCTCGACGGTCGCCAGCGACTCGCGCCCGCTACCTACGCGGTTCATAAACGGGCGGCTCCACCACGCGGCCCACCCACCCTCCCCATCCCCATCCCCATATGCACCCCTTGTACGCGCACCCGCACCCCCAAAAATGCGTTCCTCCCTGCGCACCCTCGCGGCGGAGCGGAAGCGCACGGCCCACGCGACGAGGGCCGCGAGGAGGGCCGCGCCGGTGATGGACCCGAAGACGACGGAGACGTAGAACGGGACGGTGTGCAGCGCGCCGAGGGCCACGGGCGCGGGCGTGCCCGATGCTGGTGCGGATGCCGCGGTGCCGAGTGCGAGAGTGTTGGTGGCGGATGTGGCGAATGTGGCGGATGTGGAGGTGGTGTTGGCGGCGACGGCCGTGGGGAGGAGCGAGAGGGAGGATTGGAAGGATTGGAAGGATTGGAGGGAGGATTGGAAGGAGGATTGGAGGGGGAGGGAGGACGCGTCGCTTGTTGGGACGGGTGAGATGAGGGTCGGGTGGATGGTGAATGCGGGCGGGGGTGATGTGCATGGTGGGGACGAAGCGCCTGGGGGAGCCTTCCGTGACGGCGACGGGGCGGGAGCCTCGCTTGAGAGCATCACCTTGACGTCTGGGCCAGCGGCATCCTCTGTATCGTGCTCTGGGTGGCTATCGTGCTCTTGGCGCGCTGGTGGACGGAGCGGGGTATTGGGGTCGTCGTGGTCGCCCGAGAACGGCGCAGGCGGCTCGAAGGGCAAGGGCGGCGATGCGTCTTTGTCGTCTTGTGCGATGCTGGATGTGTGCAGCTCGGTGGTGGCGGGCGGGGTGTTGAAGAGCTCCTGGGGCGGCGAGACGAAGTCAGCGCTGGTATCCGGCGGCCCCACCGCTGGCGAGGCGTCTTCGCCCTGGCCAGCTGCTAGGAAAACGTCGAAGGGCGGCGATGCGTGGGGTGCTAGTGGGTGCTGAAGGAGGCCGGCGGGGGTGATGAGAAGGCGTGTCGAACGTTTCGTGTGTTGAATTCCATCGTATGAATGGGCTAAGGCGTAGTGGGTGTCGGGGTAGGCGTCGTGATCGTGATCGTTAGAAGATGTGGAGCGCGCCATTGTGGGCTAGGCGTGTCTCAGATACCAGCTGAGATGCGTGTCGATAGATGGTGCCAGTGCGTGCTTGAGTAGTTGAGTGGAGCGGAGAGAGCAATTATCGAGACTCGATCGTTGAGTGGATAGGGGCAATCAGTTTCGTTTTCGTCAGCCACCCGCGCGTCTGTATAGTATCAGCATGGGTGCTCATTCCAAGGACGTCGTCGAGCACCTTCCAGGGAATGTCACGTTTTCCAACAACGCTATACACTCAGTTCGCCATCCAGCTATCCACCATCAGCCTACCCCGAACGTTCTTCGTTGCGTAATAGACTAGCGCGGCATCGCGTACGTATGCTCAATTGTCGCGTCTGCAAAGCATATATGTAATCCCCGATGATCGAAACGTTGGGACGAGGTATGAGATCTCTGGAGGACGTGGGGGCTTGGCGCTTGGGCTTGAGGTTGTCGGCGTAAGTCCTGCTTTGACGAAGCTGTAAATCAAACGGCGTAAAAAGACAAAACGCGTGAGATGAGGCGACGCTCGGTAGATCTGACTCGAACGCGCAGATAGTAGTACTGACCCCGCATACCTCTATCATACCAATATCACGCGTGCTGACAACCTGCCTCTTGAATGTGCGTTCGCGCTGCTCTTGCGCGCCGAGTTTCCGAGTTCCAGCCATGTCGCCACCGTCCCGGGGGACGTCGCCGATTACGCAGTCACTACTTCACGGCTTCACAAGTCGCAAGTCGCATGAGATCGAGACTCAGGAAGATCGTCGATGCGGGAGAGTGACCTGAGAGGAGAGTAGCATGAGAGGACATGGCATGGACGTTGTGGGAGTCTGAAATTGAAAAAAGGAATTTTGATGGGGGCGTGTGATGATCAGAGCGTTGATCTTATCTTATCTTATCTACATACGCTTTCGCACCGTCACCATCACAACCGATGCACCCACAAACGCACTCCCTCATTCCCTCATTCCCTCACTCACTCACTCACTCAGTCGCTCGCCGTCGAAACGTAAAGGTATACCTCCCGGGAGGCACAATCTCGCATACCTCACCCCGTATCCGGGATTGGGTGATTCGGGGAGCCGCGATATGGTGCGTGGTGATTTAGTGCGTGGTGATTCCGTGATTCCGTGATTCCGTGAGGGGAGATTTGGAGACTTGGAGATTTCGTCCTTTGGGAACTGGCGATTTCGTGATTTCGTGATTTCGTGAGTAGTGCGTCCCCGCGAGCCCGTTGCTCGCATACCCAGAAGTAGAAGTAGCACGTTAGTATACCCAGAAGCAGAAATAGAAGCAGAAGCAAGAGCGCACGCGGGGTCGACTCCGGAGTATCTGCTCTACTCAGACGTAGAACCTCGCGATGGATCGGGTACCTACTACTTCCTACTTCCTACTTACTAGTACTTACCACTCAGGGGCTCTAGTATAGTACTCAGAGCTTCGAATATTCGGACGTTCAGACGTTCACACCTTGAAGAAGGAGGTGAGCCGGCGGCCCATGGTTTCATTGACATTCGTCCAGCTTTCGAAATTTCAGAATCAGAAGCCTCGCTTTATTGGATTGGAGGGCGCGTGTGGATTGGAGTGCCGGTACTACGGTATGATGGTATAGTGGTGGGATGGTATTATTATATAACACCGTACACCGAGAATGTGCATCTCCCCATTCCCCCGACTCTACATACACCGTACACCGTACACCCTACACCCGGATATCGCGCTGCGACAAGGCGCCCTGAGCTCGCGTTTGGCGTCAAGATGTTGAATATGAACATTTCCGTCGGTGGGCGCGGCGGACACGGTGGTGGGGTACGTATGAAGGCCAGGGACGCTCGATGGTCGATGGTTCGATGCTCGATGGGCGGAGGAGCCAAAAAGATAAAGATTAAGATTAAGATTAAGATTAAGATCTTATCATCTCGACACAGCTCCAATGAATTCCTCGTAGCCGATTTGAACGACTGACCTCCTCATAGTCTGGATGCTCGGGTGGAACCTATACTAGTGAGGCGCTCTACCAACTGAGCCAACGAGGACGGTACCCGTGCTGTCTTAGCTACCCTAGCGTGGGCCATACCCTAGCGTGGACCATAGCATATAGCCGATGGACCGGGACCCGTCATCGATAATCTATATCCATATTTTTTTGTTGATCATGAGGGGGATCGAGATTGTGGGGCCGGAGGAACATGATTTTGTGGCGATCACGATCGAAAGATACAGGCTACTCCACCGTCTCAACTTCGCGACGCTTTGGCTACATACCTCCACGCCACATCGTTCGCTCGCCTACGTGTGACATATCATATATCAACATATCACCCGCTTTCCGGACTGGAGCCCTCAGCAACTCCAGACATGCGGGCACTGGGCTAGATGCAAGATTCGTTGGAGAGCAGAATAAGGATCGATGCCTCGAGAAGAAGAAGAGTACCGTACGTCCAGTCTCTGTCCTCACTTTCTTACTACTGCGCGACTGCACATCCTTTCCAGCGATGAAGGTAGTATACTTCGCTACGCTTTCAAACTGGTCCCTTTACTGAATCTCGACCATCTGCGTTCCAGCTGAATCAAACCGTCGAGTCTGCCAACAGAGAATTGTCCAAACCCGAAGTACGGGATATAGACGTCTGATAGCGAGCATGGACGCGTTAAGATATGCCTGCATAGCGATATACCGATCGACGTGTCTCGTCAGACGACGCCTAAAAGCCCACAGAGTCGGCAAAGGATCCCCGGATTCAACAGGGAGGGTGGTCGAAAGGCTGGAGTGGCGAAGTAGCCGTATTGGGGGCACGCTGGTGATTTAAGAGAAGTAGGTCGCAGCATGATGTAGCCCGAGCCACGGAAAGTCGACTTGAGCCGACGGGATTTGGAGGCGTGGAGGGCGAGCGAGCGAGCATTTCGTGTGAGCCAACACACTGCTAGCCAGCTCCAATCGCCGACAGCCTCCGTGAGCCAATCACTTCCTAGTTCGCAGGCGTCTAGGAAAGCCTATCGTCGCGTATTGTACGAGGTTGAGGTGGACATCGCGGCGCGGAAGGAGGCTGATGTCCAACCATCCAGACGTCCAAGAAGTGTGCCCCGTACAGAATCCGCCAATTCGGCAGTTGGACGACAATGCAAGGAATAAAGGAGCAGTTCGCGAATCGTGTCTCCGAGGAACCAGAAACGAGAGGCCCCGCGGAGCGGCTTTGCAGCCGCCCGAGATCGTCTTCTGGTCTTTAGGTCAACCTCGGCATATCCGCGTGAGGAGGCCAACTACGTGTAGAGCTACTAGTGCATCACCGCAATCGATTATAGGGCGGCCTGATGTATTCGACATGGTATTTAAGATTCCAAGTGCTGATAATTGGCGAAAGAGGTTGATGGTGGCTAAGCTCTAAAGCGCGATGCGGAGGAAAAAGTCCTGGAGGGATCGTGAGGTAATGGGCTTCCAGGATGGGGATGATTCGTCAGCCGGGAAGAAGATAGCGTTGCACCAGGTACTCGCCATATTCTCTATGGTCTTTTGCACCAGTCCAACGCCGGAGAAAGCGAGCACTCAGCTACCTTCACACGACCCCACTTCCACCTCGCTCGAAGGTAGGCCGATCCTGTTTGTGATGGGTTCACGAATCCACGTCTGATGCAGCACGCTTGAATCTGCCAATATCAGCAGACTAACTAGGAGTTAGGTAGCAGCGACAGCACTACAGTCCATGTCCCATGTCAGTAGCCGGGATAGAATTATGAGCTCAGTACGCACAAGGGAACCAATAGTTCAATCAATGCCAACATCCGCGAGGATCTCTCATGAATACGCATACGCCTCGCTTCGGTTTCGGGTCTCGATACCGGATGAGAACAGTTTTTATAGGCTGTATACTATATCAGCATTTCCTCGCAGCGAAAGGTTGGGTCGCCTGGCCATCTGCCACGAATCCCTTTTGACGAGTGGTGGTTGTGAAGAAGATGGTTGTTTCAAACCCAGCTGCATAAGCGCCCTATTCGATCACTTTTTGATTCCGTCGCTTTGCCCTTCCGTGCACGATCTCTCATCATCGTGCTCGCCGATAAGAGTCGCATTGTCTCGTTTGTAACTCGACGGCATGCGTTGTTACGTATGATAGCTGCAATTCTCAGATCGCCGAAAATAGGTCCTCGAAAGCTGTATGTTCGACAAATGTACTTCTCCAATGATCATCGATCAGGCCTCAGGGCTTGTGTGCTGTACATGGTGCGTTATATATCTGCGTATCTACGGAAAAGTACTTACCTGCCCGCTCAGACTGTCTCAATTGAGCGCCTTGCGGCCCACGCGTATCTGGACGCCCTACAGGATCAATGGGGAGATAAGAGCGTAGGCACCGTCGCTCGACGTATACGTGGGACCAAGCCCTTCTGCCCAAACTCTAGCCAATAATTTATCAGTATGTATCCCGTCACTCCCACTGCTATATGGCTAACGCTCTCGCCAGTCTCTTGTACTCAATACAGGGCATGCCACTGAGTCTACATCTGTTGTCATAAGCACTGACAAACGCCACCCTGCGTAGTGCTCGACCCGACGCTGCCCCTGTTGTAGACACTGAACCGGGATCACTGGCGCCGTCCGTACAGTAGGCGATGCTCTGCCATCTCGTATCCCCGTCTTGTATAGAAGTTATAGCCGTTTTCGAAATAGTTGAGACTCCGCTCTCACGCGAAGAAATGTCGCACCATGGACCACCAAACTTATTCAGCGAATATCTCAGGAACTAGCCGTTGTATTGGCTTGAACCAAGGATAAACTTAACAGTAATCATGACCTCTATTGAGCCCCAGTACTAGTTTCATAGGTATGTGAAAATGTGAAATTGCTAGTGTTTTCAGCATTGTTCATCCTTGTTCAACGATTTGGGCCGCAATTTGGTCAGGGAGCTATGTGTGGTAGGTACAGGCATGTAAATAGAGCATTGATATAGTGCCAAAAGAGATGCATATAGCTCGCTGGCAGAATGCTCGCCGGAACTTGAGTCCGATGATTGATCACGTACTAATTTTCTTTTCAACAATCGGTCCCCTTGCGTCTGTAATCAGACAGAATTCGAAATATCGTACAGCGACTGCAGTCGGTGTATTCTGCAATTTGCTTGACCATTAAACGACGAGACATTACCAGAATTGCTTGATGGAGGTCGGACGAGTGCTTGCATCCACAAGCCATTGTTGGATGTTCACTATCTTGGAGTTTTCGCTGGGGCTCACTAGAGATGGTGTACTGGATGTAGAATAATCAAGGTTCGAAGGAATCGGGTGAGTTTTGAGCGAGATATTCGCTGAATAAGTTTGGTGGTCCATGGTGCGACATTTCTTCGCGTGAGAGCGGAGTCTCAACTATTTCGAAAACGGCAATAAAGGGTTCTAGCCCAGCGATCGGCAGACCAACCCGGGCACGCTATGGGCATTGCTGGATCGTACGCGCGAGTGAACTTCAGAATGCAGCAGGAAAGGAGGACGACGATTGGGCCACGAGCAATGCTGTGTCTTCGCCTACGTTGCCCGTCGTCCGTTCCTCGCTTCTTATGCTGTATCCTTGCAGCCTAGTAGGAGCAATAGAGCTGCACGCATGGGCCTACGAAGGAAAAGCTAGCTCAACCAACGTGTCGTTTCTCATACCGATGTCGAACATATGCTCATCGTTTCATCTGATAGGATGCGTATAGATACATGATTCAGGCGTTTGTATGCGCTCTCTGTGATTCAAACGGTCGTCAAGGATATCTAACTGAGAACGACGCCACGACTTACGAGGTACATTACTTTGCCAGCCGGTCTCGCAACTTATTTGCAGTAGCGCTCTGGCTCCCAACTTGGTCAACCATCCCAACCCCTTCCTTGTTGCACGACGCGTCCGTGTGCGCCCTTTCCTTGAGTTGAGGAGACGCCGCGTCAACGGGATTGGTCGAGTGCTTGCGCGCCTCCTGCGCCGCTTTCTTCGTCTGCTTCAGAGGATCTAAGCATGGGGAACGGCGTGCATTGAAATAATGAATCCGATCCATGGATTGGTAGATGTATGCATACCATCAGAGGACGCCAGCCAGCCAAAAAGGCGAGTATTGCGAAGGGAACCCTCAAATCGAATCCGAGACCGGAGGGTGCTGATAACAGCAGTGGCCCGGATTATATTTGAGAAGGTTGGGGACATGGTGGTGGTTCGAGAGAGAGAATGGTGGTGGCAAACGCAAAACCAAAATGGCTTTCAACTTGGGTCAATGGCTCCATATCTGCGACCAGAATGGCCGGAAGCCAACCCCGCTCATTGTCAGATAGACCGTCGAGAGCTTAAATCCCTCCGAGGGGAGACGATAATTACTTCTGGGTACGTGCTCGGCAAGCTGGTATCATGGTCGGTGTCCTGAAGGCAAGATGGTCCGTGCGTTGCCCCTCCACAGTCGGAGAGCAGAAGATTCAAACTCAGTACTCAGCGCCAGTTTTCATTCAGGTCGCGACTTGCAAGAGGCTTGTCTTTCTCCACCTATCTCATGATCGCACACGCCGATGGAAAACAAATGTCAGCGTCTCAAATCTATCGGATTGCGCCGTAAATACGCAACGTTTCGATCACTCCCAAGCGTTGAGATTCGAGAGCCAGCCAACGAATATGTTGGTGCATCGTTCATAGCAATATGCTCGTAAACGAATAATACCCGTTGATACATAGGTGCGTTGTTCGTCACTACGTTTACGGGGAAATAAGAAGTATATCCTGACCTCTTTATTTATTCAGATGTCCTTCCGCTCGCTGCACCGCCTTCTTGAGAGGGCCGACGAGAATGTGTCATTCATTTTTGTAGGTCTGCTATGGGAGAAGCCATGACGCGTCCCACGAAGTTCCTGTTAGGTACTTCATTGGCACACTTTGGAGGGATGGGGGGAGCTTCGTCCAGTCGTCGACGCCAAGATATTGAAAACAAGCCGGTAAGTGGATATCTTATTGTTCACAAACGAAGGAGGACTAACCCTGGCCCCGTAGGTGAAGGATAGAAAGATGATGGGACGCGCGGGGGATACTTCGTCTCTCTGCTCCATGTAAGCTTTCATCTCAAGTCTCGAATATCGACGTTGACGATATGGTGTGCTCCGCAGATCCCATTCAAGGCTGGCCCGCTCCATTGACATTATGATGAGGAAGGTCGTCTTTTCTTTCCCAGCGGACCCGAAACTTTGTGTAACTCTTAGTATTCCCAGCGTGTTGTTGCTTACATGGAATAAAACGCCTCCTTCAGCCCGAAGCTCGGCATGATGTTGATGTCTCCGGAATCTGACCACAATACCATTTACTAGAGGTATAGCGCCATAGCAATCGATGGAACAGATCCTGCACACCATCTTCAAATCGGAGAAGACTGGGATACCGAAATAGTTCGAGACCGGATAGAACGACGATCAGCGACGCTGATCACGCAAGATCTTGGTCGGAGCACTCAAGGAAGGCCACAGGTGTCGCTGGGTTCCGATCATTGGCTTCCTTCCGGGACGTATCCACTTGGATCGTCGATCCATCTTGGTACTCATGCACACCACAGACATTGGAAACGTACGATTGATTGATGGGATTTAGGTGGTATATGATGCTGTGAAGGGTGCCCGCGAAGGCATGTTCTCTGTTTTCTCTTTCCTCGTCCCCTCCTCCGTCTTTCGTCACTCTCCACAGGTCCTTATGCCGACTCCGTCCACATCTAGGGTGTGGCCAACGTTTGGCCCGAATCCGCTGCTTCCAAGAACTAAGTGGGCTTTCGTCGGTGTCTTACATCACTGTTGGTACAGTCACTTCGGGTATGGTGCTGCTGGTAGACTGTTAGCGCGAGTTAGGCCATATGATCAACAAAGACTCACGATCGCTGAGGTTGTAGGACTCCGCAGCGCCATAACGCAAGATCCAAGACATTGGGAATGGGGTGATGGTGATACACGTGGTGACGCTCGAGTCGTCGAGTTGGCATTCAGGTTTTCGTTTTTTTTTGTGTTTTTTTGGGACTTTTCTGCGAGTGCGTTCATGTATTTCGTTCTTGATGTATGTCTTTCGTGTCTTGGGGACCCAAGATCCAAGAAATGGAGTTCGTTTGCATGGCTAGTTTGTCGTCTGCGTGTTCAGGAAAATTGGGAAATTAGTTAGACTAAGTTGCTGCTTGATATCCGTGAGGAAGACGTACGATAACGATGAACAATAAGAGCAAGAGGAGAATGCACCACCCACGATGATGTTCCTCGTGATTTCCTTCACCTTGAACTCGGTGTTCCTCTTGTTGTGGGACTGCGTGATGACCGCGTGCAGGATATTCGACGCCCTAGGAAGTAATGAGCACGAAGTGAGCAATGAGGGCGCAATCACTAAGTCCTCCACGAGTGAGACTCGTACCTGATGCCTTGGAGGACCGACATCGACATCGACATCCATCATGTCATCAAAAGCTCTGTTTCCATCGTTTGATTCCTTTTTTTCGTTTAGTACAGAGGCGGTAGTCAGAGTCAATACTAAGTCTCGACTCTCGACTACCAACAGTGAAAAGAAAGGATTTCTTACCTTGAGTCCAGCCCAATTGCTGTTACCACGAGCACTCCAGGTGAAACCCGATCTCCGTGCAAAGTTAGAGGAGCTGTGATATGGACGAAGTCGGCGGCAGTGCTTTGGAGAGCGATGAGCAGGCATCTCGTCCAGAGGAAGGTGAGCAACGTTGAAAGGCTGTATACAGTATAAGGCTGCGGGAGAGGGAGGTAGCGAGTCGTTTTCTGGGAATCTGGATTAAATACGGTGCCAGTAGGGTGCCATAACGTTATTTTTCTGTTAGGGAGGACCCCAGTATACGCTATGCGGCCAAATCGCGCTGCACTGATTTACGCTCCAAATTTGGCACGAAGTTGCTGGTTTGTTAGCGCTCTACGGTAAAAATTCAGCAAAAGCGGCGACCAAATGGACCCAAATCCGTGGCTTGTTTCCTCGCCGTTTCCGAAATATGTCACGACGGCTTCGCTGAACATGATTCCTACGTACAGGAGCACTTGGTCGAAAGGACATTCGTTTTATTTGGGATATCTTGTACTATCTCGTCAGATCTCACCATAGCTTGCCATACAATCATCTACTGCGCGAGAACATGCTGAGGGACACCGTCCTCAGGGGGTGCAATTAGGAGCTTGCAGGCGCCCCAAATTCGTGGACCCACAACCTGTCACACGCCACATCTTTATTTCTCCTCCAAAATGCTACTTCACAATCCCGGACTCCATCTGCAGTCGTCGAGGACAGCAACATGCTACATAGCTTCGTCGTAGCCAGGCTGCTCCCTCGTCTGCCTGCATGGACTCCAGCTGGCCGCAAAGTTGCATCCTCCATCGTCACCAAGCCGTTTCTCGCCCTCCACCTCCGGGATACCGATCCAAACTTTGTCCGGGTGCCAAATCTCTTCGTGATCACCCGCGAGAGACCCCACTTACCGTGGAGCGAATATTTCGCGCTTAATTCGCGTTCGGGCGTGGGTGGGCGCAGCTTGACTGTCATACCACCACTTCCGTTCAACGACCCTCTGTATCTATCTGTTACACCTCGCATTTGCGCTCAATTCGACCGCGAGGACCAAGATTCCATTGAGCTTCTCCAAAACATGGATTATCAGCTAGATCCGACCAGCTTCGAAATGTTCTTGAGGGCGTGGAATGATGCTGGGCCTTCCGTTCCGGTTGTTGGTACGACGGGAGGAGACGACGAGCCTGGTAGTCGATGGGATACCTGGAGCGGACAATCACCCAAAGAAGCACCAGGTATCTTGTTCGCGGATCGAGACGTGCAGTTCAGGTTCGAAGCCCTCCCTATGAAGCAGCTCCCCAGAGAATTCGGAACTACCGTATTCGACGAGCTACCATTGATACGCCAGTACGTTGAGTAATATCGAGCAAAAGCTCAGCATCTCTGATTGATTTAATATCCAGACTGACATTGGACTATACCTGGAAGACGTGCAACACTGCTATACTATACATACAGTCCGTACGGGAGGTATTAGTAGCTCACTCCCACATTGGCGAACTTACTGACTCATTAATGTTAGGCAATGCCTCGACTCCTCTCATCTGGCTAAATATTTCGTTGGCCTCGCCTGATGCCTCTTGAAGAATCATCGCTGAATCCCTTCGTCGAATCCGTAAGACCATGTACCCCTCATTTGCAGTCCCTCCCGGTAGTGCACGATGGCGATCCAAAGATAGAGCGTGAAAGCGAAGACGGCGAATGGGACAATGAGCCAGATCTGGAGTTAGACATGGCCAAAGCAACCCCTGTAGTCGTACCCAAGGTTATCAAAATTGTCCTAATCGACCCTCATATACTCATCGTACGTGAACTCTGAAGTGATTTCTCTTACCGAGCACGGGATACTTAAGGGACGTCATCCGCAGGATCGGGACGGTCCATTGCAAACAGCTCTTTCTCACATTCTCCCCCCATCCCAAAGTTCGCTTTCGGCGAAGGAGTTGCTCGATCTTTATGTGGAGTATGAAAATCTTGGGAGTTTCGATCAAAAGCCGATGTCCGTGATGAACATCGTTCGTAGTGTTGCTCGCTATTTGGGCGCCTCGGTGGACGAGTCGACGATTAACGATGCAATGGAGTCGTATGGGAAAGCGTCGCAACGCCCGGAAGCTCAAACACTGATCACCAAATTACTAGAGCGAGGATACACGCCCATGGCCATCCCATCTACAGCCAAGGAAGCAAATGCACAGTACGATGGTCTTTCTCTCGAGTTATATTCCCATCCGCTCGTAGACGATGCATCGTCGCAGACATACTTCGCAGGATTATGGCCAAAAGCTCTCGAGTTCTGTAAGACATCCGATCCCGACATTCGCCCTGACCAGATTCTCGTTCTATCGTCCGACCTGTACCGAGTTTGTGAAACTGCAAGTCAAGCCGGTTTTCCGACCGCTTTCCTCAAAGCTGAAGGCACACGCAGCGCCAAGCTGAAAATCCCAACGATTGCGCCTACGTATACCCTGACATCCTTACTCGACTTGTCAACCGTCCTAGACGAACCTTTGACGCCCGTGACATCACCCAATCCACCCAAAGTGTCCAGGCAGAATCCGCCTTTTCGCGTGAGGGACAATTACCAGTGCACATTTTTATTGGGATGCGGATCGTTTGGTAGGCCACCTCTTTCCGACCCCGAAGGTATCAATATTGATTATTAATGTTCTAATTCTATCGCTAATCTACAGCCTACGTCTGGAATGGTATTCATGTGCACACGGGAGCTGGCGTCGCCCTAAAATTCGAAATCATGGATCCCTTAGTTCCATCAACGTTGCCATATGAAGCGGCGGTATACGCGCATCTCGAGGGCGTCGAGGGCATTCCGCGCATTCACTGGTCGGGACAGGACAGGAACGCGAACGTAATCGTAATGGACAAACTCGGACTCAATCTCGAGCACCTGCGACGGTTCTG
Organism: Pleurotus sapidus; assembly: GCA_026743855.1. Taxonomy (NCBI): domain Eukaryota; kingdom Fungi; phylum Basidiomycota; class Agaricomycetes; order Agaricales; family Pleurotaceae; genus Pleurotus; species Pleurotus sapidus. The sequence goes on from JANBWZ010000017.1 coordinate 798,301, forward strand.
TCGAGGTCAATTGGGATTAAAGACCATCCTGATGCTCGGTGAACAGATGGTGAGTTGTTCCCCGCTCGTCGTGAATTCCCGAAGATATAATGTCATGTTTGTAGCTCTCCACAATTGAACAAGTTCATGCCAGGGGTATCATTGTGCGCGATATCAAACCCGAGAACTTCGCCATGGGTTATCTGGAAGATTATCAGCGACTGTACCTCTTCGATATGGGCTTGTCCAAGCTCTATCTCGATCCCGCGACAGGCAAACATATGGCATTCCGCGAAGGGCGTGGAGGGATCGGCACCCCGCCATAACGTTCATTTCGGCCCAGGTACCTACACGTTTGCTTGTCACCGTTGCGTTCATCCTGTCCACTTACGTTGATCCTAGAACCCGGTAGGCGAGACGACGTTGAGGCTATTGGCATCCTCCTTCTGTACCTCCTGCACGGTCGTCTCCCCTGGCAAGGTATCTGTGCTCCCGACATTCCTGAAAAGCTACGCCGCATCGGTGAGATGAAGCGGGGTGATCGCTTCACAGATCTGCTCGCGTGTTCTCCAGACTTTTTCGCACCATTCTTTTCACATTGCCGCGGGTTGAAGTTCGAGGAGGAGCCTGACTATAGGCTTTTAAGGACGTTATTAAGAGACGAGATGAAGGCTCATGGATGGGAGTATGACTGGAAATACGACTGGTGGCAACCAGGCGAGAGGGGAACTTTGCTGCCCGATGAGTACGAAGTCCATCCGCGCTTTGTAGAGCCGATAAGACATACACTTGATACGTGGTAATTAGTGCAAGTATTGGGCATTCACGGTGGAGGATGGTTCGATCATAATGATACTCATAGTACATGTTCCAGTATCGTAAGTGCGTGAGTCGACCACAATTGCTCGATGGTTATATGCTTCTGGCTTTCTGCGAGGTGATGTTAGACAAGTATGGGACATTCGCTATGAGATTGCACCGTTACCTCAGTCTCTACATCCCCGTCAACCGATATATCTGTAGTGACGGAGATCTCTAGATCGTGTGAAGTTGGGGTTTCTGAATTCGCGAATACCAAAGAGGTACCGTGCCCGTCAAGAGCATGCTGCGTGAATGACCGATGATTCAACCTGAGGCAAATACTTTGTAAGTATCGCGGTAAGAAATGTGTATCGCCGAGGAGCTCGCGTTGCTAACACTGAAAGAAGATGAGTAAATGAGTATTGTCAAGTACAGGCGAGACGTACAATTTCCAATGATCTGCTAGACTCCTGATGCCTTGCATGGCACCTCCTCCATCTGAAACCGGAATGACGAGACATGATAAGTAGTCCAAGGGTGTGCTGAGAACTTGCAAGTACGAGGACCATTACCACAAACCCCACAATACTGATAGTATTATTAATATAGGCCGCGAAGACTCTTACGCACATCCTAGTCATAATCCCGATGTTGATGGCCCAAAATTTTGTTGATCAAGCTACTGATTCTCATCAGGATAGTTTGACGAGCCCATGGTATATATGTATACGACGCACGCACCTTGTTCTCATACCAGATCGCGGCTGATGGAGGTAATATCCGAGAGAGGCCACAAGTATGCGATCGGTAGCAACATTCAATGAAAAAGAGAAGATGTTAACCGCCTGTTAACGGATTGAAAATCAGTTTCTCGAGTTCAAAGGGGCGGACGAATACCCTGAAAGCACGGGGGATGAACAGATTGTTCTACAGCGAGAATGTAAGGGAATGTGAGTGTCAATGTCGAGCCCAGTAACACTGACAATGGTCTACTTACAAGATACCAGCGACGACTTTGATAAATCAGAGTTTCGTTATCGCGAGATGTCTAGCTGGGCACTTACCCCAAGTAGAGCCTAACGAAGATGATTCCGTAATGAATTGTTCTCCCGGGGGCTTTCAAAAATGACATACTCGCGTGCAAGATAGCCAGTACCAGCTGGCTCCGCGAAGAAATTCTGTGAGAATTGCATCGATAAGAACCTACGTCCTCTACCTACTAGAAAAAGGAAGAGGGCACGTCTCCGGGAGCTCACTAGCCTTTGTCCGTATGATACTAGAGAATAGATGTATGGGGCTCACATTTGTATACACGCCACACGAAGAATGAATGCGCGGCGAAAATAATAATGCCCTGTAATATCCGCGTCATTGGGATCGGATTTGCGCTCACGAATGACTTCTTACTTACGGTAAGGAGTACCATGGCCTTTGAAGCGACAGTCAATGATACTAAACGGATAGATACGACAAGAATCTTACGGGACAGCCTCTAGAATATCCATTGAGTGTGCCCGAAACCGTTCGTACCTGAAGAACTCACCAAGTGCGATGAAATATTTGAGCGACGCTCCCTATTCCGGCAAGGAAATAGAAGTAAATGACCTCAGACACGGACACGGTGTGCAACGCCGCCAAGACCTAGGCGGGGTGAGATGATTTTCAGTGAGGTTCACTCACAGGACACAAGAGTATTCACCAGATGAACGCGACCTACGAAACGATATTATGAGTATAAGTTCTCGCAAAATATTGGAGTGGATATTTTCCAGAAGTTTCAGAGCTCGTCCATCTCCAGGATAGTGCTGGTAGTAGTGCCACGTTTGTAGCGTATTTGCCCCCAACAGGCTTGGAAGATCGTCAGGATAATTAATGACATGGGATCAACGCTCTTACTGACCAGATAGAGCATAGACCACCGAGCAAAATGGGAGCTACACCCATCTTTACCTCCGCTATGACCTTTGATGAAATGGGTATTACGCCGTTCATGGTGATGTATCGTATCCTGCCGCGGACAGGTTTATATACCTTCTGCGATGATCGCCGCGCAACACATCTTGCACTGCTGGAAACCATCAGCTGATCGCACGTATCACAGGTAGCTGAGACCCCCGTGAGCCAACATGGAGGCTGCTACGTATCCAATATTACTGGACAACGTACCAATACCAGGTCGATCGTTCCAATAGTTCGGGAACATTCTAATCTCTGGCCGTCTTTGCTTCCGTGTACATTCTCATTATAGACCGTTTTCGTATTGAACACCGCATGGCCGTTCGTATATTCGTAGCAAGGCTGGCTAGCTAGATAGATATCAACATATCATTCGTTGAGGAGCCACGTACCAGGGCAGCGGTCCATAGAATTTGACCTGCGCTGCGCTAGGGATCTCATCAGCTTCAATGGACAGCGAGGGTGACTTGAGCAACTGACAGCACGGCTATAACACTCAAATAGTGAAGACCGAACTACCCGCAGGGTGACGGAAACTAGCCAAACTTGGTAGCATGGGGAAAGCGTTGCGTCTACACCATCGCCATCCATCGGTTCAGACTTGGCATCCCAAGTAGCACTTTACATCAGAGAAATACCCTGTAATCATCCGAGAAAACAAGCAACGACCCTCAATTACACGTATGCAAAGGCGCACGAGAACTAAGAAAAGTTCAAATCGAGAGTTACTTTCTTCGAGTACACCTGGCTGTACTAAACCAGGTATCAGAACACTGCAATCACAACATGAAGAAATACGCACGATTTCCTGGCGTGGCCTAAGCCATTCATAGGACTGAAAGTCTGAGATTTCATGTCATCCAGGGAGATCATAGGATATGACGCTGAGACATACCTAAAGTAACAGGAAAAGCCGCGGGATTCACGAACTTCAGTACGGAGAACGCGACGAGGGGGTAGGACGTCGATGGCGCAACCTGGATGGACGACATTATGTCAGAGCTCATGCTATAGCGCTATTAAGGGAACGAAGAGCATAAGGCACTCACCCGCTTCTGGAATTGTAAGGCGAACTGAACGCCATTAGCGACTTCACTACTAGTCTGCTTCGTCTTGACAAGGGTAGAGTTGTCCTTGTACGCCGCGTCGAACATGAAGACTTCATTTCCGCGGTTCTTGAATAGAGGGATTGACTCTTGGTAATTTATTGTATCTGGGGGAATAACGCCGTTATGAATACGTAGTTTGCCTGAAACATTAGTGGAACGCACACTGATAGTTGTCACCGGACTGGGATGCGCTGTCGGTCGCAGGAAACTGCTTGATCGAAGACAAAGACGTCGACGCAAGGACCTTCTGTACAAAGTCCGTACGCTCGCTGGTTCCTTGGGTTGGGGGCATCTCCAAGAGACCCTGGTGCACGACCATCACCGTGATCACCCCGCCTTTATCCCTGAAGCGCGGGTCGTCAGGGGCCGCGCCGGAGACGTACACGTAGATATCGCAACGCCAATTCAGAGTCGCGACCCAAGTCCCAGAGCGATTCTTATACTTGAGATTATCGAAGATCGTCTCGCTCTGCCTACGTGACATATAAAGAGCCGTAAGCTGACGAGCAGTCAAGAAGGGCAAAGGAGAGGCAGACCGTTTGAAGTAATTTGTCCCAGGTGGTGGCATCAACCGGACGACCTGCTCGAAATCGTTCGACATGTTTGTGAAGTTGAAGTTGAGAGGTTGAGAGTACTCTTCGTTGTATCGTTTGGGTGACCAGAGATGTATATACACTGCCGCCGACTCGCCGTGGCGTAATGTAATGAAGTCGAGAAGGAATCCAAAGCTGTTGAAGGGAACGGATCGGGTCAATTAGCATCAAGTATGACAGACGCGAGAAGGAACTCACCTGTAGATACGGCTGAAGGGCATTATGTCCACCCAAGATTTCGGCCTAAGGGAGGATACGAGGATTTAGATACTTCATCAACGGGGTGAATGCGGGGGAAGGTGGGGAAGAGAACGACCTAGAGCTTCACGAGTGTACGTGAAGTCGGACTTTCGTGTACTACTCGGGAGAAGCTGCGAAAGCATCTCTCGACGATGTTGGGTAGGAGGAGCTAGCTGGAGTAGCTCAGTTGGCGTGCCTCCCTAGTACATCGACAACTAGACGCTATTTGCTGGTCTACCACCTACGAGCAAACAGACGTGGTTTCTACTGAACCAGCCAGGGCCCTCGAGGGCGTTGAGAGAGCCGAATAGAAAAATTGGAAGGAAGAGCTTCATTGATGGTTGAGTTCGCACGTCAAAGTGTACAAGCACACGAATGCTTTTACGCCTTCTCTGCTTAATTTAATTAACGCCAGGCGTAAACAGCGGCTATGCACTCAAAGGTGGCAGTAGCTCACTTGCCCGTGGCCGCAGTACTAGAGGCTCGAGATGTAATCCAACGGACGACGAAGATACGAACTGAAAGCAGTCGGTGGCTGACCTTTCCAAGCGTCCAGACTACTGGAGGGTATAGTCAGCAGAAGCGGACAAGAATGGAGACAGAAGGCACCTCTATGGCCACCTCGGCATGTCATGTCCGGGTCCAGCTCTCTGCCCATGCTCAGGCGCCGTCAACAATCCCGCCACGACTGCCGATCCTTCCTGTTTGCGCTTCAACCGATCATATACCGCCGTCACCGCATTCGTAGTATCAGCAATCAGCTGTGGCTCACTTGGAACCGCTACAACCACTCCATGATGCTCCGATCGCGACGAAGACAACAAGGGGAGCGCGCCGACGCCAGATTGGCGTAGGATGTCTGATAAGAATTGGAGAGATTGCTTCAGCGTTTCCAGATCAGCTATAGGTAATCACATCATGAGTTCATTGAGGCGATGTTCAGAAGAAGTGGATCCCGACCTTCAGCTTGGTAGGGAAATATTCCGGGCGTGTATGCTTCCTGTCTGAAATGTTATCACCTCCAGCATTGAGTGTCACCCGCGCGATCGAAGTCAATCAAGCGTACGAGTTGCGGAGAACGGTTCTCGCTAGAATATTGACTCTTTCAACATGGTCTCGTATGAGATGTATGTTCTCCTTGAAAGTATCTGGTGAATTCGGATCTGCTCCTTGGTGAACAAGACGAATGCTGTCTGAGGAGACAAGAGTTGGCGCTATTAGGCTATTTGAAGAGCTAGATATACCGCTATGTTGGGCGTAAGTCGCCGAGCTTGCTATCGATGTGACAGAGCTCAGCGAAGGACCTGACGGTTGCATGGTGGAAACAAACTCGTTGAGATACTGCCAAGCGCCCAAACGGACATTAGAACCGTGAGGAATGGCTTCCTTATTCGGCGTTATAGGACGGGACCAAACGGCAAACTTCACTCGAGAAAGATATTCGACTACTTAGCTTCTAATCCCTGACAAGCGGGCGTTGAGTCAATGTACAAGAATATCGTTTCTAGATTCCCGCTTGAGCTTTCCTACAAGCTACTACTGCATGTCAGAACCTGCCTCACCTACGCCAATACTGCTGCAGTCAAGCAGCCTCAAGCGGATCGTGTCCCAGGATAATTGATACAAGTGGGTGCTTTCAATTACACTGGCCATGTCCACTATGTAATGGCGACCAATTAGTAAAATACATGTACAACATCGCGTTCTTCGCGTCGTCTTGGCCGCTATTCAAACCGCAATTGAGCGACCATATCTATGAATTTTGACCGTACGCTATCCCAAGGAACGGCATCCACCCCACCTGCTCACTCGTAGCACATCGCCAGTGGTTTAGCGACGCACGAAGAAGATGGATACGATCATGGCAAAGCCATTCACGCCAAGGAGAGACCAGAACGACGCGGCGTAGCCAGCATGTTGTGATATCGGGTCCAGAGCGCGTCCTGAGTTCACGCCGAGCCTGATGGACGATACGACTACAAAACGACACCCACAATCAGCATCACCTCGTTCACTAATACCGAGGGACTTACCAGCAAGACCCAGCGTAGCGCCCATCTGGTACGCCGTATACGTGACGGCGCCGACGACGCCCTCCTCACCCTCTCTGGCCCCGCTCATGATCATGGTCGTGCATCCTACGTACACACCGCCCATACCCATGTGCCCGATGATTAGCCCCGTGAATATGTGGGACCAGTACTTATCGGGCGTGTCCCCGAGCGCAAACAGAATGGATGCGACGGCCATGAGAGTGGGACCACCGATGAGGAGGGTGTGCGGCGCCTTGGTGATGTATTTCCCGGCGAGGTAGCAGGAGAGCACACCTGATGGGCCGAGAGGGATACATCGCACGGCGGCGATCAGGGACGAGTCGTGCCAGAGTTGCTGCGATTCGTGGAATGTAAGTACACGGTGGGATCACTAGAAGGAAGGATGATGGAGAAACGTACCGTGAACACGTCTACGAGTTGGAGCTCCATGCCGAGGAGCCACCAATACGCAGTCCAGCCGTAGAAAAACAGCGGGATGAAATTCTTGTTCGTCCATGTTTGCAGCGGGAGAGCGGGCTCCTTCACGACTTTCTCAACGCCAAAGAACGCACCCATGACCACGACAGATAAGACAAGCGTCGTGATGACTTGTGGGGATCCCCATCCTAAACGTTTCCGACAAATCAGCAAGTGGGAGGAGAGACCGAGAGTGCTGGGCGCTACCTGAGTCAGAGCTAGCTGATATAGCATAGACAAATAGGATGAGCCCGGCCGTGAGCGTTAGAACCCCGGGTAGATCAATGCTGCGCCGTTTATCCGTTTTAGGCACCGGGTTCGGGAGAATGAACCACGATACTATTGATGTGGGGATGACAGCGATCGCGATCAAATAGTGGACTGGTGGAGATACGCGGGTTAGTTGGTAAGTCAAGGTCGGAGGTCATATATGGGCGAAAAGTTCAACGTACCCCAGCGCCAAGTCGTCCGAGCTGTGAGGACCCCGCCAATGATAAAGCCTAGAACGTTTCCGATGGCGCCAGCTGAGGCATACCACGCGTAGGCATGGTTCTGCTCAACAGGATCCTGGTAAGCTATCCGTATCATCGCCAGGGATGATGGAACGTTCATAGCAGCCCCTGAGCAAACGCCGAGTCAAGATCTACGTCGCCAATAAGTTGAGAAGTTTACACGCACCGATGCCTTGTAACGCACGAAACACGATAGCCATGATTGGGTGAACGCTGGCCCCTACGGGAATCGCGAAAAGACCGACGACAGCAAATCCGGCACAGAAAACGGGTTTCGGGTGGAAAATGTCTGAGACGCTCCCGGATATCAACATGAACGACGCGAAAGTTAGTGTGTAAGCCGATAGAATCCATTGCAGCGCTCCTGGTTCGAATCCTAGATCGCGTCCAAGCTATTTTATGTTAGCTCGTCTCCATCAAAAGATCGAGAAACTTACCTCAGGTAGCGATATTATCGACGCATTCCCGTTGAAAATGTCAAAAAACTGGGCAAGACAAACTATAAACAGCACTAGTATCTTTCTCCTCTTGCTCAAAGTCTCGGTTGGTGGTACAGCGTTTTCTACGGCAGAAGATTCGACGTCCGATTTTTCTGTTTCTCGCGGCGTGGATTCAGTAACCGTGATTTTCTCGGCTGAAGATGAAGTCTGGCTGACTTCCGTGAAGTCCTCTGCTTGTCGGGTGCTTTCTGACGCCGTCGACATGGAGGCGGGGTATCAGAGGAGGTTATGGCACGATGCAGCACTTGTGGGAGGCGCATTATATATAGTCAGTTCATTGGCGGCTAAGTAAGCAGAAAAGCATGGCCGTTGACCCATTCGAAATAACCTTGGTGGCTTCTTTCCAAGGTCTCACGAGTGGGTCGTTCTCTGTGTCGGCTTTGGAATCAAACAACTATACACAAGCGCCTACTTGCGCGCCATGATTGTCTCCAAGTACTCACTCACGACGCCGGACTGCATAGGATGCTGCAATGTCCTCTCGCTGTCGGAGCGTCCTCGAATATACGGTGTAGCATGATGGATGTTGACTGAAAATACCCTGACGGCCCAATCGAAGCACAGTTCTTCGCCTATCAGACTTTCGTTATCGTCAGCACTGCGCCGCGTTCAAGCTCCCGGGAAAATGAACGAGTACATGTCCCATGAATAGCGACAGTTTGATATAAATACCAAGGAGTTAGTGTACTCCAATCACACACGCTTCCGGAAGTCCCGCTGCAATACCGTATTGACAAGTAGGCGATCATATAATACGAAGCACGAGGTACCGGCCAGACCTTCGGAAGTAAACCGCTGGTTTATGTCTGCGGCAGCGGTCTGGTAGCTTGTATGTATCTCGATACCATCTCTTAGAGCTGTAATAATGAAGTAGGTGTAGATGCCTGCTACCGTGAAATCACATAGGTCGCCCACACCCGTCAGCAGCATTGCCATACGGAGCCTACGCGGAGGGCGGCGCACCAAGTCGAACCCTCCGGACCCAGGTTGACATCAAGTGATACAAATGAACCTGTGATGGTGCATAGCTAAGCCTTCGCGCATCCACGGGTCTTTCCGACTCCTGCTTCTCGCGCTTTATATGGTTCATCTTCGAAGTATATGACATTCGTAATCGGGGTCCCATCCTTACCTTGCCGCAGTCCTTTGAATCGAGTATCGCCTAAAGCGCGAGTTACCGCCCATAGTAGTCGTACGCAATGCTAATGCTTCATCCTGAAAGAACAAACGGGTACGGCATGCCACGACATATGCTGCCAACACTTCATACGCAGAAGCTACTTGCGAGCTTCGTGAACTCAGGCGTATGGGGCCAGGAGAAGCCGGGAGCCATTGTAGTGCTGTGGTTGGTATGAATGACGTCGTTGTGTTTCTCGAATCGCGCCTCAAATGGGAACGCAACTGGGTACCCGTATTTGTGCCAAGAACTATAGTCGGAACAAGCATAACCGCACTGAAAGCAATTCAGAATTCCCAGCGGACCAGCACGGCGGAGAAGACGTACCTTGCTTTTGACAATAGGGAGGTTAGTATACGCCTTTACAAGCTCAGCGACGAATCCGGTCAAAGCGAGATTTGTATCATTCGTTATCAACGACTGCCACCAGACGAGTGCCGGCGGGGGCGTGGTTGAGAGGCGAAGGCGGTAGACCGGGCTGAGAGGGAAGTACGGGAGTGACGAACAAAGCTGACATATCGAGTTGTAGGTCGCCTTTGACTTGCACGCCCGTTGCTTTGTATGGTGTCGCCATTGCGAGTGATCCGCGCATCGTAGCCTCTTTCCCCGAGTACCAGTGGAACTCGACAGGCTTCGTGGGGCGAGACCCTAGCTTCGACGAGAGCTCAAAATGCCTCCAAGAGGTTGACCGTACCTGACCCGCCGTCGGCAGCCCCCGGCGCGCGTGCGGTCATCATATCGGTTCCATTCACGGTGCCTACATAGTCCATGTGCGCACCGATGATGGTGATCGGTCCTGTTTTGTCCTTTCCTGCGACACGGACGATGGTGGAACTTTGGCCCCAGGAATGGGGGACCGCGAAGGCGGTGATGCCCTGTTTTTACCAGCAATCTATAAATGGGGGTTTGGAACATACTTTAAAACGAGAGGTCTAAAGCATACTGATGCTACTCACATCTCGGACGGTCTTGAGAATCCACTTGGATGCCTCGGCACCGGTTGATGATTTGTACCAGCGGTTGTGGAAGTTTGTGAGACAGAATAAGGTGGTCATTCTCGTCCCCCGTCTTCCATACCGGCTCCAAGTCTTCGCCAAGTTCTATGAGGTGTAGTCCTTGGGCGGCCTTGGTTGTGATCTCTTACGAGGGATGGGGGAGGTGGCCTGAATCCCAATAAAAGAAAGTGCGAGCAAGACAACGAGACAGAGTGGGTTTGCCATGAACGGCGGTCTATCATCCATGATTTATATAGACCTACAACACAGTTCTTCGTTGCGCGTGACCAGTGAAACAGTACGCCGTGGAGAGCTTGAACGCGCGAATGGAGCACGAGAGCGCATGCATTAAGTCGGAAAAAGACGGATGTAGCACAAACCTTGCGGTTATTGGGGCCTCCATTCTCTGATTGATCTCTAATAAGGGGATCGAAGTCCTGGGCCCCTCATTCATGTACACGATACTGGACACCTTTGCTTGAGAGAAGGCGCTTATTACGTCTCCGTCCCTTTACTCAGACTCGGACTTGAAGAGAGCAATTCTCGTCTCGAAGATTTCTGCAACCTACAACGCGCCAAGATAGAATGCACAGGTATTCCTAAGCATCACGCCGCCATCTCATACGCAAAGGCTACGGCGAGCTTCGTAAACTCAAGGGTGTGTGACCAAGAGAAGCCCGTAGCCGTCGTCGTATCGCTCGCGCTATGAATGACGGGGTTGTCTTGGCTGAACCTTGCCTCGAAGGAGAATGCGGACGGATATCCGTTTCGGTTCCAAGAAGCGTGGTCTGAGCAACCATAACCGCACTAAAATTCATCAATCAACGTCTAAGGGCATGCCCGAGAAGAAGCAAGGATACCTTGTCTCTGACAACGCCGAGAGTGGTGTAAGCCCCCACGAGGCTGGCGACGAAGTCGCTCAAGGCGGGGTCAGTGAAGTCGGTCATTAAGGCGGTCACTGGAGTGACGCCTGGGGGCGTACTGTTAGGCGAGAGTTAGCAGTGCACCGTTGGACAGAAAACGCAGCCATCGTACTAGGCTGTCATATCGAGCTGGAGCGCGCCTTTGACCTGTACACCGTCTGCCTTGTATCTTGTCGCAATCGCGTTCGATCCAAGCAACCCGCCCTCCTCGCCCGAGTACCAGTGAAACTCCACAGGTGTTGCAGGCGCGAATCCATTACTAACGAGCACTCTAAAAGCCTCCAGCAGGTTGACTGTGCCTGACCCATCGTCGTCCGCTCCCGGAGCACGTCCGTTCATGGGACTGCCCCCGTTCACGGAGTCCATGTGCGCCCGAGGATGGTCACTGGTGCCTGAGTTGTTCCTGCCCGCGAAGCGGACGATGGTGGAACTCTGAGCCCAGGAATGGGTGAAGGCCGAGGCGGTGATACCGGACTTTCCAGCGGCGATCTGGGGATGGATTTATGAATATTTGATGCGCGAAGTATCAACGAGTGAAAGGGGCTTACGGTTCGGACGGTGTTGAGGATCCAGGTGGAGGCGTCAGCCCCGGTTGATGATCTGTAGTAGCGATTGTTGAAGCTCGTTAACGTTCCCAGGTTCGTTTGCATGTTCGTCAGCGAAATGGTAGCGATCGCGTCCGTGACGACAGATTGCTGAGATAGTTCGCCGTCTGTTCAAGGATACGTTGACATAAAAACAAACCACGATTCTAGGAATAGAGGAAGCTTACAAGAGATTTCCGCAGCTTGTACCTTGAAGTTCGATATCCTCTGCGAGAGTTCATAGGTATCTGTAACGTCAATCTATTGGATCAGACAAAGCAGTTAGTGTAAGAATTGGGGTGACCGTTCGACGGTACGCACGAATCGCGTCTGCGAGCGAATAAGCTCTTCTTTCTCATCTTCTGATTTCCACACCGGTCCCAGGCCCTCGCCAAGTTCTATGAGACGCAGCCCTTGAGCAGCCTTGATGGTAAGTCTCCGACGAAGGAATGACTGGTGCAGCCGTGCGCGCCGAGCAAGCACAGCTGCGAGCGCAACAGCGAGACGAAGTGGAATCGACATGGAGTGTACGAGCAAGAATTAGGTTCTTCGCTGAGACTCTACACTCAAGATTTATACATCCTTGCAAGATCAAGCTTGCGTAAGTGTTGTCTTTGCTGCTTCATGTGGAAGACGTACATCGTAGCGTACGAGAAGGTCCTGCGCGCACGGTAAGAAGAAGCTGCGGCACATGAAGGCTCCTTTATCTATCGGATATGCTGTAGTTATCCGGGAGATGAACTGATGCAGCACGGTTCCAGCGGTCATCTTCAGCCATTCTCGAGGAGAACGGGGGCAAAGAAGCACTATGCCTCCGTAACGACGCCAAATTTCTCCGTAGCCAAGCCAGAAGCTCTCGCTGAGCCGAGTGGGAGCCTTATCCAGCAGCGTGGTCGAGATCGTATAATGATAGAAGAAGCATGAAACATATGGTCGCCGAGGTAGTTCTATTCTGCTGAACTAAGAGAGGAGGACGAATTGAGGAACGAAGCTTTTGAGCGCCCGATCACTACTGATCATAATCGAGTTTGCACGTGTCCGATAGGAGAGCAGGGGACGAGATGCGGCCGAAGCAAATCTTAATCTAGACGGTTGAGATGGCCATGGTATTTCACAACGATTGAATGTAATCGATTTGAAAATAGTGACGGTGGGTCATCCCATCCGCCTATGTCGACGATTCAAACAACCGTTTAATTTGAAAGTAACCGCGCCAATCAAGTATAGGTCCTTATCCTCAAATGATACCCCGTACTTTAGAGAAGACGGCCGCCGTCTCAAGAGAACATAAACATACCTCAGGAAGCGGGAGTCTGCGGGCTACCAACGATGCGGATGCATATTGGCAATCACCATGTCCAGGAGTTTAACCTATCATATATCAGTAGTCAGTACTCTCACAGGCACGCGCGGAGGTGGCCTATTTTGGACGAAGCCATGCGGCCGCAAAAGCGGTGGCGATGGGGAAAGCGTCTTGACATTCATCTCCTAGCCCCTGGGGGTCCCCTTGAAATTAGCATCGTTGTGGACCCCTGCCGCGATACATCGCTAGTTCAACATGAATGCGATTGTGAATCCAGACATTAGCAACGGTTATAATTCAGGGATTGAGCTTATTGCCTACGGGATCAGCTTTAAACTTCATGAAATGATGACACATTCATGACACGCGTGTGGCATCGTGGAGGTGGGGTTCTATGGGGCAGTTCCTCTGCACGTTCGAAGCGAGGAGCCGAACTTGCGGCCTGTTGGCTGACATGCGTAAGCACTACCCAACTCATTCTACTCATAGACAAGTACTTTCGGGAATGGCACGGGGTAACGGCACGATGAAACCGGAAGGCGATTCGTACGGCGAAGGGGAAGCCGAGGTGGGAGCAAGGTGGGATTTACTTACCCTCGTCGGGAAATATTGGCTCGTATCATACTTGTACGCGATCAGTTGGGGCAAATGTTCATGAGTTGCAGTAGAGCTCACCCAACTGTGGCCTTGTTCATCATTTCAGAACCATGGTACTTGGATATATATACCATCGTGGACGTGGACGCCTGCATCCCAGGTCGTCAGGGTGCATGCGGATTTCGATTTGCGGTCATGTTTCCAGACCGGGATACGAGACCGCTTCTTCGTGTCCGTCGGCAGCCTGGAAACTGGAAATATTTATCCATTGAGTTCAGTCGCCGGTGGAGCCGATGAACGGGAGGATTATCGAATAATTTGATGGGAAGAGATGGCCGCCATCATGTTATTACCACCACGAAAGTCAAGGAAACGCGCCAGAGTGCCAGAAGTCGAGCGTGAAACCATGGAGGGACGTTTGTTGATTTCGAAGTCATGTTGGTGGTGTAAATATAGCTGAAAGTCACACTGGATTCTTCGCCAGAACATTGGCGTGGGCCTGGGCGCTACCGACCGAGCACTTCAAGCTTCAGTAGTCAGTTACGTGCTATGAGGAAGCTACACCTAGTTTTTGAGATCGACATTGGCAATAGCAAGGAGGTAGCTCTCTGATCGACATAACCAATTTGCAAGAGATTCTTCGGCACGGGCGGACGTTTCACCGTGAAAGTCAGGGAAAATCCAGCGTGAGAAAGGGACCTTAACAACATTGCGAACGGCTTACCTAATGTAGGCTTATCATCTTTTTCCTTCCCTTCCTCATCCCTCCACCGCAAAGCTCTCACAACGACAGTGACGACGGCGACGACGACAATCCCCCTTTCTCGCCGCCGCTGCTCACGATGAGCAACCACGTCCTACCCCATTCCTCTCCCTCTTCACCCGCGCCCCACGAGACCCACCACATGCTCACTGATGGACCCTCGTCACCGCCCTCGACCTCGCCGACTCCACGGTCTGCACGCTCGCAAACTCTGTCGTCCGGCCACCACAGCGCCCTGTCGCCCTTAAACCCCGCTTCGTCCGCGACTGGGACGTTTCCAATACCGCGCTCAAGGCCAGGCTCTCGTGGTTCTCAATATCTCACCAACCGCTTCGCCTCCGACCATTCAGCCAACACGGCCAGCTACTACAATACTTCCGATTCAGCGTATCCATCATTTGCCGCACCAAGTCCAACGGGGCTCGGTGGTTCAGGGACGAGAGCATCGATGGTGTTGTACAGGCTGGCGGACGACATAGTGTCGCCTGGCGGAAATAGAGATTCGGTCAGAGATTCCACATTATTGCCACCCGAACGGAAGTTCGCTCGCGACAGCGTTTGGTCATCATCAGGCGACAGCTTCGTCAGCATCTCTTCGGATAGAGACAGTAAATATCCCTCGGACTTGATGTCGCCCTTCCCTACGACCCCGAGAGGTTTGGTGCCATACGCATATGACCCAGCGTCCGACGAACTCGAACCACCCGACGAGGAGGATATGCTGCATGACCCGGATGATAAAGCGTGGAGTGAGTCGTGTTTCTGTCTTTTCTTGATGCCTGCTTCATTCCATACCTAATAGTTAGCGGCGGCGGCAAGCGGCATCCCGGCCTCAAGCGCGCCTTTCCTTGGCGAGGAATACTCAACGTCGCCGTCCTCATCATCCTCATCCTCGCCCTCCTATGTCTCTTTATCTTCTACCCGGTGCTCACCTTCTACCAGAACTCGGCAAGGAATCTGAAAATCGACGGAAACATTCGGATAAACGCGACGGGCCAGGCGCCAGTTTTGTACGTGTTTATAGGTCGCATACAAGGCGCGAGTCCTGGCTCACCTTGATGACGATCTCTGTAGATTCCAGATGCCGGATATGATTGACAAAGATACCCCAGACGCCGCGAAGTCAAGAACAGGATTTGACGGTCATGAATACGAACTCGTCTTTTCGGACGAATTCAACGTGGATGGGAGATCCTTTTACCCAGGTCAGTCTGTCATCGAAGGGCGAATTCCTTGCCCGCTTTCTCTGATTCATCGTTTTGTTCGCTACGCGTCTCAGGTGACGATCCTTTCTGGGAAGCAGTCGATCTTTGGTATGGAGTCACTGGCGATATTGAGTGGTATGACCCAAGTCAAGTGACGACGAGGAACGGCAATCTGGTCATCACGATGGATAGTATCGAGACTACGGTACCTGGTCAAACAGTCGGTGAGTCTCCGTTATAGCCCCGCCTCCTTCATCGCCATCTCTCGCAGGCCTCCCCTCGTTTTGAATATCTCACCGACAACATTATTTAGGTTCCACAGCACCTTTCACTGCCGCCGAAAACCACGCCCTGAACTATAAAAGCGGCATGTTGCAAAGCTGGAACAAGTTTTGCTACACGAGTGGGTATATCGAGGTCAGCGTGGTTTTGCCGGGAGCCAACGAGAACGCACAAGGATACGTGAGTACTCGCCCTTTCCTGTTCTTCTCGTCCTGCGGTGGTACTTGGTTGAAAGGGAAGGGGGCGACAGTTTGGTCTCCTTCCCTCCATTGCACTCCGCGTTTATATAGTCTTTGGGTGCCATCTTTTACGTGAATAGGCAACACGGCTTCCTGCTGCCTTTGTACCTAACGGTGCACTTTGTGATCCGCGTTCATAGCGCCACTTTTGGAGGCTTCGATGCACGCCTAGGGCCTCTCGAGGCTAATTTGCATTCATCGTCATCGCCTTTGCAACGCAAATGCTAATTTCGGCTTCGTTTTCTAGTGGCCTGGCGCATGGACTATGGGCAACCTTGGACGACCTGGGTACCCAGGCTCGACTGACGGAACCTGGCCGTACACGTACGCCCGCCACGCAATATAGCTTTGACCCCGTCGCTTACGCCATTCTAGGTACAACACTTGCGATCTCGGAACCTTTCCCAACCAAACTTTGAAAGACGGATCAGGACCGGCTGCTGCTCTTCACTCTGACGCCTCCAGAGAGAAGTATAACTTCGAGCTCAGCTGGCTCAGCGGGCAACGTCTCTCGTGAGTACCTCTTCGCAAACACCGTATGAACTGCCTAATCTTCCTCTAGAGCGTGTACTTGTCCTGGCGAAGACCATCCCGGCCCATCTCACGATCGTGGCCGCGGTGCTCCCGAGATTGATATCTTCGAGGCTTCGAAGGACAAGCAGAACCCCACTGGTTCCACGGTCTCGCAGAGTGCACAATACGCGCCTTTCTCTCACGATTACCTCTTCTTGAACTCGTCGGCGGATGAGTGGGAGCTGTTGAACCCCGAAATTACGCGTCCCAATGGCTTCAGAGGAAGTCCTGTCCAGCAATCGGTATCGGGCGTGTCGAAGCTACCTTCTGACATGTTCCAAGGAAGCGGCCAAAGCTGACGACTCTCGGTGAGTACCGTTGGAAAATGACGCATCCATGGCAAACTCAATTCTGCGCTAGGTTTCGAATATTGGGCTAATCCTTCAAACGTCGAGGAGGGGTTCGTAACATGGCAAGTCGACGGGAGTCAGACCCATCGGATGTGGGCCAAAGCTGTTGGTCCAGACAATGGTACGGACGGTAGTGGCATCGGACAGCGGCTTATACCAGAGGAACCCATGTCCATCGTCCTTAATTTGGGCATTTCTCGTGCGTCGGAGTGCCTTCATCGCCGTGAACAGAGTGCTAACCGTCATTGTAGCGAACTGGCAGACGATCGATTTCTCAACCTTGATGTTCCCCGCTGAGATGCTTGTTGACTACGTGCGGGTCTATCAGCGCAAGGGTGCGATCAACGTCGGCTGCAGCCCTAAAGATTATCCAACGGCCGATTACATTAACGCCCACATGGATGCCTATACCAGTACGTTGTTAGTGATGGTATTGTAACCTCGCCTTTATTAACGGTTTATTCAGACGCAAATCACTCAACATGGCCTTACGCTAAGCCCAAGAACAGCTTGGTACGTAGGATTCTGCTCAAGTTCACGTTAGCGATACTCATACTGGCTTTAGTGGGACGGCTGCTAACGGCGTTAGACAATCGAAACACCCTTGTATCATGAGCGACTGCCATCCTTTCAAGTCAGCGCCTAGCCCCCACATTCGTTTGACCTTGTCCAGGTTTACTGCCTTCTAGTAGCGGTTTTCCTGTACCACCGAGTCCCCCTTCCCTCCCTCATTGAATAGCATTGGAACATTCGTTCAGTTCGCAGGCCTGTAGCTTCATTCACGTATACTATTCGGACGCAATCCGTATTATTCCTCCCTCTTCCCTCTCTGCCTCCCCTCCCAGAGAATAACATTGCGCTAATCACCCTTGCATGTCCCAGTCGCCGTTATCACTCGCTCACCTCTTCCACTTCCATATCTGTCGTCTTATTACTCCACGGAACTGCCTGTATCGCTCTCAGCCCACCCAACCTTATTAACAATTATCATATTTGGACAGACACGTAGTAGTTTTTCTTCGTCATATACACCGAATCTGCGCTGAATACTTTACCTCTGTACGATGTTATGGACTGCGGTGCTCTTGGAGGATAGGATCATTTCGATATCCCTACCAGCCTTTTGTTCCTAGCAGATAGTTACAATTCTAGAGATTGGGATGTCATGGTCTGCAGAGTGGAGGTGTTCGCTTCCGTGTACGTATGTCATGGGACTTCTAACAAAAAGTAGGTAAAGGGTCACCTTCCCACTAATCAGAGCTCGGGGCGCCGAAGACGTTGCCTCTCGATGTCTCAATGATCGCGCTCATATCTTGTCACTTGGGTTCAACGTCAAAGAATGACATTGCCGTAGTGATGTCTGCTAAATCTACCACAATTGTTACTGGCGCTGACGTCGAGCGGTGACAGTGAATTGATAAATAGTCAACAGGCCGTACCGGTAGGGCAGTACAACAATGTACATTCACTGCGGGAAACCGTGTCAAGTGTTCGCAAGCTCGGTGTGCGGGAATGATGGGACACACGGTGCAGAAAGCACCCGCCTATACCCCTCCCGGTACGAATGTATAGTCCTCACGGTCTCGGTTAGCCTATAGTTCTAGATCTAGAGTCCCACAATCATCGTCGGTTTAGTGGTGATCTCGGCGGTCTTTTCAAGTCTTCGGACGAGGGAACGACGAATTTTATTGCCCGTGTCCGCCACAGGTAACGATCAAAGGACTGTGGCTCGTTAGACTGCGCCGGAGGTGACATAGCGCACCTCAATGTGCCGGGCTCGTAGAGTTCATCCAGGTGGCTGCCCTCCTGTTGCAGCGTCCGACACTCATACCTTACGGCTCTTCGCTGCGACGTTTTGGGCCACAAACAAGACAAAGGCAATTGATTGGCGCGGTTCCTCAGGACGAAGAGATACTCAGGTATCACGACGAGGATTTCGCGGCCTCGGCTAATGGACATGGTGATTGCTTCCACCATTACATCCATGATCGTGCACCAATACGAAGCAATCTAAAGTGGTGGACGACTGTACAATGAACATCCATGAGGAAAGGCCGGGATGAGAAACACGCGACAATATCATGGATGGTATTCGCTCACAATCTCTACTCGCGGTCGCGTGTGCTTCCAGTGGGCTGAGCATCCTTTGCGATCGTCGTGGCGAATGTCGAGGAGGTATTTACCCGTGTTTGGCAGCCAACCTTGAGAGTCGAAGCGAAGCGACAACCGCTAGACATCCTCGTGTACATGCACCACAACCACCGCAGATAATTCCCTCCTTCTGACCTCCGCATTTGACAATATTTCTTCGAGCATCCTTGCTCATCGTAGATCTTCATTGATGCTCTGGTAATTACTGACCAGATAACCTGATTTATGTATTACGCGCGGCCAATCTTATGGTGGACTCCTTTGAGAGCCTGCGCATCGGACGAGCTTGATGTGTGGCGATTATCAGCTAGGTAAGTGTCGTACTTTCAAGATTTATGGCCACGACTAACCGACATCTTCTCGATGGTTCTTTAGCGTAGAGAGTCCTCAGAACTTGCTCGCACATCCATCGTCTCGGGGACGGATAGTTTGGAACGCCTGTATCCTCCAACGAGATTCCCACTCTATCGATGGGAGTCGGCTTTTCGAATCCACCTCTGCCGACGTATATCCTCAAAATCAGGCCAAATTCGAAGCGAATCCACCAAGCGTGTCGTTGCGGGGGATGGGAGGAAACTCACTGTCGTTCTGGTATGAAGTCAGCCGTCGAAGAAGAGTCGGGCCGTATCTCAGCCATTCCTCGCCGTGGTAGGAAACAAACCCGAAGGGATACAAACGGGCTCCGTAAACACAGCAGTCGGACGCGCTCTCTTCGCCGTCAGAGGATACCATCGCTTCTTGTGCTCGTCGTGTCTGGACTTCAACGCCTGCGGTGGTTGGCTGATTTCGTCGACATCCTTCGTCATTGGCAATCCCGTCTGCAGTGGATGAGGATGCAGGTTCGCCGCGACCGTCTTGATATAGCGATGGCCCATATTTGCTGATATCAATATTTATCAGAGTATTGACACGTTGGCGCGTTTGCCACCGTCGTTGCAAAGGGTGGTCTAGAAGGTAGGAGTGGAACTTGACTAGTGGCCAGCCTGAGCCGGCGACGCCAACAAGTTATAACATGTTCCTCCCCACCCTTTTATGACTTCGTCAGCGTAGTAGGATTTTCAGCGATACATCCTAAAATAATATCAAGACACAGCGCCCTTTTCAAGGGATCAAGGTAGGAATTACTGAGCACCGTTATGATCGGTTCTGAGCCTTGCCTGATGTTGAAGATAATCTTTTCGCTTCCACCACGACTTCCCCTCTTCCTCGACTATCCCTCCCATCGTTCGCTGCTCCGGTTTGACCTTCTGCCTTTCTCTATCCTCCGATCCAGCCCCTCCTAGCCACGATCGAGGTCACATTCATAGGCATTTACCGAAACCCAGCATTTCGCATCCACGCTATGTACAGCCGCAGTTCGATACTCTACGCCGCCTATCCAATCCCTTCCTGAGAAACGTGGGCGATATTTCTTATCATATCCCTTCTACGCCCACAAAGCCGCTATTCTCGCTTGATGTACAGCAAGAGTTTGTACCACGCGCCTGATGGCTATGATGGCTTTCATCCTAGTACCCCATTGCCCTCTGATCTAACAGCGGTGAAGCGCTACTTCGTCGAAATCTGGTATATGGTAGCACCCGTCTCAACTCGTTTCCTTAGCGGCCCAATAATCACGCGTGATGGCGAGGGCATGCATGCCCTTCGTGGGACACTCGCAGTATTTCACTTTAACGATTCGGTGGCTAGCTTCGTGTTCGACATCATTTCACGGTGCATTTCGTGAACAGGATATGCCTTTTTGCATATTGATACCCTTTTGCGTACCAAGCTTTGACTAGAATAAGGCGAACAATGTGCAAAATTCACCGGAACCGTGAGCACCGCCACTGGGGTTGACTTTGGGGGTAACGACCCTTAGCGCTTAGCGCCCAGGCACATGTTACTCTCGTTCTTCTCACAGCAACCGTTTCTCTTCTTCTCTTCTGCCAATTCTTCTTGAACGTTGAAGGCCTCAAGGCCTTGAACTGAACGCGCAACATCTTCTCCTCGACGGCGCGGAGGTTCGCAGCTTCCATGTACGCAACTGTCGACGACGCTTCCCGATCGAGTTCAAGCTCCACAGCATCGCTTCTCTCGGACTTCGTCTCGGGAGTGCGCTACCCCGGCTTTCCGTCCACATGGAAGGGCAAGCAGAAATCCCTCGTGACAGACAGTGAGTGTGAAGGAGAAGGGTGTGTCGGACAGAGGCGAATCCCAGGACATAGAAGGCGGAGGTTCCAGTTCGATCGCAGAGATGAAGGTCCAGGCGCAACGGACGGAATCGTCCTCCCAATGCAGCTGGTGGGCACAGGGATTTTTGAAGCGTACGTTCTCAGTTTTACTATCGTAGCGATGCGCTGATGATGCGTCCGTAGTATCTATACCATTCCTGTACGAGTGGGCACCAGCGCGCAAAATTTCTCCATCCAAGTGGACACCGGATCCAGCGACTTGGTGAGCTGACCTGCCAGTTAACGTATATGGACTCTGAATGACCGCAAATGACCGTTCCAGTGGTTTGCGTCTAGGTCGTGCTCATCGCAAGCATGCTCGCAGACCGGTGGGCGGCTTTACGACCCCTCCTCGTCAAGACCCACAGGTCAACAATTCGAGATACCTTACCTTCGGGGCAGGGCGGCTGGACCGGTGGTATGGGATCGCTTCGAAATAGGTGGCTATAGTATCGAAAATCAAGCAATCGGTGCGTTCATAGCGCGATCGAAATCGTTGATCAACTAACGGATCTGCAGCGGCGGTCGATGACGTTTCCGACGAACCTCTGAGCTCTGATTTCATCGGGATACTCGGGCTCGCGCTGCCGATGAACTCCATCATTGCACGTGTGCTAACTCCTGGGACGAGCGATGCGCCTGATGGACAGAGTGTACCAGCCAATTTATTCTCCATCACGCCTCGTTACTGCTGCACCTTCCTACCGGTTCATCTCCATTACCCTGTCGCGCCCCGGCTCTGACTACCCACCATCTCTTCTCAGCATTGGTCGACATCCTTCTGCCATCCGAGAGCTCCACCAGGACAACGACACGGCGAAGGATCTGAACGCCACCAAGATCCAGTATTCCACCCTCGTCTCGGAGCGCAGCGGTATTTTGTTTTGGAAGGTAGACGTTCGTGGCATTACTGTTTGGGTCAATGGTGTCGCTAGAGAGGTCACACTAGCGCGAGGTGTATCTGGAACACCGTGGCCTACAGCGGTGATCGACTCCGGCGTCCCCCTCATTCTCACAACCAGTTCCATAGCCAACGGTATCTACGGTGCGCTTGGAATAGGTCCCGCGAGCGACGGACAATGTGAGTACCAACTTTCCCTACCTGCGACTTGGGAGCTAACGGTATCGAATAGACTACGTACCGTGTAACACGCCGCTCAACCTCACTCTCACCCTTGATGACCGCCTCCCAGTCGCCCTCCACCCCCTCGATCTCACCGGCTTACCCCCCAAAGACACTTCCAGCGACTTCTGCATCGGCCTCATCCAGGCAGCTGACTGCCGCCCTCTCTAGTCCCACAAACGGCTTCGGCGACATGATCCTCGGCGTCCCCTTCATGCGCAGCGTCTACACCGTCATGGCTTATGACAGCCCCTCCGAAGAGGGTGTCTTCCCCAACACGACCGTACCAACCACGGGAAGTGTAAGTAGTATTCGACCGCGGCTCGGCTTGCTGTCGTTGGTGGACCCCAATGTAGCGAATGGACGAATTCACTCGTGTTCGGGTTGCACATCAGCCGCTTTCCACTGGAGGAGGGGCAGCCGGGGGCAATCGGGCACCTAGCAGCGGCGACGGGAAGAAGATATCCGTGGGGATTGCGGTGTTGATTGGGTTGATAGGATTTTTTGCGCTCTGTGTCGCGCTATTTGCGTTGCGGTGGTTTATCACGCGGCGTCAGTGGAAGCACGCTGGTAGCTCAACGTCAGGGGCTCCAAAGTCTACGGAGTATCAACCCACATCGTCAGGGATCGCCTGATGTCGAACTGACGGCGGTTGGATGGGCGGGACTACGAGGGAAGGAGCGCGGCGGCGAGGCGAAGGTGATGTCAGAAGACGAGCTACGGGCACTGCGATACGAAGCCTACATGCGTAAGGAGCGGGTGCATAGTGACTACACCACTAGCAGCTGCCCAGACGCGTGTCAACGAGCAAGATAGTGACGCCGACGGTGAAATGGGGTTCAGGAAAGGAGGCTCCATACGAAGGAACGCCGGCGCTGACTACAGAAGACCACCATCCCACCACCCACCCCGCGTCTCCCTCGCCATCTCCATTGCCAGTGGCTCGTCGGTCTCAGGCTTCGACTTCAACGTCGAGTCGCTCATCCTATGATTCACATCCGCCACCTTCTGAGCGCGAAGCTCGCCGTTCCGTCCATGCAGATACTACGGACGAATTCGGCATCCGCCTCGATATGGTCGGCGTTGGCTCTGGGAATCGCTCAAGCTTTGTAGATACATCCTTCCTTCCACATGCGACATCCTCTTCCTTCCCGTTACCAAACCCACCTTCAGGACACTTGCCGCATCAGGCAGGTTCATAACATTCATTTGGTTCTCCTTCATCTATACCTCGGACAATTGCTGTCTCGCCGTTTGTTTCGCAAAGGCGTATCCACGTTCACTGACTGACATCTATGACATACTAGTAATTATCTCCACACGAGCATGTAATATGTACATCTACGGTCCGACACCTACGAATATAAGAAACAGGAATGCGGTATTCAATACGAAAACGGTCTATAACGAGAGTGCACACGGAAGCAAAGACGGCCAGAGAGTAGAATGCTCCGAACTATTGGAACCATCAACCTTGTGTTGGTACGTTGTCCAGTAATATTGGATACGTAGCAGCCTCCATGTTGGCTCACGGGGGTCTCAGCTACCTGTGATATGTGCGATTAGTCGATGGTTGCCCGCAGTGCAAGATGTGTGGCGCGGCGATCATCGCAGAAGGTATATACCTGTCCACGCCAGAGTATGTGATACAGCACCATGAACGGCGTACCCATTTCGTTGGAGGTCATAGCGGAGGTAAAGATGGGAATACGCCACAAACGTGGTACTACTACCAGCACTATTCTGGAGATAGACGAGCTCTGAAAGTTCTGGAAAATATCCACTCCAATATTTTGCGAGAACTTATACTCATAATATACCGTTTCGTAGCTCGCGTTCGTCTGGTGAATATTCTTGTGTCCTATGAGTGACCCTCACTGAAAATCATCTCACCCCGCCTGGGGTCTTGGCGGCGTTGCACACCGTGTCCGTGTCTGAGGTCATTTACTTGACGGAATAGGCAACGTCGCCCAAATATTTCATCGCACTTGGTGAGTTCTTCAGGTACGAACGGTTTCGGGCACACTCAATGGATATTTCAGAGGCTTTCCCGTAAGGTTCTTGTCGTATCTATCCGTTTAGTATCATTGACTGTCGCTTCAAAGGCCATGGACTCCTTACCGTAAGCAAGAAGTCATTCGTGAGCGCAAATCCGATCCCAATGACGCGGATTTCACAGGGCATTATTATTTTCGCCTCGCATTCATTCTTCGCGTGGCGTATATATGAGTAAGCCCCACACATCTATTCTCTAGTATCATACTGACAAAGGCCAGTGAGCTCCCGGAGACGTACCCCCTTCGTTTTTCTAGTAGGTAGAGGACGTGGGTTCTTATCGATGCAATTCTCACAGAATCTCTTCGCCGAGTCAGCTGATACTGGCAATCTTGCACGCGAGTATGTCATTTGTGAAAGTCCCGGGGAGAACGCTTCATTACGGAATTATCCTCGTTAGGCTCTACTTGGGGTAAGTCTCCGACTAAACATCTCGCGGTAACGAAACTCGGATTCATCAAAGTCGTCGTTGGTATCTTGTAAGTAGACCATTGTCACTGTTACTGGGCTCGACATTGACACTCACATTCTCGCTGGAGAACAATCTGTTCATCCCCCGTGCTTTCAGGGTATTCGTCCGCCCCTTTGAACTCGAGAAACTGATTTTCAATCCGTTGACAGGCGGTTAATATCTTCTCTTTTTCATTCAACGTTGCTACCGATTGCATACTTGTGGCCTCTCTCGGACATTACCTCCATCAGCCACGATCTGGTATGAGAACATGGTGCGTGCATCGTATACATATATACTATGGGCTCGTCAAACTATCCTGACTAGAATCAGTAGATTGATCAACAAAATTTTGGGCTATCAACATCGGGATTCTGGCTAGTATGTGCGTAAGAGTCTTCGCGGCCTATATCAATAATACTACTAGTATTGTGGGGTTTGTGGTAATGGTCCTCGTACTTGTAAGTTCTCAGCACACCCTTGGACTACTTATCATGTCTCGTCATCCCGGTTTCAGATGGAGGAGGTGCCAAGCAAGGCATCAGGAGTCTACCAGATCATTGGAAATTGTACGTCTCGCCCGTACTTGACAATACTCATTTACTCATCTTCTTTCAGTGTTAGCAACGTGAGCTCCTCGGCGATACGCATTTCTTACCGCGATACTTACAAAGTATTTGCCTCAGGTTGAATCATCGGTCATTCACGCAGCATGCTCTTGACGGGCACGGCACCTCTTTGGTATTCGCGAATTTAGAAACCCCAACTTCACACGATCTAGAGATCTCCATCACTACAGATATATCGGTTGACGGGGATGTAGAGACTGAGGTAACGGTGCAATCTCATAGCGAATGTCCCATACTTGTCTAACATCACCTCGCAGAAAGCCAGAAGCATATAACCGTCGTGCAATTGTGGTCGACTCACGCACTTACGATACTGGAACATGTACTATGAGTGTCATTATGATCGAACCATCCTCCACCGTGAATGCCCAATACTTGCACTAATTACCACGTATCAAGTGTATGTCTTATCGGCTCTACAAAGCGCGGATGGACTTCGTACTCATCGGGCAGCAAAGTTCCCCTCTCGCCTGGTTGCCACCAGTCGTATTTCCAGTCATAATCCCATCCATGAGCCTTCATCTCCTCTCTTAATAACGTCCTTAAAAGCCTATAGTCCGGCTCCTCCTCGAACTTCAACCCGCGGCAATGTGAAAAGAACGATGCGAAAAAGTCTGGAGAACACGCGAGCAGCTCTGTGAAGCGATCACCCCGCTTCATCTCACCGATGCGGCCTAGCTTTGCAGGAATGTCGGGAGCACAGATACCTTGCCAAGGGAGACGACCGTGCAAGAGGTACAGAAGGAGGATGCCGATAGCCTCAACGTCGTCTCGTCTACCAGGCTCTAGGATCAATGTAAGTGGACAGGATAAACGCAACGGTGACAAGCAAACGTGTAGGTACCTAGGCCGAAATGAACGTTATGGCTAGCATATCGCGGGGTGCCGATCCCTCCACGCCCATCGCGGAACGCCATATGTTTGCCTGTCGCGGGATCGAGATAAAGCTTGGACAAGCCCATATCGAAGAGGTACAGTCGCTGATAGTCTTCCAGATAACCCATGGCGAAGTTCTCGGGTTTGATATCGCGCACAATGATACCCCTGGCATGAACTTGTTCAATTGTGGAGAGCTACAAACATGACGTTATATCTTCGGGAATTCGCGACGAGCGGGGAACAACTCACCATCTGTTCACCGAGCATCAGGATGGTCTTCAATCCCAATTGACCTCGACAGAACCGTCGCAGGTGCTCGAGATTGAGTCCGAGTTTGTCCATCACTATCACGTTTGCATTCTTGTCCTGGCCCGACCAACGGATATGTGGGATGCCCTCCACACCCTCGAGTTGAGCGTATACCGCTGCTTCATATGGTATTGTTGACGGCACTGACGGGTCGATCACCTCGAATTTGAGGGCTACGCCTGCGCCAGTGTGCACATGAATGGCATCCCAAACATAGGCTAGTAAGTGGGCGCATAGACATTAGCATTCAAAGTCGACATCGTGAAACCGTAACGACCTACCGAAGGACCCACATCCTAGCAGAGATGTGCACTGGTAATTGTCCCTCACACGAAAGGGTGGGTTCCCATTGGAGATCTTAGGCTCCTTGGGTGCCACAGACGTTGTGGGGCGTAGGACAGGCAATAAGTCATTTAAAGACGTGAGGGTATACGTAGGCGCAATCGTTGGGATCTGCAATTTCGCGCTTCGCGTGCCCTCGGCCCGAAGGAAAGCGGTCGAAAAGCCGGCTTGACTTGCGGTTTCGCAAACTCTGTATAAGTCCGACGAGATGACGAGGACTTGCTCTGGGCGGATGTCGGCATTGACTTGCTTGCAGAACGATAGTGCTTTTGGCCACAATTCAGAGAAGGACTTCTGCGATGGGGCCTCGTCCTCGACGGAGTCAAGGTAAAGCCCTAGCGATAGACCTTCGTATTGAGCGACTGCTTCTTTCGCTACTGATGGGATTGCCACTGGTACGTATCCGTGTTCTATCAGCTCAGCAACCAGTCGTTGGCCACCGGGGCAGCGGGTTGCCTTCCCATAAGACGCCATGGCCTCCATGATGGTCGTCTCGTCTACTAATGCGCCCAAGTACCGGGCAACGCTGCGAACTACGCCTATCGGGGGAGTTGGTTGCTGGTCAAGGCATTCATACTCCACGTAAAGATCGAGCAACTCCTTCTCCGAGTGGGAATATTGGGACGGAGGAAAGATATGGGCGAGGGCAGTCTGCAACGGCCCATCTCGATCCTGTAGACAAAGACCCTTGGGAACCATGTACTCCTAAAAGGAATTGATTTACGCACGATGAGGATATGAGGGTCAAGCAAGACGATTCCGATATCCTTAGCCAGAACGGCGGGTGTGGCGCTGGCGATGTCCAACTCGAGTTGGGGCTCGTTATCCCATTCGCCGTCTTCGACTTCAGGCGCGAGCACCGGGTCACCGTCGTGTACCACGGGGAGGCTCTGCAGATGAGAGGTACATAGTCTTAGGGATTCCTCGAAGGGATCCGGAGACGCGTCTTCGGTGGACGATACACGGGGTTGACGAAATATGCGGCCATCCGAGAGGAGCCGAGGCATTGCCTGAAAAGTCACGGAATCAGTAAGATCATCGGTCTGATACCAAGGCCAAATTCTTACCTCGCGAACGGACTTGATATATCGAATGGCCCAATTGCTTGTCTTCCACGTATAATCCAAGGTCAATCTACATCCCCAATCGCCTATAAGTAGTGAATTAATCGTTCATAGGTGTTACTCAACGTACTGTCGTACTAATGGAAGCTCGTCAAAGACACTGGTTTCGAATCGTTGAGGGAGCTGTCGTAGAGGGAGCGCCTCGAACCTGAACTGCACGTCTCGATCCGCGAACAAGATACCTGGGGCTTCTTTGGGTGATTGTCCGCTCCAGGTATCCCATCGACTACCAGGCTCGTCGTCTCCTCCCGTCGTACCAACAACCGGAACGGAAGGCCCAGCATCATTCCACGCTCTCAATAACATTTCGAAGCTGGTCGGATCTAGCTGATAATCCATGTTTTGGAGGAGATTAATGGAATCTTGGTCCTCGCGGTCGAATTGAGCGCAAATGCGAGGTGTAACAGATAGATACAGAGGGTCGTTGAACGGAAGTGGTGGTATGACAGTCAAGCTGCGCCCACCCACGCCCGAACGCGAATTAAGCGCGAAATATTCGCTCCACGGTAAGTGGGGTCTCTCGCGGGTGATCACGAAGAGATTTGGCACCCGGACAAAGTTTGGATCGGTATCCCGGAGGTGGAGGGCGAGAAACGGCTTGGTGACGATGGAGGATGCAACTTTCCGGCCAGCTGGAGTCCATGCAGGCAGACGAGGGAGCAGCCTGGCTACGACGAAGCTATGTAGCATGTTGCTGCCCTCGACGACCGCAGATGGAGTCCGGGATTGTGAAGTAGCATTTTGGAGGAGAAAGAAAGATGTGGCGTGTGACAGGTTGTGGGTCCACGAATTTGGGGCCCCCTGAGGACGGTGTCCCTCAGCATGTTCTCGCGCAGTGGATGATTGTATGGCAAGCTATGGTGAGATGTGACGAGATAGTACCAGATATCCCAAATAAAACGAATGTCCTTTCGACCAAGTGCTCCTGTACGTAGGAATCCGTCGTGACATATTTCGGAAACGGCGAGGAAACAAGCCACAGATTTGGGTCCATTTGGTCGCCGCTTTTGCTGAATTTTTACCGTAGAGCGCTAACAAACCAGCAACTTCGTGCCAAATTTGGAGCGTAAATCAGTGCAGCGCGATTTGGCCGCATAGCGTATACTGGGGTCCTCCCTAACAGAAAAATAACGTTATGGCACCCTACTGGCACCGTATTTAATCCAGATTCCCAGAAAACTACTCGCTACCTCCCTCTTCCGCAGCCTTATACTGTATACAGCCTTCCAACGTTGCTCACCTTCCTCTGGACGAGATGCCTGCTCACCGCACTCCAAAGCACTGCCGCCGACTTCGTCCATATCACAGTTCCTCGAACTTTGCGCGGAGATCAGGTTTCACCTGGAGCGCTCGTGGTAACAGCAATCGGGGTGGACTCAAGGTAAAAAATCCCTTCTTTTTGACTCTGACTACCGCCTCTGTACTAAACGAAAAAAAGGAATCAAACGACGGAAACAGAGCTTTTGATGACATGATGGATGTCGATGTCGATGTCGGTCCTCCAAGGCATCAGGTACGAGTCTCATTCTTGGAGGACTTGTGATTGCGCCCTCATTGCTCACTTCGTGCTCATTACTTCCTAGGGCGTTGAATATCCTGCACGCGGTCATCACGCAGTCCCACAACAAGACGAACACCGAGTTCAAGGTGAAGGAAATCGCGAGGAACATCATCGTGGGTGGTGCATTCTCCTCTTGCTCTTATTGTTCATCGTTATCGTATGTCTCCCTCACGGATATCAAGCAGCAACTTAGTCTAACCAATTTTCCCAATTTTCCTGAACACGCAGACGACGAACTAGCCATGCAAACGAACTCCATTTCTTGGATCTTGGGTCCCGAAGACACGAAAGACATACATTAAGAACGAAATACATGAACGCACTCGCAGAAAAGTCCCAGAAAAACATAAAAAACACGAAACCCTGAATTCCAACTCGATGACTCGAGCGTCACCACCTGTATCACCACCACCCCATTCCCAATGTCTTGGATCTTGCGTTATGGCGCTGTGGATTCCTACGAAGCTCAGTGATCGTGAGTCTTTATTGAACATATGGCCTAACTCGCGCTCACAGTCTACCAGCAGCACCATACCCGAAGTGACTGTACCAACAGTGATGTAAGACACCGATGAAAGCCCACTCAGTTCTTGGAAGCAGCGGATTCGGGCCAAACGTTGGCCACACCCTAGATGTGGTCGGAGTCGGCATAAGGACCTATGGAGAGAAGTCAGAAGTGACTAAAGACGGAGGAGGGGACGAGGAAAGAGAAAACGGAGAACATGCCTTCGCGGGCACCCTTCATAGCATCATATACCACCTAAATCCCATCAATCAATCGTACGTTTCCAATGTCTGTGGTGTGCATGAGTACCAAGATGGATCGACGATCCAAGTGGATACGTCCCGGAAGGAAGCCAATGATCGGAACCCAGCGACACCTGTGGCCTTCCTTGAGTGCTCCGACCAAGATCTTGCGTGATCAGCGTCGCTGTCGTCGTTCCATCCGGTCTCGAACTATTTCGGTATCCCAGTCTTCTCCGATTTGAAGATGGTGTGTAGGATCTGTTCCATCGATTGCTATGGCGCTATACCTCTAGTAAATGGTATTGTGGTCAGATTCCGGAGACATCAACATCATGCCGAGCTTCGGGCTGAAGGAGGCGTTTTATTCCATGTAAGCAACAACACGCTGGGAATACTAAGAGTTACACAAAGTTTCGGGTCCGCTGGGAAAGAAAAGACGACCTTCCTCATCATAATGTCAATGGAACGGGCCACCCTTGAATGGGATCTGCGGAGCACACCATATCGTCAACGTCGATATTCGAGACTTGAGATGAAACCTTACATGGAGCAGAGAGACGAAGTATCCCCCGTGCGTCCCATCATCTTTCTATCCTTCACCTACGGGGCCAGGGTTAGTCCTCCTTCGTCTGTGAACAATAAGATATCCACTTACCGGCTTGTTTTCAATATCTTGGCGTCGACGACTGGACGAAGCTCACCCCATCCCTCCAAAGTGTTCCAATGAAGTACCTAACAGGAACTTCGTGGGACGCGTCATGGCTTCTCCAATAGCAGACCTACAAAAATGAACGACACATTCTCGTTGGCCTCTCAAGAAGGCGATGCAGCGAGCAGAAGGATATCTGAGTAAATTAAGAGGTCAAGATATACTTCTTATCTCCCTGTAAACGTAGTGACGAACAACGCACCTATGTATCAACGGGTATTATTCGTTTACGAACACATTGCTCTGAACGATGCACGAACATATTCGTTGGCTGGCTCTCGAATCTCAACGCTTGGGAGTGATCGAAACGTTGCATATCTACGACGCAGACCGATAGATTTGGGAAGCTAACGTCGATTTTTCATCGGCGTGTGCGATCATGAGATAGATAGAGCAAGACAACCTTGCAAGTCGCGAGTTGAATGAAAACTGGCGCTGAGTACGGAGACTGAATCTTCTGCTCTCCGACCGTGGTGGGACAACGCACGGACCATCTTGGATCCATGACACCGACCGTGATACCAGCTTGCCGAGCACGTACCAGGAAGTAACCATCGTATCCTCTCGGAGAGTTTTAGGCTCTCCACTGTCTATCTGAAAATGAGCGGTCTTGGTTGCCAGCCGTTCTGCGCGCAGATGCGAAGACATCGACGCAAATTGAAGGCCGTATCGATTTTCAGTTTGCCGCCACCTCTCTTTCTCTCGAACCACTACCATGTCCCCGATCCTCTCAAGTCGAATCCGCGCCACCGTTGTTTTGAGCGCCCTCCGATATCGACCCGTGGGTTCCACTCTCAAAACTCGCCTTTTCGGCTCGGGGGCGTCTTCAGATGGTACGCATAGATCTACCCATACATGGATCGGATTTATTATTTCAGTGCACGCTTTCCCTACGCTTAGATCCTCTAAAGCAGACGAAGAAAGCGGCGCAGGAGGCGCGCAAGCACTCAACTAATCCCGTCGACGCGGCGTCTCCTCAACTCAACGAAAGGGCATACACGGACGCGTTGGAGAATAAGGAGGGTGTTGGGATGGTTGACCAAGTTGAGAGCCAGAGCGCTACTGCAAATAAGTTGCGAGACCGGCTGGCGGGGTAATGTACCTCGTAAGTCGTGGCATCGTTCTCGGCTAGATATCCTTGATGACCGTTTGAATCACAGAGAGCGCACACAAACGCCTGAATCATGTATAAATACGTGTCCCATCAGACGAAACAACGACTCTATGTTCAACATTGATATGCGAAACGACACGTCAGTTGAGCTAGATTTCTCTTCGTAGGCCCATGCGTGCAGCTCCACCTGCTCGCCAGTTGGCACTTGCGTTCGTGTGGGGCGTTGGCAGGCGCTTCGACCGCTTGGACGCTACGATATCGCTCCTACTAGACTGCAAGATACTTATCTTGAATGTGAACGCCCGCAACACCTCATCCAATCAGACGTTACCTATACCCTTTCTCATGTGTGTTCATCGACCACGTGTTGCACAGCTTCCCTTGACCCAAGCCTCTCGGGACTAGCGGCCTCGCTTCTTTTACTGACGCTCTGCGTGGGGGACGAACCTATCGTCTTCAGCACGATAAACATTGGTGATCTGGTGCTAATCGCCTTGCCGCTTCCTCAAGCATCACCACCGCTGTTGCGCTTTGATATGAGTTCACTCGTCCACCCATTGAAGCGATTGGTTTGAGGTCAGCCCTTCTTTCTCTCAACGAATTCTATCGTGCGATCCGATACTTCATCTAGGTTCTCCGTCGAGCCTCAGCGAAAGTCACACAATACCGGAGCACCACACTTCACAACCGATGTGGTTCACTCCCACAATAACAACGAAGGACACGGGATCTTCAACAATGTTCAAGGCACTCGGCGACATGGACCGCCAAGCTCTACAGTATGCAAGTAAATTAATAAAGATAGACGCAAATTCCACATCTACCTTTCCGATCTCATGGAATCGGGTGTACTACGAGGAATAATCCTCCATGTTTCTGTCTCATATCGTTGGTCTACCCTTTGTCGTCGCATTGGACTGCTAGTCGGACGTAATCAAGCACCTCTATCTCTGGAAATAATCATATGCGTCGAGCGATGGTGCCTACGCCCGTAATTATCCCAATTCATCGGTAGCGCTTTCAGATGCGCATAAGTGGCAAGGCGTTCGCGGAAACAGTATAATTGAGCGCAGGAGATGGTAAGTAAATTTCCATAGATATGCTGAAATACAACGCAGTGTACAACACAAGGAGCCTCAATCATTGCAGAAGTACACTTGTCCGACATACGGCAATCGAGGACCTATTTTTTGACGATCTATGATTCTCAGCAATGCTTCGTAATAACGCAGGCCATTGAGTTACAAAAGAGAAAATGTGACTCTTATCGGCGAGCACGATGATGGGAGATCGTGCACAAAGCGACGGAATCAAAAAGTGATCGAATAGGGCGCTTATGCAGCTGGGTTTGAAACAACCATCTTCTTCACAACCACCACTCGTCAAAAGGGATTCGTGGCAGATGGCCAGGCGACCCAACCTTTCGCTGCGAGGAAATGCTGATATAGTATACAGCCTATAAAAACTGTTCTCATCCAGTATCGAGACCCGAAACCGAAGCGAGGCGTATGCGTATTCATGAGAGATCCTCGCGGATGTTGGCATTGATTGAACTATTGGTTCCCTTGTACGTACTGAGCTCATAATTCTATCCCGGCTACTGACATGGACTGTAGTGTCGTCGCTGCTACCCAACTCTTAGCTAGTCTGCTGATATTCGCAGATTCAAGCGTGCTGCTTCAGACGTGGATTCGTGAACCCATCACAACCAGGATCGGCCTACCTTCGAGCGAGGTGGAAGTGGGGTCGCGTGAAGGTAGCTGAGTTCTCGCTTTCTTCAGCGTTGGATTGGTATGAAAGACCATAGAGAATATGGCGAGTACCTGCTGCAACGTCACCTTCCGGCTGACGAATTATCCCCATCCTAGATATCCACCACTTCATGATCCCTCTTCTGAGCTGAAACCAGGTCATCTCCCCCCGCGTTGCGCTTCGGAGCTCCATCATCATTGATGACTTCGCCCAATACCAGCGCAGGGCATCTTAAAAACCACGTTGAAGTGATGCTCTGTAGCCGATCGCGGCGATGCACAAGTAGCTCTCGACGTAGCTGGCCTTCTCATGCGAATAACCCGAGGTTGGCCTCAAGACCGGAAGACGTTCGCGGGGGCCGCAAAGCCGATTCACAAGGATTCTCGATATACCGTGGGTTGGGCACCCTCGAAGTTCTCGAGTAGGCTTGCCTTTCTGCGACAAGTCCGAGTACCCTGCTCCTTATGGCTAGGTACTTCACCCTGAGGACGTATATACGCGCTTTCGAGGCTGTTCGGCAAGTTCGAGCACCTTGGTGACGAATATGGGGTTCTACTTCCGTCCTAATTGAGATTACCACGACGGGGAATCTACAGATAATATGTGGGATTTAGAGGGGACGAGGGTGAGAGGTCGACTCGGCGGCTTTAGCAACCATCCTAAGGATAGGCATCGCGATATACCCTAATCTACAACGGCCCTTGGTTCCCGCGAATGGCTCCTTCATTCCTTGCGTTGTCGTCTAACTGCCGAAGTTGAAGATTCTCTACGGAGTGCACTTCTTGGAGGTCTGTATAGTTGGTCATCAGCCTCCTTCCGCGCTGCGATGTAGACATCGACCTTGTGCAATGCGCGGTGACAGGTCTTCCTACACGCCCGCGAACTAGGAAGTGATTGGCTCACGGAGGCTGTCGGCGATTGGAGCTGGCTGGCAGTGTATTGGCTCGCACGAAGCACTCGCTTGCTCGCCCTCCACGCCTCCAAATCACGTCGGCTCAAGTCGACTTTCCGTGGCTCGGGCTACATCATGCTGCGCCCTACTTCTCTTAAATCACCAGCGTGTCCCCAATACTGCTACTTTGCCACTCCAGCCTTTCGACCACCCTCCCCGTTTGAATCCGGGGATCCTTTGCCGACTCTGTGGGCTTTTAGGCGTCGTCTGACGAGACACGTCGATCCGTATATCGCTATGCAGTCGTATCTCCACGCGTCTGTGCTCGCTGTTAGACCCTCTGACGTGAACGAGGAAAGCGTGTAGGAGGTCCATGACAGGGCGTCTCCTCACCTGAAGGAACGCGGACACGGAGCAGATCGGGGATATATGTGATGTGTATTTGTGTCACTGCGAGTCCTTTTGATTTTCTACGGTTCGACGTCTATACCCCATACTTCGGTTTTGGACAATTCTTTCTTAGCAGACTTTACGGTTTGACCTACTCTACGGTGAGTCGCTCATCTATTCTCGTAAAGGCGCACAGCCTCTAACACCTCGATTATAGGGCCAGCGTCTGCATTCTGTATCAATTGGCCTCCCCAATTCGTACTCTACTGTTCTTTTCTTATTCTCCACATCCTCGTCTTTTGTGTTTCTCATATCGCTGCTACATTTCGTGGTCGGGCTCCAAGAGAATGGAAAGAAAGCCTTGCCTGGAGGGGGACATGCTCAAGATGACAAGTGGGTGAGAGGGGAGGTACAGACGGAAGAAACAGAGACAGCGTCATGCAAGCGACGCGGGCACGGGAACGGAGGCGACCACGACCGCGGGAATTATGCCTGCGCATGGCAATCGAACTCGAGATAATTGCCAACACACCGAGGGTGCGTAAGGCGTTGGCATTGCATGGGTTGGAGGTTGTCGCGTTGGGGGGTTCGATTGGAGGGTTCGATTGGAGGGTTGGAGGGTTGGAGAGTCCGTTGCGCGTCGTGGAAGGGTGGTGTGGACCCTGGATCTTCGGAAGGGAGAACTCGTATGGGAGAATATTGTATCGAAGAACAGATACCATGTCAGGTATTCCCGTGGCGCAATCGAGCTCGAGCTTGGGGGTGAGCAAGGATTAAGCGAGTGGAGAGGCTAGTTCCCATCTCCGTGGGCAGCTGGAAAGAATCAGGGAGACGTCATGCGCTCGCAGATAAATGGGGGTAGAGGAGGGACGTACGGCGGTCTTCTCTTCGCCTCGATCCATTCAGCACGTCGATCCTCCCTCCCCAGCACGACAATCCTCTTCGTCACCAAGTCAGTCTATTCAGCGCCTCGTTCACTGCAACTCTCGTCTTCTGTTCATCATGTCCAATATCAAGCTGCAGGTTCCTGCATCACGGATCGGGGGGTCTGATATCCCAGCGCCTTCGAGCGCCTGCGTTAGCTACTCACCGCGCACTGAGTACTGAGTACTGAGGTGTGATGAGTGGAGTAGTGGGAGCCGCGTGATGACGCGCGATGTTGTATGATGGGATGGGATGCGCACGACGAGCAAGGTACAAGATGTTCAACGTTCGTCGGCGGTATGGATTGGCGTGTGTGCTAGGTTAGGGGAGTCGAAACTATCAAACGCCGCGGAGAGGGCCTAACTCCGGAAATCCTACACGACTCCAAACGAGAGCCGTGGGATTTCAGGCGAGGGGGTGTGGATGTCGCGGACGACCTTGCCCCAGGAGCGCAGAGGATCGAGATTCGGTAAAGGGACCAGTTTGAAAGCGTGGTGAAGTATACTACCTTCATCGCTGGAAATGATGTGCAGTCGTCCAGTAGTACAAAAGTGAGGACAGAGGAAGGACGTACGGTACTCTTCTTCTTCTCGAGGACTCGATCCTCCTCACGGCCTCAATATCAATATTCAATATTCAATACCAGTCATCCTCAACGACCCGTCGTTTCCAGCAGCCTTAAAAGTTAATATATAATATTCTGCCTCCAACGAGTCGTGTATCTGCGGATGTTTTCGCGACTTGGATCGTGATCGCCACAAAATCATGTTCAGCCTCCGGCCCCACTTGAATCTCGATCTCCCGGAGATTATCGATGCTATAGGCCACGCCAAGACATCGCGAGTACCGTCCTCGTTGGCTCAGTTGGTAGAGCGCCTCACTAGTATAGGTTCCACCCGAGCATCCAGACTATGAGGAGGTCAGTCGTTCAAATCGGCTACGAGGAATTCACTGGAGCTGTGTTGAGATGATAAGATCTTGATCTTAATCTTCATCTTCATTTTTTTGGTTCCTCCGCCCATCGAGCATCGAGCATCGAACCATCGAACCATCGAGCGTCCCTG
This sequence comes from Pleurotus sapidus, assembly GCA_026743855.1. Classification (NCBI taxonomy): domain Eukaryota; kingdom Fungi; phylum Basidiomycota; class Agaricomycetes; order Agaricales; family Pleurotaceae; genus Pleurotus; species Pleurotus sapidus. The sequence goes on from JANBWZ010000017.1 coordinate 835,921, forward strand.
GCCTTCATACGCACCCCACCACCGTCACGTCCGCCGCGCCCGCCGACGAAAATATTCATATTCAACATCTTGACGCCAAACGCGAGCTCACGGCCCTTGTCGCAGCGCGATTCCTGGGTGTAGGGTGTACGGTGTACGGTGTATGTAGAGTCGGGGGAATGGGGAGATGCACATTCTCGTTGTACGGTGCTGTATACCAAAATATACCATCCTACCATCCTACCACCATACCATCATACCATCATACCATCATACCGTAGTACTGGTGAGCCCTCCCTTGAGTACCAGCACTCCAATCCATACGCGCCCTCCAACCCACACGCGCCCTCCCCTCCAATCCAATCCAATAAAGCGAGGCTGCAAATTCTGAAATTTCGAAAGCTGGACGAATGAAACCCTGGGCCGCCGGCTCACCTCCTTCTTCAAGGTGTGAACGTCTGAACGTCTGAATATTCGAAGCTCTGAGTACTATACTAGAACCCCTGAGTAGTAAGTAGTAAGTAGTAAGTAGTAAGTACTAGTAAGTAATAAGTACCCGATCCATCGCGAGGTTCTACGTCTGAGTAGAGCAGATACTTCGGAGGGGATACTTCGGAGTCGACCCCGCGTGCGCTTCTGGGTATACGTTCTACTTCCGCTTCTGGGTATACGTGCTACTTCTGCTTCTGGGTATGCGGGTAACGGGCTCGCGGGGACGCACTACTCACGAAATCACGAAATCACGGAATCACGAAATCACCAGTCCCCAAACGACGAAATCTCCACTCACCGAATCTCCACTCACGGAATCACGGAATCACGGAATCACCACGCACTAAATCTCCATACGCCATATCGCGACTCCCCGAATCACCAAATCCCGGATACGGTGTGAGGTATGCGAGATTGTGCCTCCAGGGAGGTATAACTTTACGTTTCGACGGCGAGCGACTGAGTGAGGGAATGAGGGAATGAAGGAGTGCGTTTGTGGGTGCATCGGTTGTGACGGTGACGGTGACGGTGCGAAAGCGTATGTAGATAAGATAAGATCGACGCTCTGATCATCACACGCCCCCATCAATATTCCTTTTTTCAATTTCAACCTTCTCCAGACTCCCACAACGACCATGTCATGTCCTTCTCCTCTCATGCTACTCTCCTCTCAGGTCACTCTCCCGCATCGACGAGCTTTTCCAGAGTCTTGATCTCATGGGACTTGCGACTTGTGAAGCCGTGAAGTAGTGGCTGCGTAATCGGCGACGTCCCCCGGGAAGGTGGCGACACGGTTGGAACTCGGCGCGCAAGAGCAGTGCGAACACACATTCAAGAGGCGGGTTGTCAGTACTAGTGTTTGACGCGCGATATATTGGTATGATAGAGGTCTGCGGGGCCGAGTTAGTAGAACAGGCCAAGGTCAGTAATATCTGCGCGTACGAGTCAGATTTACCGAGCGTCGCCTCATCTCACGCGTTTTGTCTTGTTTACGCCGTTTGATTTACAGCTTCGTCAAAGCAGCACTTACGCCGTCAACCTCAACTGCAAGCGCCAAGCCCCCACATCCTCCAGAGATCACATACCTCGTCGCAACGTTTCGACCATCGGGGAGTACATATATGCTTTGCAGACGCGACAATAGAGCATATGTACGCGATGCCGCGCTAGTCTATTTCGCAACGAAGAACGTTCGGGGTAGGCTGATGGTGGATAGCTGGATGGCGAACTGAGTGTATAGCGTTGTTGGAAAACGTGACATTCCCTGGAAGGTGCTCGACGACGTTCTTGGAATGAGTACCCATGCTGATACTATACAGACGCGCGGGTGGCTGACGCAAACGAACCCGATTGCCCCTATCCACTCAACGATCGAGTCTCGATAATTGCTCTCCCCTCTCCACTCAACTACTCGAGCTCAAGCACGCACTAGCACTACCTATCGACACGCATCTCAGCTGGTATCTGAGACACGCCTAACCCACAATGGCGCGCTCCACATTCTCTAACGATCACGATCACGACGCCTACCCCGACACCAGCTACGCTTTAGCGCATTCATACGATAGAATTCAACACACGAAACGTTCGACCCGCCTTCTCATAACCCCCGCAGGCCTCCTTCAGCACCCACTAGCACCCCATGCATCGCCGCCCTTCGACGTTTTCCTAGCAGCTGGCCAGGGCGAAGACGCCTCGCCAGCGGTGGGGCCGCCGGATACCAGCGCTGACTTCGTCTCGCCGCCCCAGGAGCTCTTCAACACCCCGCCCGCCGCCACCGAGCTACACACATCCAGCATCGCACAAGACGACAAAGACGCATCGCCGCCCTTGCCCTTCGAGCCGCCTGCGCCGTTCCCGGGCGACCACGACGACCCCAATACCCCGCTCCGTCCACCAGCGCGCCAAGAGCACGATAGCCACCCAGAGCACGATAACGACGATGCCGCTGGCCCAGACGTCAAGGTGATGCTCTCCAGCGAGGCTCCCGCCCCGTCGCCGTTCGCCCAGGGCACCCCGCGGAAGGCTCCCCCAGGCGCTTCGTCCCCACCATGCACATCACCCCCGCCCGCATTCACCATCCACCCAACCCTCATCTCACCCGTCCCAACAAGCGACGCGTCCTCCCTCCCCCTCCAATCCTCCTTCCAGTCCTTCCAATCCTTCCAGTCCTTCCAATCCTCGCTCTCGCTCCTCCCCACGGCCGTCGCCGCCAACACCACCTCCACATCCGCCACATTCGCCACCAACACTCTCGCACTCAGCACCGCGGCATCCGCACCAGCATCGGGCACGCCCGCGCCCATGGCCCTCGGCGCGCTGCACACCGTCCCCTTCTACGTCTCCGTCGTCTTCGGGTCCATCACCGGCGCAGCCCTCCTCGCGGCCCTCGTCGCGTGGGCCGTGCGCTTCCGCTCCGCCGCGAGGGTGCGCAGGGAGGAGAGGATTTTTGGGGGTGCGGGTGCGCGTACAAGGGGTGCATACGGGGATGGGGATGGGGATGGGGAGGGTGGGTGGGCCGCGTGGTGGAGCCGCCCGTTCATGAATCGCGTAGGCAGCGGGCGCGAGTCGCTGGCGACCGTCGAGACGAGCGGAGGAGTGGGAGGTGGGGGAGTAAGTGGTGGTGGGGGAGGCGGTGGGGTATCTGAGGGCGTGTGGCGGGAGTGGGAGCAGGCGACGGGGATGTCGTTTGGGCGGGATGTGGGGGTGGGGTCGGGCACGGACATGGCGATGCGCAGGACGGTGTCGTCGAAGCGCCGGCACCAGGCGCGTGCTGCGAGTGCGAATGCGAATGCTGGGAATGCGAATGCGAATGCGAATGCGAATGGTGATGCGAACGCTGGGAATGGTGGTGCGGTGTACTACGTGCACGCGCCCCCGCAGACGTACGACGCGCCGACGCAGCCGCTGGAGAACCCGTTCGCGGCTACACACCCTCTTTCCTATACGCTTCCGTCCCATCCTCTTTCCTACCCCCATCATACGAATGCGCATACGCCTACGAATACGAATACGAATACGAGTACGAATACGAATACGGATACACATGACCCTCCTTCCCATCCCCATCACCCGTATCCCCATCACCCGTATCCCCATCACCCCCACCCCCACGCCCCAGGCAGCACGCACGACCTAGCGCGTTCGAGCACTGTGGGGCGGGGGCGCGCTGCGCTGCCGAGGATGGACAGTTTGGGGTGTGGCGTTGGGCTCGGGCTCGGGCTCGAGGTCGAGCTGAGCTCGGATGGTGAGACGGGGGGGATTTGTGGTGTGGGAGAGATGGGAGGGAGGGGAGAAAAGGGAGGAAGGGGCGGTGTGGGAGGCGTGGAAGGTGTAGGGGGAAGGGGAGGGATGAGAGGAAGGGGAGGAGGGAGCATGCTGCGGGTGACGAACCGCGTGGCGGGCGACGGGATGTCGGTGCGTAGCGCGTCGGCCTCGAGGGCGGGTACGGCCATGGGGATGCGCGGGGACGAGGATGGGTTTGGGTCGAGTGGGGGGTCGCCATCTACTACTGGTACTGGTACTGCTACCACGCCTAGAACTCCCACACCCCGGGCTACCACATCCGAAGTCTCAACGCCAAGAGCTACCGCGTCGTTCCCGTCCTTCCCGTCCTTCCCGTCCATCCCGTCGATGTTCAATGTCCTCAAGACGACGTTCGGGGCGTTGAGCCCGGGTCAGACGGCGCACGGGGAGGGCTTGGGTGGCTGGGGGAAGGGGGATAAGGGTAAGGAGAAAGAGGAGGATAGGTACACGAGGGCGCCGGAGCGGTGTGGAGTTGAGGTTAAGAAGGCGAAGACGAGGAGGTGGGTGGAGGTGGGCGGGTGTGGAGGAGGTGATGGATATGACGAAAAGGGGGAGGAGGGGACAAGGCCGCTGTCGGTGCCCACGAAGCACGCGCACTCGCGGCGGTACGCCTCTGCTGGCGCTGGCGCGTCGTCGAATGGCGCGAAGCGATTATCGGTGATGCGGGGTGTGTCTGCGCGGCGTGTGAAGGGGGCGTTTAGTGTCGGGCTGGGGGGGAGGGCGAAGAGGGGGTCGCGGGGTATGCGGAGGCTTGGGAGCTCTGTGAGCTCTGCGAGGACGAGCCGGATGGGCGCCAGGTCCAGCACGAGAGGGAGTAGGGGGAGTAGGGAGAGTAGGGAGAGTAGGGGGAGGGGGTGGGCGGACTTGGATGCACAGTCGGATTATAGGTTCGACGAGGGAGGATGCGGATCTTTCATCCAGATCCAGGATGTTGAACATGACGATGATGAGGAGGGGGAGGACGAAGAGGGCGATGATGAGGAGGAGGGGGAGGAGGAAGGGGAGGAGGGCCGCCCGCGGTTCCTCAGCCGGCCGTCTGGTGCGTCGTTCCTGTCGAGCGTGTCAGGCGTGTCCGCGATTTCGACGTTCTCGGTGAATGCGAGCCGGGAGGAGCTGATCGCGGGGCGGGTGAGGGGGTGAGGGGGTGAATGCCAAGGCGCGGGACGTGGGTGCGCTTGCTGGCTTTAGGTAGACGGCGTGTCTGTAGTGTCTGTATCTCGGGAAATTATGATTATTGATCGTCTTAGTGTTTGTGTTTGTGTTCGTGTTCGTGTTCGTCTGTGTGAGTTTGTTTGTTTGTTTTGCGAGGTCTTGCGAGGTCCGCGCGACGCACACGCGCATCTTCGGCGCGGGAATCGAGGGAATCTAGCTCACTCTTTATTATGCGTATTACTCACCGCGCTGCTTAACGTGCTCCACAACTCAGACTGTTACACCCGCGAATCGCACCGTCGCGATATACAGTCGACTCTGTCATAACCCATGACTATGATAACCCATACTCTGCAGTAACCCATATACTTTCCCATCCACCGAGTTAGTTCGCAGGGAAAACCCATAACTCTCCCATATTCAATAATCAATACTTTTCGGGGATGTAAAAACCCATAAATATATTAACTTTTCCCAAAAAAACTCAATCAGTTCGTGCCGTTGAGTATATTATTCTAAAACCCCATGATTTGAACACCCCTACTCAACATGATAGAGATTTCCGTGCTCAAAAAAGGACTGGAAATCCTTCGACGCAACACCAAAATTGATGATTTCAGTATTATTTTATATAGCTCTATACATATATCTAGTTTCATTTAATCTCTTCCTAAGGTACATAATCTATTTACTCTCGTAGTTCTGTAAATAATCTCCACCGAATAAATTGTTGACGGTTTTTGACAGGCGCCCAAATTGGCGCTCCGAGGTAACCCATACTCTCCCATAACCCATAACCTGGCATGTCCACGGACGGTCATGGGTTATGACAGAGTCGACTGTATTGAGACGCAGTGATCCAATGGCTCGCTACTCAGCGACTCCCTGGGTCGCCACTCCCGCATGAGTGCACCGCTTCATCACAACAAGCCCTTAAGAGCTTCAAGCTTTAACCTTCAGACGCGAGTGGGAGCGAGTGTGGACTTGTACTTGGGAGGAAGTGGGAGGAAGTGATCTGATCTGATCTGATCAGGGACTCAGGGCACTCAGAGACGTATCGCGGACGTGGATCAGAATTTCGATCATGATCGCGCCACTCTCTCGTTCCTCGGTACCACTTACTTCCCACCTTCCTACTTCAATCGCGACATCCACCAATCCGACGGGATACGAGTCCGAGACGGCGGTACCGCGGTCTATAAGTGCATAAGTATAAAAGAGCTCATGAGCCCCTGACACCTCCCTTACTTCCTCGTCTCTTCCTCTCTTCCTCTCTCTCTCTTCCTTCATTACCCAGTTCCTGGACCTCTCCATCTCCTCCGTGTCCACGTATACCCGTCATGGCGTCCCAACGACTCAACTACTCATCATCATCAACCGACGACCGTATCTCCCCGCCTGAACATCCCCATTCTCAATCAATCGCACTCGGGAGATCTCAAGCTCTCAAACTCTCGTATCTCAGATATCAAGCGTGCTCGATGCACTGATCGGCGGTATCGCGTGTCGATGAACCTTAGAGAGGTATATATCGACAGAGGCCGAGATGGAAATGGAGGTGGATGGGTGCAGAGCAACAGTGTACGATCCTCCCCCACATCCTCTAGTATACCGTGCCCGCAACAATCAAGGTTTTCAATCTCCAATTTCCAGCTCAAGCTCAAATCCCTGGTCAATGGTCATATCATCGTGTTCTCGCACGCTATACGCTAAAGCTTATGTGCGGCTCGGTATTTCGGTATTTCGGTATTTCGGTATTTCGGTGAGCGTCCACTCGCCCTCTCGCCCTCAGCACGGTATTTTCAACTCATTATCAACTCCTCCACCCCCCTTCCAGCGCGCACTCTTCGCGCTCCCTTACTTCTGCATGCCGTATCATGCACGCCGCATCGCTTATTGACCGTCTTCCGCGTGTCAATTACCACGCGTAGCATTCAGCAAATGCAATCCACCTTCCCGGCAAAAAGGTATACTGCATACTCCTCGTTGGCTCAGCTGGTAGAGCGCCTCACTAGTATGTCCCATGTGAATATCCACGCTGCTTATGAGGAGGTCAGTCGTTCAAATCGGCTACGAGGAATGGTAGAGTCATGAGGGCTGTTTTCTGCCTTTTTGGTTTCGTTGCGAGGTATTGAGGTGTTGATGTGTTGAGGTGTTGATGTGTTGATGTGTTGAGGTGTTGAGGTGTTGAGGTGTTGATGTATTGATGGGAGAAACAGATACGGATATACGGAGTTCCTCCTCCCTTCCTAACCGGCGTGTGTGTATCCAGTCATCAATATTTCAATGTTGGGCTTCACGGTTCACGGTTCACGGTTCGCGGTTAACGTTCCTGCCTCAAGCTTTACAGCCAACTTCACGGAACGGCCAACTTCACGGAACGGCCAACTTCGCGGAACGGCCAACTTCGCGGAACGGCTAAATCTGCGGTTCTGAATTTTCGAGCTCGAGCGCGCGCCCGATTCTCGAAGCAGCGCTGTCGGCGGCTCGCTCGCCTACGGACGCGCCTCAAAATTCAAAATTCAAAATTCAAAATTCAAATCCCGTCCATGGCTCGAATGATCGAATCCCCCCGGCTACACGGGACATTCAAGGCGGACCTCGAGACGAACGCGACGCGACGCAAACTCAATAAGGCGGACTCGATGTGGCTGTGGCCCGATGCGCAAGCACTCAAGCGTCGATGCTCGCAGCGGATGCGGATGCGGATGCGGATGCGTATGAGGATGCTGGTCTCTCGCGCCGGCGGCGGAGGACAGAGGATAGATGATGTCCGATGTCCGATGGAGGAAGGAGGAAGGAGGAAGGAGGAAGGAGGAAGGAGGAAGGGGAACGGTGGAAGGTAGGCACCGCACTGTCCGCCTCCCTGTCTCCCTCTTCCTCGACGGCTCGAATATCAACATCCATTACACCCGCATCCCCATCTGCCGCCCAGTCGCCCCCACTGCTGTCTGCTGTAGGTGCGAAGGGGAATTCGCTGCGTGAGTGCGAGGGCAGGGAAGGGGTGGTGTTCCCGCCAAAGGCCAAAAGCGAAGTAGGAAGGAAAGACGTGGAACCGGACGCCACGTGGCGAACGGAACGGACGAACGGACGAACGGAGGAACGGACGACAGGAGGCGCCGCGTGCGCACTACCTGGCTCGACGCTTTGCAACGCAACGGAGGGAGGGGGGAATACTTCTTCTCGTATTTCCAGGTCAGTAGCTAGGTACTATATACTATATACTATGTAAGTAGGTAACTAAACATGCAGAGTTCGCATGTATAAGTAAGTAAGATAATACCTAAAAAGCAATGAGCCGCAGCAGCTCGTATTCGAGTGCTCGGACCGAACAAGGAAGTAAACGAGATAAGTATATACGTGCTATGAACCGTGTATCCGGGCTTGAACAGGGCGCCAACCCTACACTGCTCCCCGGTCACTGCCCGAGTTCACCGTCCGTGTCTCCAGGGCCGCCTTCTCTTTCTGCATGCGTTCTCCGCGTGTTTTCTCGCTCCTCCTTTCGGAAACCTTCCGCAGCTAGCCCGCCTCAACGGACTATAACCCAAGACCGCACGAACGCAAGAACACAAGAACCCACGAACACAAGAGCACACAAATGCAAGAACCCACGAATGCGCGAATGCACGGATGCTTTCAGGGTCGGGCCTTCCTCGGGCCCAAGTGCTCAAGTGCTCTGGCCTACGGACTACGGACTCAGCAGGGGTTGGAGGAAACCGGGGCCGCCGAAGGGGAAATCACGCGAGAGCACACGGGCGACCCCCAGTCCCCCCTCCCCCCTCCCACCACACCGCCCCATCGCCACGTCTGCAGACTCCCGACTCCCGAGGGACGAGGCGCGGCGATGGGGATTGGGATTCGAGACGACTAAATCTAAATACACGGAATATATCAAACGAAGGCACCCATCCCCCACCCCTACCGTCTCCCCCCCTGTACCGTTGCACGCTGCATGGGGTCCCTCCGCCGCCCCAGGGGCGCAGCGGTATAGCGTCTGCGAAGATCCTCTGTTCGATGCGGGGTCAATGCATTGAGTAGTCCGAGATCGTGCTTTTTGGATGTTGTACTCTTGGGGAGAGCGTGGATGGGGTTTGGGGGGGGGGTCGGTTATGGGGGGTGTGGGGGGTAACGGGAGAGTTAGTTAATAACGGCGCGTATGTAGGAATAAACACAAACACTAGGAAGGCACACTCACCCACCAAGTGATGCAGAAGCTTCATGGTATTGCGTATGCGTACATCTGGGACCCTGTTGCGGACGGCATCCGGATAGTCTGAAACTCTAGGTGACGGATATCGGGATTTGGCGAAAACCCTGTATGGGTCACAGCACGCCTCCCTAAGCGTACTTCAGCTTCCTTACTTCAGCTTCCTTACTTCCCACTTGAACCATCCCCCTTTGATGCCGTGGTGCCGTGATGTGATGTGATGGGCGACGGATAGTGTATCTCGATCTCCTTCCCTCCATCAATTCGTCAATGCATCAATCATCAAAGCGTCGTCGCAAACACGTGTACTACTGGCGCTGGACGGCGATATCACGGTCTGTAAGTGCATGATCTTCATCTTCACAGCACCATACCCGCACAATGGCTCCGTCGGAGGAGCGCCCCACCACACCCACATCGCCCACACCCGCATGGACCGCACCCAAATCGCGGCACCCAAATCACCCATTGCATTGCGTTCAAAGTTGACCTGCTCGCTGAGTCACGCATGCGCTGACACAAGCAAGGCCCAGTCCACGTCTGCGCTCCGTCGTGCACAACGCACAATGCACGACACACGACGACACGACATAGTTTGAAAGGGATACATGCGGATATGAAGTACTTCGGCTGATCAGGTTGATCCCTCGAATCGACTGCGAGGAATCGGTGTATCGTCAAACGTATTGCTATTTTGGTTGCCCTCGCTTTCCGCATTCGCGTCTCTCTATCTCTATATCTCTAGCGAACATCCTTATCCTTTCATCGATTCAACTTTCATCTGGATAGATCACGGTGTATATGGGGTACTGGCACGCTAGCACTCATGCTAATTATCGATTCGGGGGGAAAGGGAGAAGAGACTCCTGAACCCCTGACACCTCCCTTACTTCCGCGCTACGCGACACGTCACTCGTGCCTCGTCTCTTCCTCTCTTCCTCTCTTGTCTTCCCAATTCCCAATCTCTTCGTCCGTGTCCACCTATACCCGTCATGGCGCCCCAACGGCTCAACGACTCAAATACTCAACTACGCAAATGCTCAAATACTCATCACCGTTAACCAACGACCGTATCTCCCCGCCTGAACATTCCCATTCCCAATCAACCGCACTCGGGAGATCTCCATATCTCAAGCTCTCGTATCTCAGATATCAAGCGTGCTCGCGTATTCCGGAACCCGGAGTCCGAGTCGGAGTCGATGCATTGATGGGCCGTATCGCATGGCGTCGATGAACGTCTAGACGATCAGAGCGAGAGGCATATACCGACAGAGGCGGAGGCGGAGACGAAGATGGAGATGGATGGGTACAGAGTCACAGTAAGAGAAGGTACGATCCTCCCAGCTTTCCCCCTCCCCTCCCCACACCCTCTGCCGAATCTCAGTCTTAAGCTCAAGAGACTCGGTTGCAGAGCACATGGTATACCGTGCTCGCAACGGTCAAGTTTTTCAATTCCCAATTTCCAGCTCAAGCTCAAATCCCTGGCCATGTTATCGCGTTCTCCTGCGTGACAGGTAGTGCGCTACGCTAAAGCTAAAGCAAATATGCGGCTCGGTATCTCGGTATTCCGGTGAGCGTCCCCACTCCTCTTTCCTCCCTCATTTCTCCTTCCTTCTCCTCCCTTCCTTCCCCTTCTTCCCCTCCCTTCCCTTCCCTCTCCTCCCTCCCCCTCCCCCTCCCCTTCCGCTTCCCCGTTGCCTCGCCCTCTGGCACGAAGCACACAACACACACGTATCTCAACTCATTCAACTCATTCAACTCCTCCACCCCCTTCCAGCGTCCACTCTTACTCTTACCCTTACTCTTACTCTTACTCTTACTCTTTCTCTTAGCCCCCCCTCCTCCTGCATGCCGTATCGTGCATGCCGTATCGTGCATTCGATATCGATCGTCTTCCGCGTCGGCGTCGGCGTCGACGAGCAGCTTGCCTCTCAAGATCTCAAGATCTCAAGACCTCGAGACCTTACGCGCACGACTTGGATGTATTGCTCGAACAAGGATCGCTCGGCATCATCGAAGTCAAGGTGTCGGTGTAGCATATAGCATATAAAATATCAACCATATCAACCATATCAACCACGCCCTATCAATCACGACCTATCACCCCCGTCCTCGACCCCGACGAATACGCCGTCTGCTGGCACTTGGGGTCCCTGCTAACACTTGCACTCATACGCATACCTGGACTCGTACCCGGGAATCGTGACTGAGAGTCGTAGCTGGCACTGGGCGTCGTACCCGGGAATCGTGGCTGAGAGCCGTCCCCCACCCGCCTCGTTTACACCTCGTTTACACCTCGTTAACACCGTCTACGACCCCCATCTCGCCGCGTCTGCACCGCGTCTCCGACCCAGACACAGACACAGACACAGACGCCCTCCTCTAATTCGAATCCCACCGTCTCACCGTCCTGCTCCAATCCTACTTCGTGCAGAGCACTATCGAACCCGGCGAGCACCATCGACCGTCGACGGCGCCTTCGTCAGCGGGGCGGCGAGCGATGGGCGGTGGGTGATGGGTGTTTTGCTGGTGTTGGTGCTACTGCTGGTGATGGCGATAGTGAAGCTGGTGATAGTGGCGCTGGTAGGGCTGGCATTGGTGCGCGAGCGCTCGAGCCTCGGGAAGTTTGCTGTTTTCTGGGGCATCTCTTTGCTCCGTCCTCCGCCATACACATGCCCTCCCTCCTTTCCCCGTTCAGGGTTAACGTTCGGCGTTGAATGTTCAGCGCATCCTCCGTCCGAGTGTCCCAAGCCCGGCCGAGGACTGCGCCCGCCGCCACCCTCCTCAACGTCCAACTCCAATACCCTCTCTCCCCTATACTCACTCTCTCCCCTATACTCGCTCTCACCCTACACTCGCTCTCCCCAAGTCTACCGGGTTACCCAAACCTCGCCGCTCCCGTTCTCCAGCTCACGTACGTACTGCGGTCTGCGGTCTGCGGTCCAGATGGGTGGGTGTAAGTAGACGTGTGTACCGTGTACCGTGTATTGTGTATTGTGTCGTGTACCGTGTATCGTGTATTGTGTATTGTGTACTGTGTACCCAGTCATCGAATTTCAATGGGTATTGTGCTCTTTATTTTATTTCATCTTATTGAGAGCGGTAGGTAGATTCAGATTCAGATTCAGATTCACGCGATGGATCGAGAACACGAGAGCACTTAAGCACTTAAGCACTTAAGCACTTAGGCACGAGAACTAGTGTACGTGTACTCCTCGTTGGCTCAGTTGGCAGAGCGCCTCACTAGTATATCCCATGTATCCCACGCCAATATCCAGGCACCCAGGCACCCAGGCTGCGTATGAGTTATGAGGAGGTCAGTCGTTCAAATCGGCTACGAGGAATGATACGTGAGGAGTGATATGTGAGGAATGGCGGAGGGATGATGCCCGTTTTTTGATGAATGAGTGTTTGGTTTTGGTTTTAGTTTTAGTTTTTGAGTTTTTTGGTTTTTTAGTTTTGGTTGCGAGGGGGGTGAGCGTGTTAAGTATATGGGTTGGTAAGAATCACGCGTCTTCCTCCTCCCTCCCTTCCTTCATTCCTTCGTCTTTCATCATCCTTCCTCCTTCCTTCCTTCGTCTTGCATAGGTTCATCGAGTATCATCGTTGTCGTAGCTACTAGCCGTAGCGTACATAGGTCCGCCATCCGCAGCACCGCTCCCCTGCCGTCATCAACCCTTCAACCCTTCACCCCTTCACCCACGCCCCATACATCCTGGCCACTCAGTACTCGGTACTTCCGCCTTCGTTGCGGCACGCGTTCGATAATTGATTGGGTCAGAGTCAAACGTCAAACGTCAAACGTCAAACGCCGACGCGTGATGTTGGGAGGCAGGTTGAGCATGGCGCGCAGTCGCGTAGTATCGGGGTTCACAGGTTTAAACGTTTAACGTTTATGGGTTGGTGAGTTGTACGGGAGTTCGGGAACTCCAGAGGGCAGAGGGCCGACGACGTCGATGTCGACGGGCCCACCAAACCACCTCCTACCCTGCCCTCTCCCACCGCCCACCACCTTCACCCAAACCACCCAAAGCACCACCCTCTCCCATCCCCCATCCCCCATCTCCCATCCCCCATCTCCCACCGTCCTCCCCCCTTTACGCTTTACATGCACCTCCATCGCCTCGGTGGCTCAGCGGTACAGCGTCGCACTCGTATACGGCATGCGAAGATCCCTCGTTCGATTCGGGGTCGAGGCATTAAGGAGTCCGAGTAGTCCGAGAATCGTGCTTTTTGGGGGGAGGGGTGTGGGTGGGGGATGGGTGGGGGGTTATGGGAGAGGAGAGGGGGGTCATGGGAGAGGAGGTAACGGGCGAGGGGATTGGGGGTTGGAGTGGAGGTTAGGGATGAGTGAATGGGTGGATTGGTGGTGGATTGGTGGATGGGGGTCGAGGGCTCAGGGGTTGATTTTCCGTACGGGTCCCCGGTCGATCGCTGGATCTCGATTCTCCCTGATCCACCCAGCACATCACGTATCCGGTCATCGAAGTTGAGGTTCACGGTTCAAACGTTCAAACGTTCACGGTTAACGTTCCTGCCTCGAGCTTCACGCGTCACGGCTAATTTCACGGACGGCTAACCTTGACGGACGGGTAACTTCGCGGTTCTAACTTCACGGCTAACTTAGTTACTTCACTCCTCGCCTTCACGGCCAACTTCACTCTTCACGCGCACGCTTCACACTCCCTGACTTCTCCCTTCACGCCTAGCTTCAAAGCTTCAAACGTCAAGCTCGAGCTCGATTATTGAAGCGGCGCTGTTGGCGGCTCCTACGGGCGGGCCTCAAATCCCTTCCATGGGTCAAATCCCCTCGGTACCCAGCGACGAATCCAAACTCGAAACGGCTGCGCGCATAAACGACCAACCTCCAAACCTCCAAACCTCCAAACGACTCAGCGATTGAACGGCGAATCCAAGACGGCTAAACGGCTAAACGGGACAGTTAAGGTAAACTCAGGACGAACTCAAGGCGAAAACGAGACGAAAACGAGGTGAACCCAAGACGAACTCAGCGCAAACTCAACGCGTAAACAAGGCGGACATGAGGGCCTGATGCTCAAGAGTTGATGCTCGCAGCGTATGCGTATGATGATGCTGGTCTCTCGCGCCGGCGACAGAGGACAGAGGATGTCTGATGGATGAAGGTGGAAGGCAGGCACTGTCCTCTCTGTCTACCTCTTCCTTGACGGATCGAATATCTATTACAGCCGCCTCTCCGTCTACCTCCCAGTCGCCGCCATTAGTCTTTGGTTAGGTTCCCCGCCCTTATTTAAAGGGCTGCGTTCTCTTGATCCGTGCATTCGCCGTGCGTTTCCTCGCTACTCCTTTCGAAAACCTTCCGCGGCTAGCCCGCCTCGGCCGACTATAACCCAAGACCGCACGAACGCAAGAACACAAGAACCCACGAACACAAGAACCCACGAATGCACGAATGCTTTCAGGTTCGGGCCTTCCTCGGGCTCAAGCGCTCAGGACTCAGGACTCAGCAGTGGTCGGAGGAAACCGAGGCCACCCAAGGGGAAATCACCGGGGAGCGCACGGGCGACTCCCAGTCCCCCCTCCCCATCACATCGCCACATCTCCACCTCTGCAGATTCTGGAGGCGATCTAGAGCGTCGATGCTTTACTACCATTGAGGGGTTGGAGGTTGGGGGTTGGGGGCTCCAGTTTTGCGGGGCCTGCGTTCCCGCGTTCGTGTGTGTCAGTGTCAGATCTCTATGTTCATTGCTCTCTCGTTTTCTTGGGGTCGTGGCACTCATGAGACGCTTCGTTGACGATCATCGTCGCTGCGAAGTTTGGCCCCCTGTCCCACCGACATATCGAGACTCGAGGTCAGGGCTTGAGTATTATAACTAGCCCGGTAATAACGATACGGTAATACTATCTACGACGCACTTCAGAACCAGGTATGGATCAGGAAGAGACCTACACTCCACGAGAATACTTTGATGTAGATGTCTTCCGACGCATCATGCGGACGACGACACGTCGACGACGACGACGAATCACCGAGCGATCCATCTCCACGACAGGAGGTGGCCGATTGAATTCCCTCAGCCTCACGCTTCAAGCGGCGGCTGCTGCTGCTCCATATCCAAACGATCTGAATCCGAGTTCAGGACATAGTTGATTGCAATTGGTGGAGTATGTGGTGGTACGCGTCTCGAAAGCTAGCATCCGGCTGCATATCGATAAGAAAGCCTGAGCGAATGTGAAGAGATAGTATAATGTAGGGATTGACACGGTTCATCTCTTGATACACGTTTCATTGTACGTATTTGATCATTTCATCTACTCCTTGTTTCGGCAGCCATAATTCATAATCTGCCGCAGTTATGCGTCTTTCTTGTTCCACACGACGGTCATAATGAAGGCTGGTTGGTGAATCTCCGGGGTTCAGGGAATTTGCCGTCCCTCATGGACGGCGGCAGGATAGGATCTCGACTGCGCGGGCCAGAAGGTAGAGCAGGACCAGAAGGCGGAACTGCACGAATTGGATGGTCCCTAGGCGCTGGCGGAAGAGTCGCAGGATTTTGTAGGAATGGAGCAGGCTGCTCGGCTTGCGCTTTTTTCTGATGGACATCCTCTCTAAACAACAAAGCCTGCGGCGGAAGTGGCGCACGAGGCTGACCTAACGGTGCGTCAGCTTGCAGTCGGGCAGAATGATCATGATCCTCAAGGCTGAGCCTGGTAGTGCTCGTTGGAGTTGCAGTGGTCGACGTATCGCGCTGTGGAGCGGGCTGCGCGAGGTCTCTTTGATCTCTCTGAGCGTACGACGGCTGCTGTGTCTGTGGTGGATGATCAATATGAGAGTCATTCGGACGGAAAGAAGAGATGGCTTCGTCTCGATCACGTCTGTCGGGGAGAGGCGCCCCGCGCGCGCGTCGCGCAGGAGCCATATCGACGTCGGCCGAAGGCATGTATATGTCTTGACTGCGAGGTTCGGCAGGATATGACGCTTGGTTCTGTGCTGCAGGTCGTGGCGACGGGGTGACTGAACGGTGTGATTTTTGAGACGTAATGACAGGCTGATCGAATCGCAACGGTCTGTCTCTTGCTTTCCCAGACAATGGAGGTTCGGACGTAGGCACCGAGCCAAGGCTTGGTGTAGTCTTCGACGACGGGGGTCCCTCTGGAAGCTCCCGCGAACGCGCGGGTGGCGATAACGATCTGTGCCCTAAAACCAATCAAAGCAGAAGAGGTGGGCCGGTGAACACACAGGTTGACAACAGAGCAGACAGAAGAAAAGGGAGGGAGAAAGGGGGCAGGTAGTCGATGAGAAGCGTGTCCCGGGGGTCGAATAGAGGGGGCCGAAGGGAAGGGATGATCTACGGCACGGCTGAACAAGGCTTGTTCCAGGTCTTAAGCAGGCACTCATCGACACCCTCGGAACGAAGCGCTTGTCTCATTCTGACACCCGCCCCCACCGCAGATGACGCCCAAATCGTGTACGAGAACAGGAACAGGGGGTGGGAAGAGATGTGGGAGGCTAATAACGTACTGGATGAGACGGGAGCGTTACGGGAGTCATTGCGCGCATGTTGACTTGGCTGTTCCTGCGCAGGGCGGATTTCGGGGTTACGGGGCTGATTACCGCGTCTGTCACGAGATTCGGCTTCGCGACCGCCGCGATGATCACGGTGACTGCGAGACAAGGATTCTTGAGGAGCATAGCCTTGGTCTGCAGGAGGAGTCCTAGGTGGAACGTAATGGCGAAGCGGCGACCCATCTCTGATATCTGATTTGCGAGAAGGCCGTTGGCTGCGAGATTGGCGCGAGCTAGAGTCTCTGCGCGTTCCTGCAGTGCAGGCCGAGGGGACGGAGAACGAGAACGCCGAAGGGGAATACAGGTAAGCAAGTTACGCGTGTTAGACGTTGCACTGATATTGTTAGTCTGAATAGCCTCTTCTGGACGGAAAGGGAAGGGCCCACTCTGTGCGCGAAGGCAGGCGACGAGTGGCTAGGCTAGCCCTCAAGCCGGCATGTTGGTGAAGACGCGGTCGTTGGCGCTCTGGGATTAGCACGCGGAGGAAAGGAGCGTTTGATGTCGTTTTGGCGAGGATGGGTCACTGTCACTGTCTGGGACGGCAGCTGTGTCCGTGCTACGGATGCCCTCGCATGGGTCGCAGACACTGTGGTGAACGCCCTGAGCCATCACATATATAGTCGGCTGCTGCTACGCCGAGCTTGTGTCATGCCGTAGACGACCGACTGATGAGGAGCAGTGACACCTGCGCGCTATGGACGTCGACGAAAGGGTCGCCGGAGAACGACTTCAGGCTCGAGTCACGAGTGTCTGCGAAAGGGCTTGAACAACAGACGATGGGGATTCCAAACACCCAACGCAATGCCGCAAAGACGAACACCGGGGCTCGAGAGGGGCTTAGCAAAGGCAGCAGCTCACGCACACGCGAAGAACGTACGTACAACATACTCCGTCTATCACCACTCCATCGTCAATACCGGATATGCGTATTTTAATTAGGGAGCGATACCCCGGATACGCACGATTCTAGTATTCAGCGCGTTGAGAAAGCGACCTGTCCTTGTACAACTTGGTTCTCTTCGCAGAACTTGTTTGTCAGTGGTCCGGGCCTTATTTGTCGCAAGCTTGACGCAGCATGGACGGGCTGTTCGTCATGGTCAGGTCGTCTGGAAGCAGATCGATTGTAGCTGATCAGCATGGTGAGCAGATGGGACGAAGTGAAAGCGTGGTGCTGAGAGAATGTCACGTGGGCCTCCTGACAGCAACGAGACGCCACTTGCCAACAAAGTAGCAAT
This sequence comes from Pleurotus sapidus, assembly GCA_026743855.1. Taxonomy (NCBI): domain Eukaryota; kingdom Fungi; phylum Basidiomycota; class Agaricomycetes; order Agaricales; family Pleurotaceae; genus Pleurotus; species Pleurotus sapidus. Next base: position 853,838 of record JANBWZ010000017.1, read on the forward strand.
GGGATCACTCTCTGCCATCCTGTCGCGACCATCTGTTAAACGAGCTCTCGGTAAGCCTACGTTCCGCTAGCCTTACACTGGGATGCACTTACTCATCTTCCAATGATCGATTAATACCTTGTTTACCGTGCAGGCTTGCCATGGAGTGCGGGCGGTGACTATACACGCAGCGACCGTGTGGAACCCCCCGACAGGCAGAAAGTCGCTGTAAACCAATCAAACATCAACTACGGAGGCGGGCTATTCAACACCGTCAATGGCACCCAAAACTTCACCATGAACATTACATGGAACTTGCACAGCGGGTCTACGCCCAAAACTGCCTCCCTGTCACTCATTGAACCATATCAAAGCGCCATCGGCGCCGCATTCGATATACTACGGCTCCTTGAAAGACTGCCTCCGACTTCGGCTGACAATACGTAACGAAGTTGAGGGCTTCGTTCCAGCCCTAATATGTGTCGCGAAGGCTATGGAGATCATTCGTCGTGTATCCCCACTGCTCGCGACTCACACATTCTTTGCCAATATGGACAGTCAAGCGATAGACTGCGGAAGGCACCTGAAGGAGTTGAAGACAGACATACACGAGTACTCCGTTCATCTCGGTGATATCATGCTATCGAGCACGGTGCGCCAAATATTTCTCCTGGTTTTCCCTCCCCACCGCTGGGTCCCCCTATCCAACCGAATTCGGTGCTGCGTTCAACATAACCAGATGTCATTGGAGAAATTCCTGCATGCGTTGTTGAAGTAGGGTGCATCTCCACACAAAACATCGCCATTTGTTGACCGCCATTCTCACCCCTCATCTTCGCCGTATTGTCGGCGAGGACCACGGGGAGCTGCAACAGCTTATCACCGCTGCGGGCCTTACTTCGGAAACGGATATATGCCACCTCAATGTCCACACAATCTGGATTCGGGATCCAACGAGCGCAGCCTTCCACCCCATACCTCTCAGCCTCTGCGGCTCCTGGCGTGTGCGGCCCTTCACATCTACTCGCACATGAAATCTCACTGAGTTTTGATAACACATAGGACTTCGCCCTCGTCGTATTTCAGTACTTCAGAAGCGGTCCAGCAAGCGCATACATCGAATGCGGGCACTGGGAAGCCGTGCGCGTCGGCGACAACCGTGTCATTCATGCATCGAGCTTCGCGGGTTCGCTGACACCAGAAGCGGTGCTCGACATTGGCGTCGTCAGGCAGCTCCTGGCAGCATCCCTGCACGTGTGCCCACAATGCGGGCATGGTAGCGCCTGCGCCACTGCGGGGATCTGGGTGTCGTGGTGAGTTCTGCGGGTATATTAATACGAACAAGTCGTTGATGATGTCGCAAAGCTCGAACCCGGCGTGTGGCAATATCTTCCGTGTCATGCTCTCCACTGATGCGACAGCTTCTGGTGGTGATGGTGGGACTGATGGATGGGGCAGCAGCAGGTCAGCCCTAGCAGAACCAGGGTATATCGCCGCCGAAGTATCGTTACCGACGGGCTTGTCTTGACTCTTTTTCTGCCTTGCTTCTATACCAGGCGTTCCCAAAGCGGTGTCGGGACAAAGTTCCGGCGCGTGTCAGCCCAAGTCCAGCTTCCGTTAGTCTCTGAGCCAGAGGGCGAAGAAGATGGCAAACGGGAGGATGAAGAAGATGACGAGGATGAAGAAGATGACGAGGATGAAGAAGATGACGAGGATGATCTGGAGGACGTGGAAGACGGGCCACAGCTCCCCTTACGGAGGGTTCGGATGCCACCGTTGAGAATCAGAACTCCGAATCGGTAGATGCTTGCAGTGGAACATGGAAGGAACATTCTATACTGTTGATGCTGTTGCTGAAGCCCGAGGCCGCCGTGATGATGATCAACCCAATAACAGAAGATACCTGAGGGGCACACTTAAAGCGATTTCCCCTTCAGAACGATTCCAATGTCGAAGGTTGCCTCTGGCTAATGCACATACCAATATGACATGTCGTAGAACAGAGTTCGCTGGCGGCTGGGTGATACAATAACCGTGCGCGTCCTTAACGAGATTACTCGACCCGCTGCTCTACGGCTGCTCTGAACCAATTGCACCCGGTCGCACTGGTAGAGGTGTATGAATGATGAATGATGATGCCTCTCCGCCTTGTTATCAGTTATCCTCCCATCGAAATTTCCATCGGAGGTGGGGGCTCTGAGTATACGGCACTAACATTGGGAGTTCGTTTCCTTCACTGACACAGCCCTCATAACAGATATCTACTCTAGGTAAGGACGAAGGGAAAGGGGAGAAAAGGGGTGGAGACGAATGTTCCCGCGGTTGGATTCGCATTCACTCGCTCGTTCCCTCCTTCTAACTATGCTGATCAGCCAGCTACGATCCGTTTCCGACGACACGCCGACCACGGACACCCTATCTATGCTCCGCATGTAATGAGCTTGTCACGAGCGGGATTGTCACCAATATCAAGGAAGCTCGCCACAAGGGGTCTGATACCCCGATACCAAGTTGGCGAGAAGGAGGAATGGCGGGACTGCTGGAAATGCGGCATGGGTTTACGATTGCCGGTGCGTGAATTCCCTGTTCTCGTCGCCCTCGCCCTTCATGTTGATCTCCCTGGACAATGTCAGAACTTCATGCTCATGTATTCGACGGTCGAGGGTTCGGTTGATCTGGCGCTGAGTGAAGCAGTTCTCGACGTATACGCTCTGAATATTTGAATACTAGAATCGTGCGTTCCCAAGGGCCCGCCTCTTGCTGGACTCCCTAATCAAAATACGAATACGCATCCCGGTTTGGGGCCATATATCGACGATGGAGCGGCGCTAGACGGAGTACGTCGTACGTTCTCCGCGCGCGCGCGTGTGTAAGCTGCTTGCTGCCTTCGCTAAGCCTCTCTTGAGCCCTACCCTAGTGTTCGTCTTTGCAGCATTGCGTTGGGCATTCAGAATCTCCACCGGCCATTGTTCAAGCCCCTCGCAGACACTCGCGACTCGAGCCTGAAGTCGTTCTCCGACGACCTTTCCGCCGACGTCCATAGCGCCCAGGTGTCACTCTTCATCTTTCAATCAGTCGTCTACGGCAGGATACAAGCTCGGCGTAGCAACCGCCGACTATATATGTGATGGCTCCAGGGTGTTCACCACATCGTCTGCGACCTATGCGAGGACACCCGCAGCGCGGACACAGCCGCCGTCCCAGAAAGTGCTGGCATTGATTTTCATGCATACCACCACTGACCCATCCTCGCCAAAACGACATCGAACGCTCCTTTCCTCCGCGTGCCAATCCCACAGAGCGCCAACGACCGCGTCTTCGCCAACATGCCGGCTTGAGGGCTAGCCTCGCCGCTCGTCGCCTGCCTGCGCGGCACAGAGTGGGCTCTTCCCTCTCCGTCCCTCCCTTTCCTCGCGTTCTGGGATGCGGAATGTCTCTGCGGTCGGCGACGGGCGTTCTGATTGTTTGGATATTGATATCCGCCGCCGTCGACTGCGCTGCAGCATGCCGCCCTGATCCCGGTAGCCGGTAGGTTAGGCTGGGAACGGCGTGACGTCGATGCCTACGAAAGCACCTGCCGCCCAGCCGACGTCCGATTCGAGAGCCAGCAAACGATATATCGATATTGCTGGCGCCTCCGCACCTCAGTAGCATTTAGGACGGCCAAATTCCAATCCGGTGCGAGTTCCGGCCTTTGCAGCGAATTTCTCGCTCCCGCGTCCTTTCGACTTCACCAGATCCCAAGCCCACCCTACCATCACTTTCGTGTCTCGCTAACGCCTCAGCGCCAAAAAGCACCCGCATTTCTTCATTCGCCCCACGTACGCCGTCGCCTCGGTGGCTCAATGGTATGGCGTCGCACTCGTACGGGGTGTTGGTGGGAAAGGTTGGCCAAACAGTAGCGCCCCGTGCAATGTGAAGATCCCTCGTTCGATCCGGGGTCGAGGCGATCAGCTTGGTCGCTGAGCTAACGCATAACGTGTGAGCTTGGTGGCCAAGCTGAATTCTGTTTTGTCGTAGGTTGATGAATGGGACCCTGCCTCGTTCCTAGTATCCTTTTCACAGTCCGCGATGTTGTCTCGCGTGGTACCACTTCAATCTCAGCGTCATGTATACCGGTTGGTCACGATCATGCAACCCATGTCTCCACCTTACCTTCTCCCTTTCCTGTACTCTCACGATCAATGTCGCCATTTGTTCTTACCCGCGTCCGCCGCTTTCATACTGTATCCCCACAAGACGCCTTTCTGCCTGTATTTTGTGTACTCCATGGATCCTCAGGGACAGGGGAGGGAGAAGCAGGGGCACATGTGTCGTATTGGGAAAGAGGTACCCACAGTTCGAAAAGAACTCCGCGCGTGGCCGTCGTCGTCCCTCGCTCTCCTCTCTTTCTCTCACTCCTCTCTCATGCTCCCATATTAAAGTTCTCCAACAATCCGCCCTCGATCCCGCTCCGTATGAAGCGTCGACTCCTTCCGCTATATCACTTCCTGGACGTACGACTACAAGTACGACTACAGCGCGGGGACTCCCCGAACCCCAAGGCGCAGGCGACGATGGGTTGATTGATAGCGATGCACTGCCCTTAAACTTGGAGTCTCGGACGGGGCGAGATGATGAAGATCGCCACTTGCGGGAGGATTGGCAGTAGTTGATCGCTTTACGCCGCCAGCGTAGCCGGCTTAGTGTAAGCGATAATCAACTTCACCGCCTGGACCTCGAGGCCTCAAACCGTGAACGACCCATACGCTGGACGCATTGATGATGTCGGATTTTTCTCGATTTCGGTACCCCATCCTTTCGCGAGTGACGGTGCGTACCCAACGTACTTATCCTCGTTGATTTCGTATCGAACTCGCCTCGGAATGTTCCTCAGCCGCAGGCCAATCCATCCCCCCTCAAAGTCCAGAGCTCGGGGAGATGCGGGTCGCTGGTAGCATGCAAGCCGGGCGCTGGAATTGCGGGATGGGATGGGATGGGATGGGTGGTGTGGGTGGGTACCTTCGAATGTACCATGAGCTCCTGAGTACCTCGTCAATTCATTGTCGCCGAATCTGACGCGCTCTTGTTGGTTCTGATATCGCTACAGCCGGACAGCAGAAGGTCACGCCGATCCGGACGATATCTCTCTTAGTCTATGCCCCGTTCAATTAGAACGAGCTCAGTTTTCTCTCCCGCTCGTCGTTGCACACGCCTCAACGCTCACATTCACATATTTCGATATTCAACGTCAACGCTGGTCCTCGCACGCCCTGAGGCCTGAACGTGCACCCCCGCACCCGGACAATCCGCGAGTTCACTTGACGTACGACGCCCGCTACATGTATTGGCGTCGGTATAAGATGACAGGGGACGAAGCCGGCGATCGTCATCGCCAAACTGCATCGAAACACTCGTCCGCCCCGACGCTCCATATACCCATCCAAGGCCCTGACTCTCGGCATCATCACACCACACCACACCATGCCCGTCTGCCGTCTGCCGTCTGCGCAGGTGGACTGGGGCCCCGCTTAGATGCCTCCGCCCCTACCCCCGTTCCACCAGTTCGTTCGTCGCGCGGATGTCGGTCAGGCGGGATCCCGGACTTCCAGGACGGCGGCGACGGCGGCGACGGGCTGCACGCGTGACGCTCGGTATAGGGTCGACTCGTCGGCGTCGCCTTGAAGCCACCCTGAAGCCACCCTTAGATACATAGCGAGAGTCCGGAACGCCTGGGGAGGAGCCTGGAGGCCCTGCCTGCGCTATGGCTCTACGAGCCGAGCCAATGGCAGATGTTTGTCTCCAAAGAGCGGGAGTGCGAGGGTGCGAGGGTGGATCGAAATGCGGAATGCGGAATGCACGCGCTCGGAACGCGATCTCCAGCACTCTCCCACCCGCACTTACGCGCAGTAGTGGTTGGAGCCGCACCCTTCCACCATACCGTTTACGGAGCGCTTATACTCTACTCTTACAACGCTCCCAGTGAGCATGCCACCTTATCGACTCCTGGCATCACCACGCCATACCACGCCATACCGCACCATACCACACCACACCACATCCCACTACGTCTGCGCGGGCAAACCATGCCGCTGCGTACACCCGAACTCAACATGCATTTCTATCGCCTACTTCTGCGCTTGACGTATGCGCTAACTCGTAACAATCATCACCATCCCTACGTATGACCACCCCTCACAACCACCCCCTGCTTACAACCGCCTCGGCGCCCAGGCACACCAGCCAGACCGGGCGTTCAAATCCACAAATCCCCAAATCCCTAAATCCTCAAAAGTCCACAAATGCAAGATTGCAAAGTCCCAACGACTTACGCGTACGCGTACGGCTTCGACGATGGATCTGACTACGAAGCGCCCAGATGCTTCGACGGGCAGACACCCGGGCGTCCACGCACAGCGCACCGCCCCCTCAGGTGACTCGTCTGCACCTCGTCTGCACCTCGGTTGAGTTGTTACGGCTAGTCGCGGCTCGCGGCTCGTTGGCCGAAGCGGGGTAGCGGGGTAGCGGGGTAGTGGCGGCAAAGTCAAAGTCAAAGTCAAAGTCGCCCAGAGGCTCTGGGCTCTGGGGCTCCGCCATCTGGTGTCTAGTGCCGAAGATAAGTGCCGCAGATACGCAGATACTGGTGTCTAGTGCCGAAGATACTGGCGTCGGGGCGCCTTATCCGTTTAGGTCGTGGGGAGCAGTGGGTGGCCTGTTTCGTGATGGAGAGGAGCGGGGGGCGTGTGGGAGGGGGTATGGGAGGTATTGACGTGGGCAGGCTTTGGATTGGGCACGTGGGTTCGGACTGTATCATATCATAGCACGCATCGCGTTTGTGCTGCACCCGCTTCACCGTTCTCATCCCCTCATCCTCTCGTCCTCTCATTCCCGCGCTCGCTCGCTGCTCCACCCTCCTTGCGCACGAGTATCCGATTGCCGATTAACGATTACTGATTTACTGATTACCGGATATGAATATGAAGGATAGCGGGGCAAGGAGAGGGGAGAGAGGGGCGGGCGGCGGGCGGCGAGGATGATCTCGTCGGGTTGATTTCGGGCTCTATGCCTCCCCCTCCCGTGTCTCCCCTCCTGCCTAGCGCGTACGCATATGTATACTGTATACGAACGATTGTCTACCATCCACCATCCACGATATATCTTCCATCGAGTATCGAGTATCGTGCTGATCCATCGGGACGCACAGTAGCTCGCTGGCGCTCAACGGTACACGGTACACTGTACACACCTTTATTTACGGCTATGTCTATGTCTATGTCCGTCTTTGGGGTTTATTTATTTCTTTGGGTTCATTGGACCTGGGTCGAATGTCGAACCTTTGCGAAAGATGAGTAAGACACTGGATTGCTGAACTGTGTTTTTATTGGGTGTATTGTATTGGGTGTATTGAGAGCAAAGGAACATCGAAGAAGGATACTGTTCCCCGTGGCCGATTCTCCCACTCGTCAAGCCACTGATGTGTTGACGGCTCGAGAGTGAGAGATAGTGAGGACTGGGGGATATAGGTAAGTAGATCGAGATCGGCGCTGTTTCTCGACTTGTGTTCTCCCTCATTCCAACGACCTCATTCTAAACAACACGCCTCTTGAGATTGAACACAATGACTTATCGATTATAGGGCGGCCTGATGTATTCGACTTTGCCCTTCCGTGCACGATCTCTCATCATTGTGCTCGCCGATAAGAGTCGCATTTTCTCTTTTGTAACTCAATGGCATGCTTTGTCACGTAGGATCGCTGCGATTCTTACATCGCCAAAAATCGGTCTTCGAAAGCTGTATGTTCGACAAATGTACTTCTCCAATGATCATGGATCAGGCCTCAGGGCTTGCGTTCTGTACGTGGTGCGCTATATATCTGCGTATCTACGGAAAAGTACTTACCTGCCCGCTCAGGCTGTCTCAATCGAGCTCCTTGCGGCCCACGCGTATCTGGACGCCCTACAGGATCAATGGGGAGATAAGAGCGTAGGCGCCGTCGCTCGACGTATACGTGGGACCAAGCCCTTCTGCCCAAACTCTAGCCAATAATTTATCAGTATGTATCCCGCCACTCCCACTGCTATATGGCTAACACTCTCGCCAGTCTCTTGTACTCAATACCAGAACATGTCACTGAGTCTCCATCTGTTGTCTTACGCACTGACAAACGCCACCCTGGGTAGTGCTCGACCCGACGCTGCCCCTGTTGTAGATACTGAACCGGGATCACTGGCGACGTCCGTACAGTAGGCGATGCTCTGCCATCTCGTATCCCCATCATGTATAGAAGTTAAAGGGTTCTAGCCCAGCGATCGGCAGACCAACCCGGGCACGCTATGGACATTGCTGGATCGTACGCGCGAGTGAACTTCAGAATGCAAAAGGAAAGGAGGACGACGATTGGGCCGCGAGCAATGCTACGTCTTCACCTACGTTTCCCGTCATCCGTTCCTCGCTTCTGATGCTGTATCGTTGCATACATTGAATAAAATCCCTTTTCCAGCCCGAATTGTGACAGTAGCCGTGTCAAAGACGCTGTGGGCATTTTACGTTACTGGGTCAATGTCAATGACGCTTGGCTTCGCCTAGATGGTACTACGATCTGCCTGAAGACCAATCAATGGATAGACGGTGCGTATGTAAGAAGCATGTCTTTTGAACGACCATGTCTCGCTCGGTGGTGTACAAGGACCCGATTTCCATCTGAAGGAACTCAAGTACTCACTATTCTAAACCTATTAACAAACCAAACCGAGCAGACCGATGGGTCCATGCTGTTGGGAGGGTTCCGTGAATAATAACTTTTGTAATCACTAATGTTGACAAACTCTCGTACGAACTCAGATCGAAGCGCAACATCGGCGGTGATGCACAAGGACGAGGTGGTGGTACACGACGAATTGGCAAGGCGATTAACGCCAGATCAACAATATCTATCATGCTGAAGTCCCAAGAGCGTCAGTACATGACGCGGGCCGCTATCTATGAGAGGCCCGCACGAACGCAAGTGTTAACTGCCGAGCAGATGGAGCTGCACGCTTGGGAGAGAAAGCTAGCTCAACTAACGCGTCGTTTCGCATATGGATACCGGACACAGAATCATTGTTTCGTCTGATAGGGAATGCATTGATACAAGATTCATGTGTTTGTATGCGCTTTCTGTAATTCAAACGGTCATTGAGACTGTGGCACTGCGAGCGACTCCACGACTTACAATTTGGCGGTCGGTCCCGCAACTTATTCGCAGTAGCGCTCTGGCTCCCAACTTGGTCAACCATCCCAACACCCTCCTTATTCCCCGACGCGTCCGTGTATGCCCTTTCCTTGAGTTGAGAAGACGCGGCGTCAACGGGATTGGTCGAGTGCTTGCGCGCTTCCTGCGCAGCTTTCTTCGTCTGCTTGAGAGGATCTGAGCATGGGGAACGGCGTGCATTGAAATAATGAATCCGATCGATGGATTGGTAGATGTATGCGTACCATCAGAGGACGCCCCCCAGCCAAAAAGGCGAATATTGCGAAGGGAACCCTCAGATCGAATCCGAGCCTGGAGGGTGCTGATAACAGCAGTGGCGCGGATTCGATTTGAGAAGATTGGGGACATGGCGGTGGTTCGAGAGAAAGAATTGTGGCGGCAAACGCAAAACCAAAATGGTTTTTAACTTGGGTCGATGGCTCCATATCTGCGCACAGAATGGCTGGAAACCAAGCCCGCTCATTGTCAGATAGACCGTCGAGAGCCTAAATCCCTCCGAGGGGAGACGATAATTACTTCCTGGTACGTGCTCGGCAAGCTGGTATCACGGTCGGTGTCATGGATGCAAGATGGTCCGTGCGTTGCCCCACTATAGAAGATTCAAGCTCAGTACTCAGCGCCAGTTTTCATTCAGGTCGCGGCTTGTCTTTCTCTATCCATCCCATGATCGCACGCGCCGATGAGACACAGAAGTTAGCTTCTCAAATATATCGGGTTGCGCCGTGAATATGAAACGCCCCGATCACTCCCAAGCGTTGAGATTCGAGAGCCAGCCAACGAATATGTTGGTGCATCGTTCAGAGCAATGTGCTCGTGAACGAATATTGGCCGTTGCTACATAGGTGTGTTTTTCGCAAGTATCTTTACGGGGAAATAAGAAGTATATACTGACTTCTTTCTTTATTCAGATGTCCTTCCGCTCGCTGCATCGCCTTCTTGAGAGGGCCGACGAGAATGTGTCGTTCATTTTTGTAGGTCGTGCTATGGGACAAACCATGACACGTCCCACGAAGTTCCTGTCGGGTAGGTGCTTCATTGGCAGACCTTGAAGGGCTAGGGTGAGTGTTGTCTCGTCGTCGACGCCAAGATATTAGAAACAAGCCGTACCTCTGACGGTAAGTGAATATCTTGTCGTTGACAAGCGAAGGAGGACTAACCTTGGGCCCGTGGGTGAAGGATAGAAAGATGATAGAATCTGCGAGGAATACTTCCTCTCTTTGCTTTATGTAAGATTTCTCCTCAAACATCGAATGCCGATGCTGACGATATCGTGTACTTCGCAGATCTCGTTCCAAAGTGACCCGTTCCATTGGCATTACGATAAGGTAGTCGTATTTGTCTTTCAGCGGAACAGAAGCTTAGTGTACTCTCAGTATCTCTAGCGTGTTGTTCGAATGAGACACCTCCTTCAGCCCGAAGCTCGGCATGATGTTGACGATGTCCGAACTCTGATCACAATTGGCCAAGTTACCATTAATTAGAAATATAGCCCCGTATCAATGCGATGGAACAGATCCCAGATCCCGACTTCACATCGGGGAAGCCTGGAAGACCCCGAGCCCGGATGCAAGAACGACGACGCTGATCACTCAAGATCTTGGTCGGAGCACTCAAGGAAGGCCTCAGGTGTCGCTGGGTTTCGATCATTGGCTTCCTTCCGGGACGTATCCACTTGGATCGTCGATCCATCTTGGTACTCGTGCACACCACAGACATTGGAAACGTACGATTGGTTGATCGGAAGGAAGAACTTCATCGATGGTTGAGTTTGCACGTCAAAGAGTACAAGCACACGAATGCTTTTACGCCTTCTCTGCTTAATTTCATTGACGCCAGGGGTAAACAGCGACTATGCATTCGGAGGTGTCAGTAGTTCACTTGCCCGTGGCCGCAGTACTGGAGGCTCGAGATGTAATCCAACGGACGACGAAGATACGAAGTGAAAGCAGTCGGTGGCTGACCCTTCCACGCGTCCAGACTACTGGGGGGTATAGTCAGCAGAAGCGGTCAAGAATGTAGACAGAAAGCACCTCTAGGGCCACCTCGGCATGTCATGTCCGGGTCCAGCTCTCTGCCCATGCTAACAATCCCGCCACGACTATCGATCCTTCCTGTTTACGCTTCAATCGATCATATACCGCCGTCACCGCATTCGTAGTATCAGCAATCAGCTGAGCCTCATTTGGAACCGCTAAATCCACTCCATGATGCTCCGATCGCGACGGAGACAACAAGGGGAGCGCACCAACGCCAGATTGGCGTAGGATGTCTGATAAGAATTGGAGAGATTGCTTCAGCGTTTCCAGATCGGCTATAGGGAATCACCCTATGAGTTTATTGCGGCGACGTTCAGAAGAAGTGAAACCGGCCTTCAGCTTGGTAGGGAAATATTCCGGGCGTGTATGCCTCCTGTCTGAAATGTCGTTACCTCCAGCATTGAGTATCAGCAGCGCGATCGAAGTCAATCAAGCGTACGAATTGCGGAGAACGGTTCTCGCTAGAATATTGACTCTTTCGACATGGTCTCGTATGAGATGTATGTTCTCCTTGAAAGTATCTGGTGAATTCGGATCTGCTCCTTGGTGAACGAGACGAATGCTGTCTGAGGAGACGAGAGTTGGCGCTACTAGGTTACTTGAAGAGCTCGATATATTGCTATGATGGGCGTAAGTCGCCGAGCTCGCTATCAATGTGACAGAGCTCAGCGAAGGACCTGACGGTTGCATGGAGGAAATAATGCTAAGCGCCCAAACGGACATTGGAACCGTGAGGAATGGCTTCCCCATTCGGCGTTCACAGGACTTTGTCTTTCGAGATCGCGTCCAATAGAAAGATATTGGACCACCCGCTGATCCCTGATAAGTCAGCGTTGATTCGCTGTGCAAGAACATCGTTCTATGTCCTGACTTCCCCACAAGTGACTACTGCATGTCCAGTACCTGCCACGCGTACGCCAATACTGCTGTAGTCAAGCCGCCTCGAGCGGATCGTGTCTCAGGATAATAGATACAAGTGGATGCTTTCAATTATGCTGGCCATGTCCACTATCCAATGACGACCAATGAGTAAAATACATGTACAACATCGCGTTCTTCGCTATGTCTTGGCCGCTGTTCAAACCGCAATTGAACGACCATATCTATGAGTTTTGAACGTCCGCGATCCCAAGGAACGGCCTCCACCCCACCCGGTCTCTCGTAGCACATCGCCAGTGGTTGAGCGACGCACGAAGAAGATGGCTACGATCATGGCAAAGCCATTCACGCCAAGGAGGGACCAGAATGACGCAGCGTAGCCAGTGGAGGTGGCGATCTCCAAGCGAGCCTCCCTGGTGGGCTCAATAAATCTAAGTGACAAATATACAACCTGCGATGAACTGTTAACCACAACGACAATGGCTAAATCGAGTGAACCAGCTTACGATTTGTCCTCTTTTCAACTACGTCGGGAACTTGTATAGCTTCTGCGGCGTAAGTTGCACCCAGAACGCCCAAGTGCATAGTACGAGCACAAGAATGCCCAAAGTCCATGGTACAACACCCCAGTCGTTCCTCATCGGAAGCTGTTGGTATACGTCTGTCCGCTCGGGTCAGAAAAAGACGTGTCGTTCTCAAATATGAAAGACCTACGGTCGTTGCGGCTGCCCCACCCCCCCGCTGAACCACCATAAATGGGACCATTGAATTGGTCCCCTCCAACGTTGTTGATGTAGATAATTGGGGGCATGTTGGCAGGACGCCTCCTCTCGGTTCTTGATGGTTGGAAAGACGCGACTGGACGCCGTGCTGACATAGCGGGAAAAAATGAGGATGAAAGTCGGGGGACTGTGCCCTTTTATTACAATCTGTGCATTATCCCTAGATGCATCATGGTGTAGCGCGGGCATTCAAGCACAATGTCGGGGGCACGTTCAACGTTCTGCTCACCATCAATAGTCCTGGATGCCGATCCAATGGCGTGGTGCCGTGATTTCATTCAACTTTTGTGGGTCCTCAGGCTTATTGTCTTATTGCAACTCAGTCATTCACACTGCAAAGAGTGGGCTTCTATATTAGATCTCGATATATCAAACCCTGTTTTGTGACTGCGCACGAACATCCCCCAGGAGAGGCATAACGGAGCTCGGACATAACGGTCTAACACAATGTATGACTTGAGTGTAGAGCGTACAATGGCCGTAGTGCGCTCCCCGTCGTCGTCATGAATTTCCACCACCTCCACCATGGTCGTCCAGTCCGCTCGTCATTCTTGGTCGTGGTCCGGGTGGGTACTGCAGATCGACGGGGCGGCGACTGCCGCGATGATGAAAAAACGAAAAAAATAATGGACACCCATTCCCCATCACAACCAGCCTCATGTATACGATCGTTGTACCGTGTCGTGGGGTCTGGGATGCCATTCATACACAGGAAATACACCCACACACCATCCGAGTATTCCACAGCTCCGAGCAGAGTGACTCGAATAGGGATCTCGATTTTGACACTGAGAACGAAGCCCTCGGGGCCCATTGCTTGAAAAGAACGTGCGATAGTATATCCCATCCAAAAATAAACACCTATAATTATAAATAGCAGGACGGGTCCAAGGCAACAAGCAGAGCAGCATTCTAATTTGCCCTGTCCACGGAGAAATATTGTATGCCAGCGAGGGTGGGACGGGGAAGCGGGAAGGCCGTGTCAAGGCGGCGAGAACCACTGGAGAGGGCGTGGAAATTCGGCATGAAACCCCCCCGAAATCTGAATGTGATGATGAGGAAGACTAGAGAAGTACCCTCGGAGTAGTCAGGGTCGAGGGCATGAGTGAATCGCCTCGACCGACGGGGGCGCTACTGCTCGGCCAACCTTTCCCACCAACACCCTGTACGAATGCGACACCATACGTTCAGTGCTTCTTGGTCTCTCATTTCGACCCCCGTAACGGCGTAAGCTCTTCCCCTCCATTTTAAGAGCCACCGAGGCGACGGCCGGCTAGTGAAAGAATGCGGGGTACCTGGTTTCAATTTCGACGCTGAGGCGTCAGCAGAAAGCGAGGGGGGCGGTAGAGAGGACAAGCGAAAGTCTAAATGACGCGGGAGCAAGAAGACATGACAGCCGATCGAGAGACAACCGGCTAGTCGGAGTGGTTCTCATTGGACGCTGAGGATGTGGGCCGCCGCTTGGGTGTGAATCTCCTAGGTCTTCTGCGAAAGTCTTCGCGGAACCTGCTCTGGGGGTTTACTATTCCCAGCCAACCCCGAACAACCCTATAAACTGTGCAGTGGCGCACTGGGATAGCACGGGAGCGTAGACGATCTACTGGACGGCGGCGAATACATGGACTGGTCGCCAGGCGTATTTGCGCTAGCAGTAGAGGCACGATTACGAGGGCCGCGGGTAAAAAGCGCGGCGGTGGAATGTCGGACCTCTAGCTCATTGTAATTAAGGTCTGCCGCCATATACATCGTCAATGTCAACGGGGATGGTTTCCGAGGGAGATGTGTTGAACGTTGAAATCCTATGTCCCGTTAACATTGTCGATGGTGGGAACGCGCGTCTTACGGTATGCAGAGCCATGTGAGCATGCGAGGTCGATTCAGGTACGGGAATAGAAAGTTGCAGCGATGTGGGACTGATTGCCCAAGGTTTTCTGATTGATTCAGCGTCATTGCGGCTCTGATAAGGAGCAAAGCATACGGGTGCGGGTCGAGTACTCGTAGTGAGTTGTCTGAGTAGTGCAGTCTCTGCTTGCTGTACTTCTCTCACGGGTTTATGGCGCCGCCACCATGAGAGTGCCTCATAACATCTGCGAACATCGAGACAGCTGTAAGCTCGCGCGCGACAAGTGGCGAGATAACGCACGACATACAGCTCACACATCTCGCTCGTGGGTCGTCCAAGTCATTTGCAACCACGATCCATTCGTGCCCCCTTCCAGTTCTGAAACGTTCTTTCGCATCAGCGTATCTGCGAGATGCACCCAAGTGTTTCGCAACCGGTCGATTTAGGGAAGCATTACCTTTGGTGCTGAGAGTTATTTACTCTGCAACCATAATAACGCCCTGGCGTGTATTGAGGTCAGCATTGGGACTCGGGAGGTGAATGACTGACAATGGAGCGGAGCAGAGAGTGGGTCCGGAGCCTGCCGGCTGAGGCTCAAATCCTGGGGGACTTTTGACGCTCCGCACAACTCTCTATGTGCTCTCGGGTTTCGCTGAAACGACGCCTGCAATCACCTTCACGCATCAACAGCGGCCACGGTTAGACTGTCGAATTGGAGTTGATGTTGGTTAGCGCTGGATGTCCACGCAGGATATGCGTAAATATATACTCCTTCTGCGTGCTGAGAGCGACTTATGAGATGTCCTCCAGTGGTGCGTCGCTCTCGTTTGGATGTGAGCCGAACCATTACAATCTGTTCCAGCCATAGAACCACTGTTGTCGCGTTTCCGGTTTATGCCCGCTAGGGGACAAGCGCAGACGGCGGTATACGATTGCGCCCATTCATGGTGGTAGTCCTGCCGCGCACTAGAGTTCAGATGCCAGTGAAAGGCGAGTCGGGTTCAGGCTTGACATCACAGATTACTATACTGACCTGGGATCGTAGGGTCATGGCGACTACCATTCTCTGCGAAACTGCTAGAAACTGACGCGGCGAATGGTGGAGAAGGTGAGCACCTTGTGTTAGATCCACCATATACCCCACCCAGACTGATGAAATCTACAGTCTGTTTGGCGCAGTATTGGCGACTTTGGATTTCTAGTGCGACTGAGCGGTCGAGTCGTCTGTTCGATGCGGAGGGTTCCTCGTTTACGCTGGATGCTGGCATACGGTAGTCAAGCACTGTGGTTGGCGCCTCCACCGTGCTGTAACTCTGGATTTAAAACTGGCAGACATACCTGGCTCGCTGGAGATTTTAGTGTCTATATCGGTAGCTCCGATCATGTTTGACGCAACTTCCCTGCGCATTCCGAGGAAAGATCCGATTGGGCATCGGGAGGACTGAAGGATATAGCACGATGGATGGATATGTGGGAAGCCAGGGCCTTCGGCCAGTTGGGAAGAGGCAACGTCCCCTGCAGCAGGCACGACAGACACGACAGGGGTGACCACGGTGCGAGGGGTGACAGGGATGATCGGATGTGGAATGTGGTACCCACGTGTTCGGACTACACAACTTCTGGACGAGCACGTTCAACGGGGCTGGTCGTCTCTGCCCAAAAGCGACTTCCAAATCCAAAAAAATCAGAATCGAATGTCAACTATGTCTATCGTCCAGGCGCAGACGTTATCCCGCGACGTTAGCTCCTCCCATCCATTCTCAATCACGTCGACGCAGACCTGGCACTCCCCGTCTCGGGCCATTATCAACACAATTCTCCGTGCTACCCCTCTGACCCCCTCCGACCGCCTGTGCCGTACCCGCCCTCCTGTCGGGGTGCCAATCATACATGCTCCATGTCGTTTTGCGGAACCGGGAAGATGGTCCGCAGCCCGTCATTGCACACCCACGCATATAGATGTCCCCAAGCGCCTCCTCTCACGGCGTCGCCCGCTCAAGCTCAAGCTCAAGGTCAAAGCACTTGCTCCCGGGCATCCTTTTTGGTCAGAGTACAGTTCATGAATCCGAATCACGACGCTATCATCCCACTCACACCCCTCGCCTCGCCGCGCCCCGCATGTATGATCTACGGGATTCGCCCCTCCCCTCCCCTCCCATGCACACGATTCGTCGCGCAAGATCCTCGTCGGGCCAAATCATTGATCTTCGATTCGATTCTCCAGGGATATGCCTACGTCCGTCAGCACCGACGGGAACGACGGGTGGTCATCGACGCAGCAAGCAGCAGCACTGGTGCCCGCGTGTGGGAGGTACTGGTTATGGGCAAGTACTGGTTGCGCGCGCGTGTGGGGGGGAGAGTTGGAGTTGGGGGCATCGCACATGCACATGGATAGCGCCTCTCCCCCGGTCACCGAAAACGACTTTGTAAACGACTGGCGGGGAGTTGAGCTCTTTCACTTCCTTTCACTTCCTTTCACCTCGCACCTACATCGCACCCACATCGCACCCGCGGCATCGTTTTCAAGTCATTTGCACCGCGCCACCGCATCCACCGCATTCTCCACACAGAGCACTGAGGATAAAGGACGGAGTATGGAGGAGAGGATAGAGGACGGAGCATGGAGGACAGAGGACGGAGGATAAGGGATGGAGGAAGGGCGGAGCCGGCGACAGCTCACGACGGTGCGACGGCGCGGAGGATAGGATAGCAATGCCCTCTGGTGCGAGCCTCAGTCTCAATCGTTCGCCGAGGGTGTTGGGCATGAGCAGCGCAACCAGGCGCGACACGATATCGCATACATACGCCATACGCTCAACTGACGCCAGCAGTTACGCTCACTGACGCCGAAGCCGACGCTGAAAAACGCCCCCAATCACGTCGACGCATGCGGCACTTCCGCCTGCCCGCCTGCCCAACAGTCGAGACGTGGAGGCGTGGAGACATCGCGCACAACCCCTTCAAGGTACCCGCATCCCAGACTCCCGCACCTCATACTCCCAGACTCCCAGACACCCCGCACCCCACACTCCCGCCTCCGAGACTCCCAAACTCCCAGTCTCCCAAACTCCAAGGCTCTCGGATTCCGAGTGCCGTCAGCACCCGCCCACACGCCCTCGAGACTACAGACTCTGCGTGGAGGTATGCGGGAATGCTCACCGACGTCGATCCCTCTCGCTCTCTCCCTCCTGCAGCTGCTCTCTCGTGTCCCGTCACTCAGTAATTTCTGCCGCTAATAACTATCCTCGAGATGAGAGACATGTATATATATATATTACATATTACATATATCAGGATTGGATATTGGATATTGATGTTGATGGCGTAGCGGCGTCGCGCGTGCTCATCGTGACTTGCGACAAACGCATCACGCCATGCGTGCGTGCGTCGTGCGTCCTTTGTGTGGCGTGTGTGTATCGGTTTGATGTTCCAGACATTCTATACTTCTATACTTCCACACTATACAAAATCCCAATCAAAACGAAAACACCAATAAAATAAAACACCGATAAAACACACAAGACACCAATCAAAACAAAATCCCACTAAATCCAAAATCCCACCACTAAATCCAAAATCCCACCACTAAATCCAAAATCCCAACGAAAACAAAAAAGTATGGCGCTATCAGACTATTCCGCGCAGCCGATTCGAACGGCCGACCTCCTCAGGGTGCACTACACCAATGCGACGCACGTGAGGCGATCTGCCGCTGAGCCAACGAGGATACGATGTGGAAGCGGTTGGGATATAGTTGGGATACGGTCGGGATGAGGTTGTGGGAGTGAAAGAAAAGAGGACAGAGAAAGGAAAGGCGAAAGAGGATGGGGGGGGAGAGGAACGGGGAAAGGGGAGAGGGGAGAGGAACAGGAGAAGGGAGAAGGGATACTGTACCCACAGTTTAATTTAGGCATAATTCTATTCTCTCATCGCTGCTTCATCGGTTCATCGATTCACGCCTTCGATATTCAATATGCATTAAGCTTTGCTGCTCCTGCAGCCGCGAATGCTCCTGCGCCCGCGCCGACTTCGGCTCACACTTGCGCTTCGGACGATCGTTGGGCGCGTTCCATGATGCGTAGTGCGTGTTTCGTGAGGCGCAGCATGATTTATGCGTTATGTGTTATGCGTTTAGTTATGCGGCGGCGGCGGCGGCGGGCACGAGTAAATACGAAGGTCCGTGAATTCGAGTATTTCCGCGAGACGTACAAGTAGGTGTACAAGTACAAGTATAAGCGAAGAGGGCAGCAGAGTCGTTGTCAGGTGAACAACAAGTAAAAAGCATTCAAATATTCACCTTCCTGTATCCTTCAATTCCTCGTAGCCGATTTGAACGACTGACCTCCTCATTGTAGTTCATTTCACTGACTTGGAACATACTAGTGAGGCGCTCTACCAACTGAGCCAACGAGGATACTACCTTGAACACTCGAAAGCACATCAGAATGTTCTCCTTGACCTCGTAGTGTGGTGATTGTGGAAGTTGAAGCTTTGAAGGGGTACTCAGGGGGAGGGGACGGTGGAGCAGGAGATAGAGTTTGTCGAAGGCGGAAGTATATCAGTGATCCCAACTTCTAGGACCGATCAATCGATCTCCCCTACGGACGCCGTTGTCCGTATGATCGTGTGCACAATCATCATGATCAACAACAGGAGTACGCTGCACGCCATGAGAGGTCTTGAGAGCGACACCGCCGTAGCAAAGAGCAATGAACACTCTCGAGTCAGGAATGTGGCTCCCACTTTCCACGTTTGCCCTCTTACCTCCCTGTCCACACCAGTCACGAGGCACTGCATTCCGTCGCAGGAGCAGTGTATCCTTGTTAGCTCAACTGGCAAAAACTTCACTAGCGTAGTTGTACATAAGGATGCCAGCCGTTCGAACCGGCTGCAAGCGAGTATGGAGGGCATCGTGCCAGAATTTCTTGCGCTTTGTTCATTCATGACTAAGAGGAGGAACTTTCCATGAATATGGCTTCCTTGACAACGGACGGTGTGCAGTGTATACGTATACTTTTAAATGTATGTTTACCAGCGGGTATACCACACGCCTCGAGATAGTGAAGATAGCGGATTAATGTAGGGTTGGCACCCTGTTCAAGCCCGGATTCACGGTTTATTGTACGTATATTATCGTTTCGTTTACTTCCTCATTCGGCCCGAGCACTCGAACACGAGCTGCTGCGGCACATTGTCTCTTAGGTATGACTTAGTTACTAGCACACGCAGAAATAGTGTGCTTATTTACATATACTACAAGTATATATAGTACCTACATATCTACCTACAACAAAAACAAGAAGAAGTTTCCCCCTCAGTTGCGTCGCGAAGAGTCCAGCAGTGCGCACGCGGCGCCTCCTGCGTTCTCGTTCTCCGTTCCGTTCGTCACGTGGCGTTCGGTTTCGTTCCTTCTCACTTCGCTTTTGGTGGGAACACCACCCATTCCCAGTCCTCGCATTCACGCAGCGAATTCCCCTTCGCACCTACATTAACATTATGGTATGGCACCAACAAAGGGCCAGAACCGGCAGGCCGGGAGCGAGGAGAGTTCCACGAACCGGTCCCTACCGTAGACACGCTGACGATCTGGAATTAGCGGGCGCGTGCACGGTTTATTCGGAGCCATGGACCACTGGGGGATGTCGCAGACAATATGTTGACCGTTTTGACCATTTGAGGGATTGACTGTTGGCGCGTTGGGTGCCCAGCTTCTGGGAACTGCAAAGAATCGCGCTGCACTACGGTCGCCTGAAGGGTGCGTGGTAGAGAGCATGGCGCGCCATCGTAATACAGAGGTTGGTCCGCGCTGTCTGAAGTCGGCATGTAAGAGCGTTGGCTGACTTGATCGATCTCGAATCTACTGCCTCGTCATATCCTCGCTGAGGCCTACCCTCCTACCCGCCTATCTCCGCGCGCTGCGGCACTTGACGGCCCTCGATGGGTCTTGATGGGCACGGGCGAAGGCTGGTGTCAAATCGAGGAATGGAGGATGCGAGGAAGGGACATCGGGCATCCTCCCCCACCGTAGCCTCACTCCCCACGTATCCACGTCCCCCGCATCCCTGGTCCTGCCCACAGACCAAAGCACCCACATTCGCATTTCACAAGCTTCCCGTTCACCAAGTTGCCGTCCACGAAGCTCATGCCGCCACCACTACACCATCCCCGCGACATCCCCGCGCAAAGTCTGAGGTGTCGGTTGCAGACGCCAGCCGTTCATTCATGCCTCCTCTCTTCAGGCTTTGCAGCGAAGCGCGAATGAGTGCCGTCGATGGGAGGAGGTATATGTTCACGAGAGAGATGGGATGCGAGGAGATATATAGACGAGGGAGGGATGGGTGTCGAGGAGAGAGAGAGATAGAGAGGAAGAGGAAGAGACGTCAACGGGATACAGGAAGGGTACACCGAGCCCCGAAGCTCCAAGCCGAAGCTCTGGGGAGAGACCCGATCCTGGAAGTTATCCTCATTTCCAGCTTGCATATGATGTGTGCGTGTGCGTGCGTACTAGCATGGGTGCGAGCTGGCGTCACTTTGTGAGGCTCGCAGAAGCCAAGCACTCCTTCCTCCTTGCTCCGCCTGCCGACTCTCGTGAAAGTTTGAACTCCGAGGCGGGGAATCGCGCTCGAGAGGCGTAATAAATCGTCGTAATTGGGAGTCATCCAGAGCAGTTTAATCCGGAGTCGTGATCGGGAGTGTGGATGATGGTTGGGGCTCGGCAAAATCCTAGATGGTACGGAGAGGCAGGCAGGCAGGGGCACGCCTGAGTGGACCTGCTGCATACTACTCGGTCACGCCAAAATGCCACGCAACGAAAGAGGTTGTCGGCGTCAGGCCTGGCACAACCGTTTGTGGGAATCGAATTTCGCAGCGGGAGCTTGGAGCTTGTGCTTAAGCTTGAGACGCTGAGGCGTAGAATTGCGGCTTGAGCGTGAGGTTTGAGTTTGGGTGCTTGGAATTTGAAATTTGAAGGTCTGCGCCTTGGGGATCCGACGTTGATTATCCGAACACGAACTCGAGGGATGTTGAGTCGATGAATCGGGACGGAATGTGAAAGGCAGAGGGGATCGAGCGAGGGAACTGAGTGCGCAAGCTGAGATCTCAAATCTGAGACTAGGAAGGATGTGCGTGGAGAGTGGCAAGGACGGTTGCGCGTGTCGAAAGCGGGGGGTTACTCGCGGGTTTCTGTCAGTTGAATTCAATGCTTTCCCAAGTGTTCTACGAGTCATTCAATTTCATAAGGCAAAGGTAAACACAAAACAAAGCCGCTTCTGTCAGCTCTGTAGAGTAGCACCCCAGAGTCCAGATCAGCTCACCTGCATCTCTTCCTCCAGGCTCGCGACAGACTTATCAATGAAATATACAAGTTTGTCATGCGTCATCCTCTCCCGCGGTGCCTGTGGAAGCATAGGATCAGAAATACGCGGAGCAGGCGGTCGGGCAGCCGCGTGGTTTGCGCCCACCAGCACGCCCAAAACTGTCATAAACTGGGAGTTAGCGGCGGGTAAGAGTCCCTCTATATCGTTCCATCCGAAGTCGAACACGAGCAGTGAACAGCGTTGTGTCAACACGATGTCGAGCTCCAGCACGCCGAATGTTTGTTCGTGGTCGTATACCATTGCGACAGCGATTTGGGCGTCCTTTGGCGCTGTCGAATTCGTCTCGTCTCCAGAATCGCGAAGTAGACGGCGGAGCACGACGTAGGCGAAGACCCAAGCAAATGATTCAAGATCGTGTGATACTGTGTGTTCAACCGGCTTGTTCCTGACGATGGAGTTCAAGATCTCTCTAGCCATGAACTGCACGGTGCTCTGATTTTGGTCTATATTAGTAGAAAACTCGATGGGGAAAGATGAGCTCGTACAGTCATCTGGATGCCCCGCCTCGGGACACTCCACGTCGTATGCTGCGGACCCCCAGGGACCTTCGTGGCATGCACAACTTCATCAATTTTCGCGAACTCCAGGTCCATCAAGAACCCTTCTTCGCCCGCACCAGGATGATCGTTGGCGGATATCATGGTATTCCCAGCGCTGATGTCTCGGTGGAGGATCCCCTGCGCAATGAGCCGCCGATGACCTATCCCCCAAGAATTATCCTAAGAACGCGCAGGCATGATGGCGAGATCCGATGCTTACCAACGATGGCCGCACGGAATGCTTTCAACAACTGCAGATAGCTCGCGAATTGCCACAACGGCCGCCCAATGGTCTGCAGGATAAGACGATGGAGCACGGCTGTCCCAGTCCCACGCCCAGGTGGAGCATTGGCTGCAGCATTCGTCGCAACTCTGTGGAGCCATGCGCCGTACGGGTATTAACGACGCAGATTGTGCACCGATATCGGTATGTCAGTCTCACCGTCGAACCGGACGTCGCCTCCTTGCAAAAAGCGAGCTACGCCAGGGGGAGGGGCATTGAGGCACCCATAGATAGACGCTCTATTGCGCCACGCATTCTTGAGGATCGAAATCGGTGCATCATTGACGATAGTATACAGGCCAGATGTTCGTTCCCCGGCCAATGAGGGAGAGAGATACCCAAATGGCAGGGCCAACCGTCAACAATGCATTCTGTTCCCATGTTGTCGAAGTCAGGCCATTCGTCGTCGAGTACTCCCTCGGGCATAATACCACCTACGGTGGGAAGTCTGGTGATAGCCCTCGTGAAATCGCGAGCTCACGCACAGCAGCGTGAAGATCAGACAAGGGGCTTAGAGGCTGAGTAGTAGGGTCGCTTCCGAGATTGATATCCGAGAGGCAGGGGCTGACGAGTCGGCGGATCAGCCTGATGAAAGTTCTGAAGCCTTCACCGGCGTCGCAGAAGTCGGATATTGGAGAGAGCGAGACACCGTCCCTGTCGAAGATACCCACCATGAACTTGCGCCCGAAGATGAGGAGGCCGACTGAGAAAAGCTGGAAAGAGCGGCAAGACATATGGAGCCTAGCGTAGTCGGCGACCTGGCAGACGACCTCGGAGATGGGGGCATCCTTAGTAGCGAGACCTTGGCTTTCCTTCGGTTGGACTTCCACGAACCAGTCAACGTCCATCCAAAAATTGCATTCGAGGGCGCGGGATCCGGTGCCAACTGGCACAACTTTTGGAAAGCCAGCTGTATACTCTGCGCCCTTGAGTTGTCTATTCCCAGCGATCTTGATGCTCCTCATCGCTTTCAGCTCACTCGGATGCGAGAAATTGGCAATGAGGTCCCACAGTTGTTGCTGAAGATGGAGTCGAATCTACAGAAGAGATAGGCAATTTGTGGACTCGTAAGCAGTGAGTACATTTCCTCCTCCTCCCAGCTATACCCCTTCGCCCGTTGCGCGTCGTGGTACACCGTTTTTGTCCGGGCTTGAGCAGCCGCTGCCACGACCTCATCCAGTTCGTCGAAGAGACCTCGATGTTGAGTTATGGATAATTCAAAACAAGAATCGACGAATCCATCAGGCACCTGATCGATTTCGAGGCGTCTGAAAACAAAGGAATCGTCTTTGGAAACCTTGCTGGCTAATTCTTCACGAACGACGCTACGCATTGTTGCTGAGCTATATAGCCCTGAGATGAAATTACGGGTAGCTGTGAGAGGTCTTCGTGTAATGTCAGTCATGGTGGCAGGACAATAGGCGAGAAGTCGGCGGAACGGAATGAACAATGCTTACACGGAAATAGGCGCCGTCCAACCTACGACCACCAAGTCCACATTGGCGACAACCTGCGCAACGACACGATGGCTGCCGGGGTAATGATTAATAGATATTCACGACTGACACCTTTACACAAAGCTTTGTGACTACATCAGTGTGTTGTCCATATCAGAGGCTAGAAAACGATGCACCACCACACGTAATGCATCCTTTAAAGCGCGAAATGTAGTCCAAGAAAAATATCCTTTCATGGACGTTAATGGTTTGACCCGGGGTCTAACTGGGCCTCCTGTCCCGCAGATTGGAGCTATGGACAGGTGCGATGCCGAGCACAGTGGTGAACTCGCAGGAGGCTGCTTGAGGAAACGAAAACCCGGAGAAAACACATAACGAGGGCAACCCTATAGCCCTCGACGAAGGGGGATATGCTCCCTTCTCTTCCACTACATCCTCGCAACCACATCACTGAACTGCTGCCCTCCCGCCCGTCTATCCACCCATGCACAAAGGCGCGGCGCCTGTGCGCTAGACTGATCTTCTGTCTCTCTTTGGGTCTGAGACTCGGTATACTCCATGGGGTACGTGGATGGAAGACATCGATGAGAGATGCGGGAAGGTGATATGCCGAGTCCTGAAGACGGAGCTCCAACGGGAGGGCCCCGATTCTCGTAGTTGTGCTTGTGTTTGTCGCTGAGGCGGAGGGCAGGGTGTGTCTACGGTTGGATCTTAGAGCCAGAGCCGGGCATTTCGAGGTTGGAAGAGAGAGCGATGTATGGGGGAGTTAGCGCCGTTGGGAGGCTCGAGGAAGCTCAAGACAGCTGCTGCTGGGGCCAAGGAGAGGGAGCTATCTGCGGTACGTGGTAGGGAGTAGAACAGGACTGTGGGGTGTCGAAGTACCTTAGAGTGGGTGGAGTATTATATATTGGGCCAGTCGCGGCAGTCGCGAGAGGTATGGGCGGCGCCACCGACACATCGCTTCATTCACGAATGCACGAACACATGATACACATCTGATACACAGACGATGATGTTCCGCGACCCCGTGCGTCATGGGCGAGTGTATACCAGCAAGCAAGGTTGCGAGAATGTCGACTAGGCTCCGTAGAGCACACCAAAGGATTCTCCCTCCAGTAGCGCGTCGTGAGCCCTCTACACTCCACGCTCCGCTCAAGTGGCTGCATGGGCGCTCGAACGGGCTGTCGGCTGAGCTCTTTGGGCTGGACGTTGGGCTGGGCTTCGACTCTACGAAGAGCGAGGGAGATGGTGATTGTGCACGTCGAACCGTCGAACCATTGGAGTGCATGAATATGTGGATCCGAAGAGATGCGCGGGATTGCAGGGAGTGAGGGACGCGCAGAGGCAATTATAAGAGGGCAAGGACGGCGGGTGTTCTGCAACCGACGTCGACGAAACGACGACAGATGGGGGGCTATTCGAGTAACAGCACTGTTACCCTGGAACCGAGTATATGGAGAGCTGCGTACGCTCTGCTTGAAACCAACGGTGGTGAGAATAAGTACATCAGATGATGAGCTATCGTGGCCCTAGCGCTTAGCCTCCGCTCTCCCCCTCGCCATCAAATATTTAAGCGTGAACGCATAAGTGTCAAACATCATCTGGCGTCGGCGTAAGTTATCTTTGTCGCCTCCGGTGTCTCCCGCAGGAGGAAAACACTGACCCAAGGCGGCGCTTGTGTGAAAACGAAGAATGCAGATATGACATTATGTTTTACAGCTCGCCTGTGGCCTGCTCGTGGTCGTCGCCAGTAGTTGACGCGAGTCCTCGTAGCTATTCAATGTCGATCCCAGGAGGTACGAGAAAACGAGGAAGAGGGTATTAGTTCGAGATAGTACCACACCGAAACGTGCCGTCGACGTCGAGGTCATCCAAGTCGTAGCGCTGGGACACAAAGCTCAATAACGATACATGTGCTCATGAGGAAACAGTGATATGGCCGTCGATGGTTTCGAATCGAACGGTGGAACTGCGAAGTCGATGCTAGGAATGAAAGACTTGTCAGGACGACCGCTCCTGCTTGTGCTTGCGAATTCGAGGGCTCCTCGTGAACACGTACTATGTCATCTCCCCTCCGTACGACCGCAGCAGCCCAGACCCTCTCACTCGCCAACCGAGCCAAACCCAGCCGCGGCTACAACGTCCCCAGCATCCTCAACCCCCACAGCGCCACGCTACTGAGACTCGGAAACAATACCTCACGTCCCAGGACACTTATCGCTGAATCCATCCCCCCTCCCCAATTCGCAAATTGGGTGCGAGGGCGCTGTAACTTGCTGGAGGCGTATTAGGGATGTGTCGATGGCACTAAAAGCCTGACATACTGGCACGACTCCGCGAGCATGCATCATGGAGGAGGCGTGGGGACACCACGTCTGGGGTTGAGATGAGATGGAGAGAGCAACAAGTCGACGCGCAGTCACAAAACGCGAAAGGTGCGAGAAACAGTTCGGAGCGCTCGTAATTCCACGGTTCAGGGGGAGGAGGGGAGTTATAGGAGGGTTGTAGGGAGGAAAACAAAAACAAAATAGAGGCGGCGAAGCACAGACCTGACACACAGGAAGTGGGCGGGTACAAGGACGTAAGACACAGAGCTATAGCTATAACACTGCTGGAGATACACGACACGAACCAAAATTAACCAAAAAAAGGAAAGTAACACAGAACTAAACACGAGAAACACATAAACTAACAAAATAACAAATTGAGATAACAGTAATACAGGCATACACAAGTCCTAGAAGATATCAAGGCAAAGGAAGGGGTGTCATGCTCGAAATGTGCTGAGTTGCATCACGTCGGATGTTGTTACTGTTCCTAGTCGGGGAACATTGGAAGTCAATATCAGAGTTGAATCGCGATACATAAATGAGGGTACGAAACCCGAGAGAAGGAGGCGGCAGCCCCAAGCGAAAGCACAAAAGAACGCACCTGTCCCATCAGATATCCCGCCACTGCTGTTCACCTCAAACTTGAACTTGTTGGATTTGGCGGTCGAGCGGATCGTTCTGCGGGTGTTCAGCCTAGGTTCAAGATTTATAAGCCTTTCTCGGTAACGAGACGGAGAAAAACGAGGGAGAAAATGTAAGAGAAGACGCACGTCACCAACAACGAATTGACATACACCTTCCCAATCAATATATGGAACGTTGTGAATATAAAGTTGTCGGGCATCGCGAACCACTATCAATGACCCATTATTACAGTTATTCATGTCGATATTGAGAGAAGGACGCACTGTGATCATTGCAACCAACGAGAGCATGCTGTGCCGGCAAACATCAGTAATTTGATATGACTTAGCACGAAGCGCTGAGAGGTACGCACCTAGTGACCAAGCCGATATTGATCGAATAGATGACAAGTCTGTCGACCAGGCTCTGCGTCCTATACAACCCGATACACAGTGAGCTTTCACTTCATGTACGTGTGCGGCCACAGCGATGGGAATGGGAATGGTTCTTAAACCGTGAAAAGATGGAGTGGATCAAAGTGTATCACTCAACTGTTTAAACACGCCTCGACCCCGCCTGAGATACCACACAAGCGATCCAGTGATGAGCACATCGCAGACGACACTTGCTGCGAGTTGGAGCCCGCCGAATATCTCCGCGGAGGTGTGGTGGATGGAGATGAGGCCAACGTTTAGGGCACTGTTCATTAGTGTTGGTTCCGTTCGCATAGCCGGTGACACAGTAGGGGACAAGAGGTTGGTGGCGTTGTCGATCGTAGGTCGAAGAGAAGGGAAACCCAGTGAGTACTGGAACAGCGAGAAAGGAAGAGACTCACAGTGTCGTGTTCATTCCGCACCCGCATACTATCACCAAAAACCTTCTTCAGTATCTGTATTCGCCTTATCACTGAAGGGATGACGCACTCAATTGGAGGAGCGACATTGATGACTGCGTGTGTCAATATTAAACGAAGGTCACAATCGGAAGAGATGAATAAGGAGGAGAGGATGGATGGATGAAAAGAGGGCCAAGGAAGGAAGTGGCATGAGGACGGAAACAGAATGAAGAACTCACAAGTATGACTGGGATCCATTTATTCCCGGCGCTGACTATCACTCGTTATCACCCATGTCCTCCTGTGCAGATTGAGTCGAAGGGTGGAGGAGGGGAACAACACTTACTTCGATACACGCGCACCATATACGCCCTTCGTTATTGAAAGGTGAGAAATGGTGAGAGGAGGAGGGAAAGGGAGAGAGGGTACGTACATCTGAACCAGGCTTATCACCACATACTGTATTTGGAATTAGTATGGGTAGACGATGAGACAAAGACGACAGTGAAGAGAGAAGTACGCTGGTGACGCAAATTGGTTATGTGTGGGTGCCAGGGTTGCGGAAAGCAGACAGTTGGAAAACGGCGTGAAAGCGGGGAGGAAAGGCGAAGGGGAGAAGATAAGTATCTACGGAGGGAGAGAGACAACTCACGGCGACGTATCCACTAGCCTATTAGTTCCATGATTCACCTTCAGCTTCACGAACACGTTCAACAGTAAAAGGGATTACACACCAACAAACTTTTAGGGAGGACAAATGCTAGCGCAGCGCGAAGATACCACATGTTCGAGGCGTGGGCGATGAGGAGGGTGTGCGCGGTTTCGAGGACCATAAGGAGGCCAATCTGCCACGCCGGAAGTCAGGACGGCCAACACTGTAGGAAGAGGAATAAGACTTACGAAACCCTTGATCAACCGTGGATCGTCGGTGTACGTCCTGTAATAGAAGACGGCTTGGGCTATAGAGAGGCCATATAACCTTTCACAGTTGAATCGTCATTCGTGTTATTTGTAAGACGAGAATGAGAAGGAATAAGAGAAGGGCGTACGGGCATGAGACAATTAGGCCGTATAAGAGCGGGGCGACTACGACGGGCGGGGCATCGGGCATCTTCCTCAATCTGAATTAACCATTCAACGCCTTGGGTAGCCTTGTCAACTTGTGCGTCCGCTTACTAGTCGTTGAATTAGTGAAGTCGTTCACGCGTTGGGGAGTAGCGAGAGATTTCGAGTAGGGCGCCGTAGCCTCGCTGTTGAAGGGAGAGAGAACAAGGGGTCAATTCGGAACCAAGGCGCCCGACCTGATGGGTGTGTATAAGTACATAAGGATGCAGGTAAAATTACAACTAGTAGACCAGGAAGCGCCATATTAAACAAAGATAGAGTGATAATCATCACTCACCATCACTAGTCGATACATCAGTAAGTCAAAGCAGTGCATCAACGGCTCTTGTGCAGACTCGTGATGCGTTTGATCGCATTCCTATGAACGCCTTGATTGCAGTGGTGATGGAATCTGCTTCTCCAGTGATGGGTGGGTGATCATGCCACGCTGCCATGTGAGTCGCACATGAGTAGTATGTGGCGGTTCGTTTGTCGGTGGGGACCCTTCTAACATATATTACCACACTCAGAAACCAAATTAGACAACGAATGGCATCTTGCACGAACAAACAAATGTCTCTCGCAACTCATCAGTGATGGATAGAGGGTCTTCGACTATAAACAGATGTGATAAGCTGAACTCCAGCGGCCACGACGCAACTATTACTGGTACTGATCATTTATGGATATGGGCTTCGCTCACGATCGTTTCAATCGCGGCGTCGATGAGCCGAATAAGGTGTAAGTGCGTCATTCTGGTTTGCGAAGGCATAGATGCCGGGAGGGCAGCCTTAAAGAGTGGACTAAACGAATCTGGAGCGCGAACTATGTAGTTCATGGCCACTTGTGCTCCCAAAATTACCATGAAGTCGGCGATAGCGGCGGGGACGAGCCCATCTAAACTATTTCCTTCCAAGTCGAACACGCCCAGTGAACGACGCTGGGTCAGCACGGTCTCGAGTTTCAGAGCACCGAATGATTGCTCGTACACCGTTTTGACAGCGAGTCGGGCGTCCTTTGGCACTGTCGAATTCGTCTCATCTCCCGAATCGCGAAGTAGACGGCGGAGCACGACGTAGGCGAAGACCCAAGCAAATGATTCAAGATCGTGTGATACTGTGTGTTCAACCAGCGTGTTTCTGACGATGGAGTTCAAGATCTCTCTAGCCATGAACTGCACGGTGCCCTAATTTTGGTCTATATGAGTGGACAACGCGATCGGGAAAGATGAGCTCGTACGGTCATCTGGATGCCCCGCCTCGGAGCACTCCACGTCGTATGCTGCGGACCCCCAGGGGCCTTCGTGACATGTACAACTTCATCAATCCTCGCGAACTCCAGGTCCATCAAGAACCCTTCTTCGCCCGCACCGGGATGATCGTCGGCGGATATCATGATATTCCCAGCGCTGATGTCTCGGTGGAGGATTCCATGAGCGACGAGCCGCTGATGACCTATCCCCCAAGAATTATCCTAAGAGCACACAGGCATGATGGCGAGATCTGATGCTTACCAACAATGGCCGCACGGAATGCTTTCAGCAGCTCGAGATAGCTCGCAAAGTGCCACAATGGCCGCCCGATAGTCTGCAGGATAAGACGATGGAGGACGGCTGTCCCAGTCCCAGGCCCAGGTGGAGCGTTGGCTGCAGCATTCGTCGCAACTCTGTGGAGCCATGCGCCGTACGGGTATTGACGACGCAGATTGTGCACCGATATCGGTATGTCAGTCTCACCGTCGAACCGGGCGTCGCCTCCTTGCAAAAAGCGCGCTACGCCAGTGGGAGGGGCATTGAGACTCCCATAGATGGACGCCTCTCCAGTGCGTTCGCTATTGCGCCATGCATTCTTAAGGATCGAAATTGGTGCACCGTCGACGATACTACACTTGCCAGAGTTCCAAATCAGCGGGACTACAGGCCAAATGTTCGTTCCCCGGCCGATGAGGGAGAGAGACACCCAAATAGGGGGGCCAACCGTCAACCACGAATTCTGTTCCCATTTTGTGGAAGTCACGCCATTGACCGTCGTCGAGTACTCTCTCGGGCACAATACGACGTATGGCGGGAAGTCTGGTGATAGCCCTCGTGAAATCGCGAGCTCACGCACAGCAGCGTGAAGATCAGATGAGGGGCTTAGAGGCTGAGCGGTAGGGTCGCACCCGAGCTCGAAATCCGAGAGGCGGGGGCTGACGAGTCGGCGGATCACCCTGATGAAAGTTCTGAAACCTTCGCCGGCGTCGCAGAAGTTGGATACAGGAGAGAGCGAGACGCCGTCCCTGTCGAAGATACCCACCATGAACTTACGCCCGAAGATGAGGAGGCCGACGGAGAAGAGCTGGAAAGGGCGGCACGACATGTGGAGCCTAGCGTAGTCGGCGGCCTGGCAGACAACCTCGGAGATGGTAGCATCTCTCGCAGCGAGACCTTGGCTTTCCTTCGGTTTGATTTCCGCGAACCAGTCAGTTTCCAACCAAGAATCGCATTCGAGGGCGCGGGATCCGGTTCCGTCTGGCGCAACCTTTGGAAAGCCAGTTGTATATTCTTCGCCCTTGAGTTGCCTATTCGCAGCGATCTTGATGTTCCTCATCGCTTTCCGCTCCCTTGGATGCGAGAAATTGGTGACGATGTCGCACATTTTTTGCTGAAGATGGGGTTGACTCTAGACAAGAGGTGGAAAATTGGGGACTCACAAGCGGCGGGTACATTTTCACCTCCCAGCTATCCCCCTTCGCCCGTTGTTCGAGTTGCGTGTTGTGGTCAAACGTTTTGTTCCGGGCTTGGGCAGCTGCTGCCACGACCGTATTGAGCTCGTCGATGAGACCTCGATGTTGGGTTATGGATAATTCGAAGCAAGAATCAACGAATTCATCAGACACCTGGTCGATTTCGAGGCGTTTGAAAACAGAGGCATCATCTTTGGAAACCTTGCCGGCTAACTCTTCACGAACGACGCTACGCATTGTTGCTGAGCTGTATAGCCCTGAGATGAAATTATTGGCAGCTGTGAGAGGTCTTCGTGGAGAGGTAATGTCGGCCATGATGGCAGGAGAAGTTGGCAGAACGGAATGAAGATGGGCGATCGACTGTTTCGAATCAGGCACGTGACCCAAAATTGGTTGGATAAGTGTTTGGTTATCCATGCTTTCGCTCCCCTTTGTCCTCCAACTTATGATTGATCATCGCAATGCCATATGGATGATTTTTCTATCATGTCTGTCAACACATAGATGTTCAGGTTGACATTGTGAGGCCTTGTAAGCGTTCAGATCTTCTCAACCCCGACTTCCCTGCATTCAACTTCAACAACTTCAGCCTTGACCTTCCCTTCAGCTGTCCCTTCGTCGCCCCCTGAATTCGAGGGGTCCCCCTTTTCAAGACCGGATGAAGAGGATTGAGGAGTGTCGGTGAGGCTGGTTTGCCGTTTGATGCGGGCGATGATAGTGGCAAAGTTCGTAGGAACTGCAAACAGCAAAGCAACCCATGGTAACTTCGCAGTGATTTCAACTATAAAGACGATGATGAGAATGGATGATATGTCATTCGAAAGGCGGGAGGGACGAGGAGCTCACAAAGGGGAGCACTTACAGTAGTATGTATCATGATATGCGAGTGCGATTCCTAGCCGGTCTAGAACTTGCATGCCATAGTCGTCCGGTATCCTCGCGTTGACACCGTCCCCGACGATGACTTGAACCGTCTGTTCCCTCTTAAACACGAAGAACGAGAAAAAGCCCAGTGAAATAGCATTAAATACTATTATGATGCTCAGGCCAAGCGCCTGATATCCGAGAGTCGTGGACGCGAGACGTTTGTTCGCAATTCGTAGTTTCTTGGCGATGAAGAGGGGGATGAAATTGTAGATGTCTTGTAAGTGAAGGATAATGATCTTGGCTAGTATGGCGGTTGCAATGTGAGTTGCGATGAATAAGACGATGGTTGCCGTCTTCACGTCTTGATCCAGAGGGATTGTCAGTGGTGAGACTAGGCGAGTTTGATACGATGTGGCTTACCGTTGTACTCAAGCTTTACGGTCACACCAGGGATAACGGATTTGTTTATCAAGTCCTGTACGTCACCGTGTCTATAATGCGCAAAGGAGCAAGCGATAGCGGATGGTTAGTTTCGTTATTGAGATAAGATAAGGGCAATGAGGACGGACTTGGTGAAGATCTTCAAACACAGCGACCCGGCTACGATGAAGAAGACCTCCGTCAACACAAGGAGAACTAACCGAGTACGGAGTAATGGTAGCTCAGGTGTCGACGTCGGTATGCGAATGGGGAGGGGCATTGATGTGTACGACTCCTGCATGTGCTGGCTCAGACATCGCCTATATGTAGTAGCCTCGTGGTACCGTGGAAAGAAACCGTCGCAGTCGAGGGAATCCTCTGCATCTCATGATCATAACGACAACCCGTGTGAGGAAACCCGAGAGGACTTCGCCCAGTCAAAAACGATCTTCGCGCCGTCCATGCGTATTCACCGTTGCCAAGAGTGCAGTTTCTCTGCTTCTCGCCATAAAACCGACGGGCATTCCGCAGAAGAAGGCGAGCGACGAATGGGGGGAGAAGATCATTGAGAGTCTTGTACCCATTTTCGTATGGGGGCTGATCCGTTGGAGCGAGGCGGTTCTTTATAGCGGTCAAGATGGCGGGAACACAATACCACTAAAGGCCAATCACGTCGAAGCAATCAAGCTCGCCGATCAGGTTAGGAATCCACATACAATCATAGTCCATTTCACGAAGCGGCGCTACTGTAGTTCGTTGCAGTTCAGCCCGTTGTGGGAATGTCGTGAAGGAGGCGCATGAGATAGACTGCGCAGGATTTATGTCATTCACAGCATTTTAAATGGCCAAATGATTGACAATGCTCACCGCGAGTATGATATACTCTTGCTATATCGCAATGGAAGCGATTCGCATGGCTTGGGGCAACATTCACCATCGATAAATACATCCAGGTCACGAAGATACACCGCTCAAGCAAGTTGGATGGTCTGAGGGACTATACGAATCGCAGGAAGCATGTTGTAATGCTAACGTTCCAGACCTGAGGGAGAAGCTATGTGCGCAGTGCGGCATTCACAGCACGTAATGCCGTTGATTCTGATCGCCTGCGGATTTCGTTACTTTGTATGAAACCATACGGTTTACAAGAGGCCAAAGTGAATGTGACGCGGGGTAGGGAGACACGGTTGGCGATGATCTTTGTCCACGGAGGTTACCAATCCGTCAGTGAGCGACTACATATATGTCGTGGCATTCGAGCGTCGAGACGAGCGAGGGCTAAACAGCAAGATAAAGTAACCGCCAAGTTGGACGATAGATGCCGAATGAAGGATACGATCATGGGTCTGCACTACGGAAAGGCTGTCCTGCACACGCGAAGTGTTCAGCCGACAAATAGGCCGTAATGCGCAGCAGAAGAGTGACGATGTCTTGGGCGCCGTGTGAACGACCATAGTAAATTCCGTACGAGCTCAAGGGAAACGAGGGCCAGATAGGCAACGTAGTCCCTTTCATTACGCTCGTTCGTAGTGCATGGGCCCTCCCATGAGGGCGAATGAACTCTGCAGAGCTGCCAGAGAACAAAAGGAGTCGGCGGCTTAATGATTTTGAAGTCTCAGGCGCACGCTGATTGTGCTGGAAGGGCGCGCTCAGAGAAAGATGGGGGTTGGTATATCTGACTTGCGCCGGTTTCCCGTATCGGATCAAAATAGGATACCATGACCATGAAATGGTGGCTCGGCGCAGTAAATAAGCTGTAGGTGGGGGGTCAGTATCTAGGCGTCATTTATCGATTGCACGCATACTTACAATTCTTGAAGCGCTGATGATCTAGTGCCCGTTTGACCGAGGTCTACGCGCTGAGCATCGTCGATTGAGGTTCGGGGCCTTCCTGAGTAGATCTATTTGGCATACGACCACTATTTGTCCTCAAATCTGTGCAGCACTAACAACAGCCGAGTGAGTAGCATTATTTGCAACGAATTTTCTGATCGTTCATGGGGGACGAATTCCCTCTGGCACTAAGCGAAAATGGTCCCACCCCCCTTCAAGATAGACTCCTAGCTAGGAATCATGGACTCGGCGGGCGTGGTTTCAGAAAGGTGGTGTCGGCCATATGTTGTGCGGAGTCCAGGATACAACAAAGCTTCGAAATACCAACTATTAGTTGCTAACAAATGAGTTCCTGCTACGTACTTGATCATATGGCGTAGAGGGCGCTTAAGGTTGCCGGCGCAACCTTCAGCTTCAGAAACTTCAAAGCTTCAACGTTCAAACGTTCAACAGCCTTGATCAACTTGGGTGTGGTTGGCCGAAGTCCAAAACGACAAGGTGCCACGTGTACCGTGGTGGTAAATTTCCCCATTCGTTTATCGGCGCTTATGAGCAGAATGGATCGACTCCGTGAGCAAAACTTGAACATCATGCATCTTGAAAGCTTGACCCTTCCTACTGCCTTACAAAAATGGTTTGTTGTGTATCCTGCCCTTCAAGCCACTGGCGGAAAATTAGCGTCGATCAGAGGTCGGGGGCCGCCTGTTCCACTGGACGCGTGCATCCCGAGGCTCGCTAGACTGGTCAGGGACACTATCCGCCAGATACGTCGTAAATGAGAAATAGGTGAAGCAGGCTGTGCGCGACTCCCGCGCCCACACAGTGGCAGTGTTTCTCAACAAATCACGTTTGCTTTCCTTCAATGCTTCCTAGAAACGAAAAGGCTGCTGCGTTGTAAAACAGTAAACTCGCTCACAAAGGTATATGCAATTTCAGTTTCTTAAGTTCGCTTGCTACGGTATGTTCATGTTCGTCCCTCGTTAGTGTCCTGGGTCTTAGGTCTCGGTGTACCTGATATCAAAGGTCGCGATTGACTTTCGCGGATTCAACACCGCTCTCGGCCGCGTCGTGGAAAAATGGAAGGAGGCGCAGTGAGCTCGGGCATGTCCAAGTGGCGCGATTGATACTACAGCAGTAACACGTTGAGTGCGGCCTTCAGAGGGCAAAGGGCACGAACTTACTTTCATTCGTCGTGGCTCGTCTTTCTAGAATACCACGGCCAACTCCTTGGAAAGTTGGCAGTCGCATGTACGCCACCCCACTACGCACGGCTTAAGTCCCTCGGCGATAGATTGGGACGGTGTTGCGAGGTGGATTCCTGACGCTGACGATACGGGCGATTATATAATCTTCCTGGTGGCGGAGAGGTCTAAGGATACCTCCCCGGACAATTTATAGAATTTGCCTGGTAAAATGCAGGTCTCGATCGCTGAAACGGGCTCATTGTGCACATCTGCCCTCGGTGCTGAGGGTTATACCCTCAATGGCGCATCACCCTATGGCTGGATGGGCAGCGACTAATATTGTGGATTGTGGTGGGATATATATAGGTCAATGACGGCTCGACAAAACAAGTCAAATCTACGTGCCCCTCAAATTTCGGACTTATCAAACATTCTTGCTGTACAAGTCAGAACCCTCCTTTGTGCTGGAAGGGGAACAACTGCGCATGTCATCACCCGTCATCTCAAGTTCGCCAACGTTGCAATCGTTTGCCCGTATGCGCACTAGTCGAAGGCGCTTCGTCGTAGGTTTCGAATACGTTTTATGACACCTCGACGATGTGGCATGCTGAACCGTGGTCTGTCCAGGAGCCTCGCACGCTACTTGCTGAAGTCATCGAGAAACTTAAACGTCATCAAGACCCCCCCATACAATCGTCTCAAGTTCCTGGACTCGACAACTCGACAACGATAAACTCAGAGGTATTCCTTCACACGGCTGAGCTTCTACCCGAAGAAGAATTGGCACTGCTCAGAGTCATCAGGGAACTAGTATGATCCTGCTATGCTAACTCTTCCCGCCGAACAAGCGAGTGGTTCCATTTAACCAAAGCCTCACATCGAATTGGTCAACGGTACGTATCTCCTCAGGACCCCGTAGCGTGTATCACGCCCGTATCTCATATCCGTCCACCAATTAGCTTACAACGAACCCTTGGAACTGGATTAGATACGCATGGCCGTCCTGCTCCCCCAAGCCTGAAAATACCTGCCTTCTGTCACCAGTAGCACTCCCTGTATCATGCGGGGTCCATCACAATCCATTGGTTAATCAGTTTCGCCTTACTCCAGTTGTGTGTCAATCTGATTCGTTGTATGTCTGTCTCGTTATCGATTCTAGGTGTCCAGGGAGATGGTGGGCCGTCCACACCCTCACCCATCACAACTCTCTGTATCTTGATTTTGGGTTCGAGCTCCATGTTTTACAAGATGCGGAGTCTGCGTGCTGGCCTCGCGCAGCCTCGATGTTGTGGAAATCTGCACGAGGAAAGGCATGTCGTGAAGAGAAAGAGAAATTGATTAGTATGTCGTGAAACATGTCAAAACGATACTTACGGTACCCCATAAAGGTTGAAAGAGAAGGATCCACCAGTCCCTAACCGTGACCTCCTCCGCGCCCGACCTATTAAATCAACTTCTATGTTCTGTCTACTACAAATCTTTGTGTTCGAAGACTTTTACCACTACCCGACGATCACTGGGGGCGCTGTTGGGGGACGCAGCAATCGTAATTATGCCGAAGGAGCTTGTAAGCAACCCAATACTCCGTTCGTTAGATATCCTAACTCTATTACAGGCGTAGATACTGGAAGACATGCAACATCTCCGTCCGAAAGGATGCGAATGACATTGCTAGCAACATGCATTTCGGTACTCTTTGTAGGATTGATGCTGCTGCTACGCGACAAGGGTTGTACGTTCGCAAAGGACGCCTAAGAATGTAACGCGCGCTGTCGTCGCGCCGCTAGAACACAATGAAGATTATCAATTGAATCGATCAAAGGACAAGATATACTTGAAGCTGTTAACTCATCCCCGACGCCGGATTGGGTCCCAGCGACCTGCCAAAATCTCTCCATTCTCTTGGCCCTCTCCTTCTCTCCCGCTACTTCACGACCCCTTCCCATCCTCCGTGCCCCACTCGCACGTCGCTATAACACAAGAGTACAAGCTGCCGCTACAAGGTTCACGCCGCTGGCGGCCTGGGTCGGTGCAACGACTGACCTTCACGCCGCCTCCAAGGAGAAATTACAAGGAATTCCAAATACCCACCGATATTCCTCTCCCATCCCCCACAACCGACCATACCCTTTCATGAAGAACGACGCCCCGACAGCCCTGGTGGCCTCTCCCGAATACCTCCATGATGTGTAGCGCTATATATATTCGCCGACTTCGTCGGCTCCGTACTTACTGGGTTGTTCATCACTCAAATTCTGGTTGCTCCGTGCTCCTATGCAATTGTCGGTTCGATGGCGTAGTTGGTTATCGCATCTGTCTAACACACAGAAGGTCCTCAGTTCGAACCTGGGTCGAATCAATTTTTTCCATATTACCAACGGCTCTGTCAAACCCAGTATACAAGAGTAACATAAACTTAAGGACAAACTATCAGCGGTTCTCCGAATGTACCTCATCATTAAACGCAAAGTTTCACGACTCCAAAGAGATTTATACAAGAGGCAATATATCTATTTATATCGACTGCGTATCGAACGCTAAGAATGCGCTTCGCCTGACGGACCTGAAGTACGCACCTTCATTCACGACTTATCTGGGATGATGAATTCCTTGCCAGTCATCTTCTTGTATTGATCTCTGATCGCATCGGATATCGCTTCGTCCTTCGCTTGCTCAACGGCAGATTCGTTGCTTTGGTCGCCCTGCTTGAAGACGTGTTCTTGGACCAAGTCAACGGCTATCAGTCAATGATGAGTGGGTGAGTGGCAAGTATGACACGACCCGATCACTAGATTACCTTTGTCGAGCAAATCTACAAAATCACAATGGATGTAGCTCAGTCGTATAGTTCATCGATGCTAATAGTACCTTCTTTATGTTCACTCTTCTTCCCGCCTCCCATCGCGCCGTTGATCATTCCCATCAAGCCTCCTTCATCTTGCTTTTGATGATCCCCACCGCTGTTATCCGACTCCTTGTTATCCGTAAATTTCTTCAAGAAATCCATAGTATGAATTGATGGGTAAGAGCGATGGTGGGGGAAGAGACGATGGTATCTTTAACAGCAAATGCTGTGGAGCCGAACATGGCTTTTATAGTCTTGTCAAATGTCAGTGGTGGCGGTGAAGTGAAATGCAGACAGGGGCTTCGACGTCGACGAGGAAGTACATCTGCCGCGTTCAAACGCCCACCGTTGCAACGCCCAAATCTTATACGTATATACGGTTTGATTAATACCAACGGAACCATCTCAACGGACGAGCTCCGCAGTGGGGTCCATCACGTCGACCACTCTCACCCAAATTAACGCATTGTCTATCGGTAGTAATATTCCCAACGTTTCGCGATTGGTTTTGTGCGCTGGGAATATACAAGGTCATTGCGAGTCCTTGGGCCCTTGAGACGCACAATCAGCATCGCTGAGAGCTGAGCGCTCGCAAATGCATGAAAATGAAATGTTCGTACAGCACACCAAGGAATAAACGCAGTCTTGGCAAAGCGACTGGAGGCGTATAAATTTAATAAAAACCGACGCTCG
The DNA here is from genome assembly GCA_026743855.1 of Pleurotus sapidus. NCBI lineage: Eukaryota > Fungi > Basidiomycota > Agaricomycetes > Agaricales > Pleurotaceae > Pleurotus > Pleurotus sapidus. The sequence goes on from JANBWZ010000017.1 coordinate 893,701, forward strand.
ACCCGCTCCGCTGGGTATATTCAAGGTCGACTGACCCCACTGTTTGAAGTTGAACGAGTCAAATTCGACGTGAATGAGTGGAAACGGCGCACCAATGTCAAGTCAAATCGAAGTTGCCCTTCTCGGTATGTATCCACTTAGGATATCGTACACCCTTTTGGACATATACCTCGGAGGGAGATGGCGGATAACCCCATCGTTGTTGAAAGATAATTCTAGCGCCGTTGTGTCTCCCTGTTTCTGCCGTTCGCCTCCTCAAATCTAGTTTTTGCTTTCGCCGCTTTTCCAGAAGCGGTCAATCAGTAATCAAAGACGAAGTTGGCGACAACTTGTTTGTGAACCATGACTTCTGTTTTAGTAGAGTAGGCGGCGAAAAATGAGCAGTGAGAGGACGACCGTCCGACGTAGCGCGGAAAGGATAGTGGAGACGGTGTCCGATCCTGGTCCGACAGAAAAATCGTCCGAGATGTAGGGGTTTCGCCCCCGAGTAGTAGATACAAGGCCCACGAACTACGACACAGTCATCAATTATTTTGCAGTGTACGCCAGAGGAGTGCAAGCCTCTTACCTTCACGAGTAATCCGCGCCATCCTTCCAATCGTCCTTGCTCCGAGGTAAGCATGCACCCATCGAATCGAAGAGCTCCAGTCGCCTTTTGCTGGGGCTCGCCCACTGCCGTTTTAACTGGGGATTTTGTGGCTGACATAGATAGTGAATGTCGTCGAACCGCCTGGTAGCGAAGAGCACCTGCACGGAAGGCGCAAAGCGTGCATTCAGACGTACGTGATTGAAGCTCTCCCTTGTATCCTACCCGATGATCCCCAGGAAACGTGGAACCGAAGGGTATAAGGGGCGAAAGGCCGTTGAAGAAGCGGCTAAGCGCTGTGGATATTCTCGAAAACATGGAGCACTCTAAATGAGGTGTAAGGAAAGGCGGACATCCAACGTCTCAAGGACGCGTTAACTGATGATCGATGGAGGGCTGATTCAATGCACCTTCAACGTCGACTCGGCGGGACGAGACCGTGTATAAGAAGGAAATAGCTTGTCTTTGACATGCCCGCCAGAGCTAAGTATAGCAATTGCCTCCTGTCCGTCTGAGCTGCGCGGCACCTAAGGATCTCGATGTCGAACTGGAGTTCATAATGTGTGTACCACCTAGCACGACCTGCGGTTGAAACTTGGAGGGGGAACTTTCCGTTCTCGATGTGTGTGTAGTTGCCGTAATATCTCTCCCTCTTCGCCACAAACGGTGGACAACTGAAGAAGTTTGTGAACCCGTGCAACACCCATGACTAAGACGACCAAACTCACTGCGAACTCAGGATAAAGACTTTACGCTATCCCGAGTGATGATTTCTGCACAACTGATCGCGTGCAAAGCTCTACTATCCAAGCGATATCATCGCTCCGCTTCCAAGGAAATTGGCGTACGTCCAACATCGGGTAGCCGGACTCATGACTATAATACAAGTTCTCCAACGTGTTCCTGCAAAATCCACTTTTCAGACGTGTTTACATGATCGTACACACAAAGATGATGCTCACTGTCTCTGAGATATAGTCAGAACTTTTTCATCCAGCGTGGTTCAGCTAGTCAGAAACATCTTAGATTCGAAATTCCACTGCTGCCCCTCTCCATCCTTCTATTTTGAACTGCGCCGGGAAGTGCCGTATTCTCCTCAGTACGGTTATCGTCTGACGTCGCCCAGACTCCATATACTTACGGTATTTTCCATAGCTACGTCTGAGAAGGGTACTCCCGCTGATAGTGTATGGAGAGATGGATGGAGAAATGGCGTTGAGAGAAGAGTCACGGACTGTCCATCCTCGCGATCGGTTTAGGCCGAGCTGAGTTCAAATTATTCCACTCCCAGAATCAGCGAAGCGCTGGAGCGATCACTTCTTCCTCATTGTCCAGTACATTCACCAGCCATTCCAAATTCTGGCGCAAGTCAAGTCCCCAAGAATGTCCATATTATCAAGCATTCTGTGCTGCTGTACGCGTGCACGTCGCGATTCCCTGGTGAGCTCGCGCCACACCCTTTTGTGCACTGTTCATCCTTTGACTTCAGGCCTCAGGATTCCGTCAACGAACGAACATCCTTGATACCCCATCAGGATATGTGCGCCGTCTCTTCTAATTATCGAAATATCTTTAACTTTGCGGCAATGCAGCGATGCTCGCGTCGACCCCCGACTAGACCACGAGGTTGTTGACCAGCAACGTCTGAGAGATAAGTGGGCGGCTGTGGTACGCGAGAAAGAAGGGTGAGTTCTACGTAGCATATATATATGCTGTTTAATTTGATATTCCGCAGAAAGCTCATCAATGTTTCCAATCCGCTTCCGTTCAACTTTCACAATCGCGCTCTCCCAGCGATGTATGGCACAAGCTCGTCTCGTAGCGCCAGTACATCGACGAACAGATACTCTTCGATGGGTCCAGGACCGTCCAATGATGGAATACTCACACCATCACCAGTTCATCACCTCGCTGCCGCCTTTTCTGAGTCAACTCCGGACGTATCCCAAACCTTTGGCACGGACGGGATAGAAACCGACGGTGATGGGGACCATGGCCGGGTCTTACAAGCGCATATACGCAACCCAATTCTTGGCATTCGACTAGTCCAACCCTCTGGTACTGACCCTGATGTGAAGGGGAAGCATATTGAGGTGGAGAGGGGCAGAGAGCGAGTAGCTTGGGGTCAAACTGAAGCCTCTGGTCACACCCTTGAGCCAGGGAGTACCAGCTATATTAATGGCAGCTATACCGGCTCAGATTCTGACCCGGATATGACGCCTAGGCCATCCAGGTTGATCGTGAACGTGAGTGCCCTTCCCCACTCCCCTTGATGTTCGCTCATCTCATGCATAGACGTCGCCACGTATCCCACCCGCTCACGTAGGCGCTGATCTAAACCTTGATGCCGGCAAGATTTGTGTCAGCTGGAGCGATTGACCAGCAAGATCCTTGCGCCACATGGAGTTTTGACACTCATTGCATGTCTTTTCTTTCGACATGGACGCCCTCGCCTCCTGTCGTACGTTCTAATCTCGCGTCGCTGTCGCTCATATTCTTTGTGTTCGTTCTTCCTGTCTATCTCTCTTCAGCATTTGCACAAACACTGTATCCATAAAAACCAACATTCTCACTTCATGTATCTGCATACCTATATACTCATTGCCGCGCATTTTCTTCCTTGCGTTATTTTCTTTTGTCGGAACGCTTCTGTGTTCCCTCGCAGCCATCATTTATGACTCCCCGAGGGGATTCCCTCTTTGTGTGGCTTCCTTTCCAGGCTCCCTAGGTCGAAAGGCAAGTGGCTGTGGACGTCAGTAACATGTCGGGTACGTTATGTTGCTACCTTCCCTTGTACTAGACATTGATTTCACTCCCGCAGGGCGCCTCTGTCCGCGCTCCTCTTGGACGAGGCCGTAGCCCGCCGGAGTGTACTTCATACGTGACAGTCTTCCGTTCGTGAACTTTGACTCGGCGGCTCTGGGAGCTAGTATCTGACGTTTGCGAACGTTCGTATAGCTATTCTATAAGCAGTATGGGGCTCCGAGAACTCGTTTCATTCAGACCAGCGGATCTACGGTTACACATCCTATACAGACTGCAATTGGAGCGCGGGTGATATGAAAGCCGGCGCAGTCGCGGGGCGGCAATAACGACTGGTCGAAAGTCCTGGCTAACTTCCCCGGTCTTTCTAGTGCATTGTTGAGAATAGTCCTGACTGTGGAGTTAGGCGGAGGGATGTGACGAATCCCCTTCTCTTTGCAGTCGAAAATTTGATGAAGATGAGGGGCTGCATTATGCCAGTCAAGCAAACGCTGGTACACCGCGTATGTGGATCTTTATCGGGTTTCACTGTGACTCATCTTCCGAAATCGTTTTTAGCCATTCGTCGATATACTTCATCATCTGGGGGGAGGGCAGGGCCTGGCCAACCCGGCAACAGTCTCCAAGATCGCATCTCCGCGCTGTCTATGTCGTCTGTTGGCCTTATATGTAACTCCAGGAGGATCTTTATTGATCACTGATGAATGACGGTATCACAGGAACCGCTTTATTGTCTTAGGGGAGGTCCAGACGTAACAAGGAAGCATCTGGAACTTGATCAAAAACAAGGCAAAGCATACTTTTTCTCGATACGACGGCGAGTTAGAAGCAGCACCATCCGAACGCGCGTAGCAATGGAGTGCGGTATTTCCATCGAAGCTAACGCGTACCGCAGATACGAAGGCGGCATTAGCTGAAAGCAAATCATACCCAGCTCACGAATGTGCAAACCGCAACGATCCTTCATCGCCACGAGCAATAATGGCGTGGTATACTCAGCGCAGCAGCGTGGAAGTACGCGATGGAAGCCTTGTATCCCATATACTCAGGAGTTCCCTAGTGCGACGGCCTGAAGGTCGTATCGAATTTCAGTCAAGTTACTCCGTATTCGGAGGAATATAAGGCGCAGGGGGCTCGCGCGAGCAGGCGTTACAACGTCCTGCCTGTCGTATCGCCCCGTCAAGCGCAGAAGACGTCTCGAGGGTCATGGAATTTGCTACGTTAAATACTTTGCGGCACAGTCGGGCGGCCACATGACTTGGGCTGATGGATTTACCATCGACTGGGGGAGCTCTTGGATAACTCGACGTTGGTATCCATCTCTCCTGGGATATCGACACTGATGGGCTGCGCTCGCAACGTAAATACAAAAGCCCACATTAACCAGCGTATTCGGCTGCAACGTTGACTTCAAACGTGACTATATCATTGAGATTCTCATTAAACATTCCGCGCGTACAAAACCGTAAAGCTAAAACTCAAGGCGCCGCTCTGATCAATGCTTTTCATCAAGATGTCCCTCGGCCATGTTGTTCAATTCGTCTTCATGACGATCCAAGTCTTTAACTAACCACCAGAGGACCGTACCGGAGATGGCGGCGATAACGCCCATTGTTCCATAATTCCAAACCAATAAAGGATCAGCGGATAACGCTATCGGACCATGGTAAGTACTTGAAAGAGGCAAGCAGATATATAGGGTACTCACCAACAAAGGCTTCACCCAAAGCCGACGCGATGGCTGAAGCGAAAAGGAAGACAGCCATAACAAGGGAACGCATATTTTTGGGCGCCTTCGTAAACGCATACTCTAACCCAGTGATAGATGCGAAGATTTCACTGAATGCTACTAAGATATACCTGCGAACTAGAGATCAGTGGGAATTACGGGGTTTACATTAGGCTAGCTTACGATCCAGATTGAATCCAGACGTTCAGAGGGGAGACATTGGGCGCCTTGCAATCAGCAGCAAAATCCCCACATGGGCTTGTCTACATCCAGGTTGGAAGTTAGCTGAGGTATATCCGGGCGCGAATCACTTACCTTGTATATGTAATGCTGGAGAACTAATCGCCCGTGATTAAATATCGTTGATGAAGAATATATAGTCGACGTACCTGCTGCCCAGACCATCGCTGCGGCGCCCGTGAAGAATCCAGCAGTTATCTTCTTTAGGGCGCTGAAATTGATCCCCAATCGTCTGAGACCTGGGTATACCTTGAAGGGATCGTTGATACCTCATCTACCAAGAAGAGAACCCATACATACGAAGCGGTCAAAGATAGGAATGAAAATGATCAAAGCCAAGGGGTCGAGGTTTGACAGGATATCGTTTGGCAAACCGTGCGTCGACATCGTGGCAGCCTGCGAGGTCAGATTGTTGTTCAATTGGTTGTATGTGAGCCCTATATATAATCAAATGTTCAGTCCATGTTCTTGACGGCTTGTTATATCATCCTTACAATAAAGTGGGAACCAACAGAATACACTGCATGCCTTCAATCCTCGGCGAACTTCGTCGACCCATACATCGTCAAAGGTCATCCAGCGGGGCTTCTCTTGACCACTGGCGACTACTTTACTTGGTTTCACATTCTCCCAAAAGTCATCAGCTGTCAGTTGACGGAACGTCTTAACGGGATTGATGCTCCAACGCCCGCGAGCCGCAAATCGCCAAAGACGAAGAGCCGTAGCCAAGACTGATCCAGTCGGGGGTGATCGAATATAACGCTTGCGACCGACAAAGAGGGCAATGGGCGAGATCATGAACACTGCCGTAGGTAGAGTGTATGACAGCCAGAATCCAACGTACTAGAAACTCCGTTAATGATGCCCGATGACCTCGATCAATACGTTAATTAGTACCTTCTCAGCGTACGTCCTGATGTCGGTGGAGTAAGCTACCGGCTCGCGAATAGAGTCCTAAAGACGTACATCGTGATTTGTCCAATGAGTGCTCCAACATTGATGAATAGATAGAAGTACTGTCGCATACGATTAGCGCAATAGCACGATCAATATTGGAGAAACCAACCATATATATCCTCGAAACTGTCAATGCGGGATCGACGATAACTCTTTCGCCGCTCTTTCTGGTAACGACGAACAGTTTACTGCGCCTGTACTGTTCCGCCACGAGTGGAGATATGTTCGCTTTGAAACCTCCAGTGCCCAGACCCATGACAATCAACGCGATAACGAAGGCGCCTATTGCGCCTGGTTTATCAATGACACCGGGGATACCAGAGACAATGAGGATGATGTGCCCGATGATTGTCAGTCCAACAGACCAACACACGGTCTCGTATCGGCCTAGTTTGGTATCGGCAATGAAGGCACCCATTAACGGAGTAATATAACACCTGACGTGCGACTGTGAGCTGTGCATAGGATCATCGCGGCAAACGAACAAACCAGAATTGGAAGAACGTCGAAAGTCCAGTCGATGAGCGCTGACCAAGGCCAAGGGCGCCAGATTGCCCAGTAGGGCCACCCGCGCCAGTACGGGAACCATCAGGTAAAGGCTGTTGTATATAGTTCGTCTAGATCCGCATTTCGTGTTAAGTAACATCAAGATAGCAGAAATTGGCGTACGAAAACGACGGTGCTTCCTATGGCGGAGTTAGTCAAACAAATAGTTGGTAGGGGATTGGCGGACATTACCGTAGAACTAGATAAGATGGGTCAGTAGATAATAAGAAATGGAACGGCGGAAATCGTACCGAAAACCGTTCGGCCAACTCAACCATTGCAATCACTTCATGAATAGCAAATATGAGTAGTAGTAGTAGTAGTGGAGCGAAATGCAGATCCATCCTCACTGTAGGCATTCCACGGGATTTCATCGGCCACTCTCCTCAGCGACAACCTTTCGTCTTCGGTGGGGAACTCGAGACCATCATAGATCCCGTCTAGTTGGTGGTCAACGTCTTGATCAACGGATTGCTCTGAAGAAGTCCTCTTCTCGTTCATCATGGCATCGTCTGCTTTGGCTTCCCCTGGGCCAGCGACTATCGCAGTATCTCTCTCAAGACCGGCCATGGTGCTGAAAATGAGGAGGTGGGGCGGGGAAAAGCCACGGCTGAGCTTATATGTAAGAGCCGGCACGTCACCCGTCCCACTTCTTGGGACAGGTGGTGATTGTGCTCGCAAAGCCAGGGAGTAGCATGTGGTTCCGCGATATTAGTCCACGTTCATTGGACTCTAATAATACACATGCGAAGAACCGAGGTCGGCAAGCGTCAATCCGAAGATAATGGGATCAGGGCACCCTCGTAAAATGAGCAGCTGGGATCAGGTGCCAGCTATTCTTCTGACTGCAGCATCAATGGATTTGCCAACCATCATCGACTCAATGACGCGGGGAAATAAGTCCTAGAGACAATGGTGAGTACCATGTGTTGATAAGAAGCGAGATAGATTATAATTAGACGGGGGCACACGAAGAACCGCAAGCAGTATCGTAGGGAATCTACCACCTAGGCCCAGACGAGACACATCCTTGGGCGACATGGTGTCCAGGAACCGATGTACTTACTTCTGAGTGAGACACCGGAATATGAATATGATAGGTGCCCTTGGGTCATCAGCGTCGCTGTGGCGCGGGGAAAACATATTGTAGCCTCCTTGTGCTAAATATTGAAGTGTGCTAAAAATCAAGTTCGAAATCAGCGCCACTAAGCAATATGTATAATCCTTTTAGATACCGTTCTATCTTCGATTATTAGCCGACCAGACTTTGCCGCCAAACAGGTCGCTAGGGAATCTGGAAATTTGGTAAATAGCAGCCGCTTGATATCCGGTAAAATGTAGCAAGACACTCACCTCGTTCTGATGGGTAAAATGCGCGAGTGGTACTATCGTTCCCACATTTCTTGAAAAAGTTTTGAAACCTCTCAAGAGGGATATTTTTGCAGTCTTTCCACAGCTTAGTTTCTCCTCAGGTTTGAGCTCATATGTGCTGTGTAAAGTTCAAATTTTCAAGAACTGTGGGAACGATAGTATCGGCGAAGAATTGAACATTGATTCTGACCGTGAGAATACTGCATTGACCGTGGGAGTAATACTTTGAAATAGGTTGCCTCTCCGCTCGTGCGTCGACCATCTTCCGCCAAGTCAAGTTCGGCGAACGCGTGCAGCTGGCACAATGGACGCAACAGCATCGACGGGAAGACGCAAGGTTCTGAGGCTCAAGTCGCTGCTGGCCATTCCAGGAGGTTTCAACGGCCCAACATCCACGAAGCACGAACCCATCGTTTGCTCGACATCAATCGTCCCAGGGGATGTCATTCTGGCCGTGGCAGATCTCCTGGCCCCGTCGGACGTGCTGAATCTCAGCCTAGCGGTGCGTCAGGACTTGCTTCGTCGCTTTCTGGGCATGCTGACGCCGGGGGACAGTCAACAAAGGTGAGGGCGCTACTCACCCCAACCCTTTACGCCACCGTCGTCCTCAAATCTAGCAGACAATGCCGCATCGCGCTGGAAGCACTGTCGCAGAACCATGGCCTTTGCGCGCACATCCGAAAGCTAGCCGTGCGCCCAAACTACTACCTTGCATGGCCAAAGCCAGATGAGCCACTGGACGAAGACTGGGTCGCCAAAGCCATCATCGAGCTCGCACCGCACCTCAAGTACCTACACACGTTTGATTGGGATGGGCTGGAGATGCCTGAGGATGACCTGTGGACTGTACTGAGGACATCGTGAGCCCTGGCGTCGAGTGGCAACGCGGCCCGTGATACTGATGCGCGACAGGTGCCCTGATCTCAAGACAGTGTACAGCAATGTCGGTTGCCGCCCGTTGAACGCCGAAAGCACGGTGAGTAACGCGCGCGCGTTTCGTTCCATCAGTTCTCACTCGTGTGTCCAGCTCTTCAACTTCAGCAACCTCACCAGCTTCTCGCTGATCGTGAGACACGGGCTGGGAGGCTTAGGTGAGTCGGCAGCCGTCGCTTACAGGTTGCGACGGTAACCGAATGTCTCGTAGATCTGTTCCCGCCTACCGAGGAGCTCCCCGATCGGCTGTGGGACATGCTGTTGAAGCGATGCCCCGATCTGGAAGAGATCACGCTATGCTCCTTCTCTTCGTCTGCGCGTCTTCTTGCCTTCGACCGTATAACCGCTGGGCGCTTCCCGAAGCTGCACACACTCACGCTAGGGTCGTTTGGGTATACGAGTGACTTCACGATCAGCTATCCAGGCAGCGACACGTCCACCTTCAGCGACTTCCTGGCAAACCACGACTCCCTCAAACATATTCGCTTGTCGTGGAACTTCAAGCGCTGGGTATCGCCTGAGACGATACCCATGCACCTCCCACCGACCGCATTATCAAATCTACAGACATACATCGGGATCTACCAACAACTATCCGAGTTGCCGCATCCGGAGAGCATCGAGACCGTGGACCTCACTTGCGAGCCTATCTATGAAATACGGCTAAGGGATATTACACCCGTACTCAACAGACTAACATCCTTGACAACTTTGGACATCTGGGTTTATATCCCGAACACAACCAACGACTATACCGCTTTCTTTACCACCCTTCTTGAAGCATGCCCGAAACTGACTGAACTACATTTTATGTGCACTACCGGCTTTACTTCAGTGAGTACCCAGATAAAAGAAATTTACGATTGCTAACCTCGTGGCGATATTAGAAACCCCTCAAACGACTCTCGTCTCTCCTGTCCCTTCTCCCAGACCTCAAGACTTTCTCGCTTACTAAAGGACACAAATACCGCGACGAAACGATGTTGCAATCTGCCCTGCAGATCGTCAAAGACAACCCGCAGCTCACGCAGGTTAACGTGCGATGGGCACGCGAAACGTGTCCGAACCATCTCAAGCAGGAGGGGACGTATGATATCGTGCATTCCAACGTTACCCTCGATGGCGATCTCGGCGATGGTGGCCATAGCAACACCCAAGCCACGAAGAGCATCCCGACAAGTATCAACGTGTTCGAACGCGGCTTGACCGTGGTGGGGAAATCGTTCACGAGGCAGTATTCGGTCAACCTGAGGCCTAAAGGCAAGCTGGCGACTCTGAAACGTGGGGTGATGGTTCAGAGATATCGTTGAGGTTGTTTCTCGTCTTCAATCTTCCTCCGCAGCATTCCCACTCCTTACGACCATACATCTGTACCCGCTCCTTGGCTCTCGAAGTCGCGTCCCTAGCCTCACCCCTCCCCATCAACCCTCAAGCCTATGAAATGGCCAAGCTCGTCAACGCTCACGCGTTAAATGGATAAGCCTGCAACATTCACCCAGCTGACAGCCGCTTCGTTACTTTCGTTAACCATCCTGGCCGCCGAACCTGAACGACATCACGACTCACCATTTCACTCTTCTCTCTCTTTTCCTCCTGGTTTCATATGTCTTCGATCAATCTCATCTACGGACCCAGTTTCTCCTCTGTTTCGGTCTCCGTCTCACGGTCCCCGCTGTCGTTCATTTGTATTGAATAGTGTGTGCATCTGCATCTCTGTGATCTTGTGTGTGTATTGTGCGGTGTAGTAGGATGTATAAGTTGTTCGGGGTACCAAAACTCCCATGTAATATACGGTGTAGAAAGTGTAGCCTCCATCCTCTCTTTTATCAGCATTTCTTTCCGGGTGTATATCTTCCCCTTCTGTTCCTTTCTCCTTAAGTTCATGTACGTACGCGTGTATCACCTAGGCGCTATTTTTCATCGATCCTCCACGAGCACGCACTTCCATTTAGATGATAACTGATCAAGATATACATAGGGCGCTGGAGCAAGGCGCCACCATTCCAGTGCGCGGCGCTGGGTGGCTATGAATACACACGGTTGGCCTCCACACTTGGCCACAGATACGCCGTTGCCCCGTGGATCATTGTCGTCACATTGTACAAGTCCGCCTGATGGTATCTAAACGCTGAAGAAGACACTTGCTTGAGGCGACTCCGTAGTTCGGATCGAATGATGGTCATAGGACATATATCCCATTCGACGTGAAGGGACAGACAGGATGGTGATAGCACACCGTTGAGCATAGTGAACCTTAGCCTGAGGTAAGGCTATATATCTACAGAACTCACCAGCTTCTACCAATGAGACATGGTGCAGGATGGGTATTTGATACACCCCTTCATCAAATAGTCCTCTACGCATGTGTGCAATTCTTGATCGGAATCAGAAAGCTAGTGGAGGGTAAGGAAATGGAGGAGCTTCCCCGAAACAAATGGGACGGAGGTAGGGGGCCTGTCGGATCATTGATAGCAATCATTGGTGCCTGCAGGACAACCGAGAAGTAACTATGCCCTTGGAGCATGTCTATATAAAATGTGCTTGCTGGGCACAAAAGTGGCTTCGGCGCTGACGATAACTGACGATCATTGGATACTTGCCAACTAGTGCCCAGTACGTGCGTGCGACCCGAGGCAGCCGCTGCAAAGAACGTGCACGATGTACGGCATGCTATGCAATCTCTCACATAGGTGAGAGGTCGCGACATTCAATGCCTTTGATACAAAAGACAAGGCCTCTGGGGATGCCACAGAGTATTTCTGCTAGTTTCGAAAAGCCAGGGGCGCAGGGGTGCTCTCCTAGGACGAAGGACCCCTCCTTTGTCGATATGTACGTATCCCAATCATGCCGAAGAATTCAAACCGAGAAGAAACCCGAGATGTATATCACCCAAGCGGTGCAGACTCTACGTCTGATGTACTGTAAATCGCGTGGGTTGCCAATTTCAACCCTCGTTCAAATATGAGAGGATAAATCTGATGTGCCAAGGTAGTCCCAACCTCCCTCCAGCTCCAACATAATGACACTCACAAAGAACGGACGACATATCTTCAACGAAGTGCCAGATGGTGAGCACTCGAAATGGGTTGCATGCAGAGCCTCGCCCGCTTTACTGACTGTGGTGGGTGACACACCGTCCGCAGGCTATCCCGTCCCAGGCCGGACTACGGTGTACGACGGCAGCCAATCCATCGACCTCGATAATGTTCCATTAAACGGCGGTTTCTTGATAAAGACTTTAGACTTGGCCGTCGATCCGTATTTGCGAAGTATGATGGACCAGGTCTCAAATTCGCATGTGGTATGTCTGTCCGGTTCGGGGTACCTTCAGCGTATAGAGCTCAATTTATTGACCTGTCCATGACGAGGTAGACCCCCTTTCAACTCGGTGAACCGTGAGAGCTATTCATATAGCGCCATTCCTTCCTTCCTAACGTTGCGTTTAGCCTGATTAATTATGGAATCGGCCTCGTGTTGCGATCAGAGGTAGGCAGCCTCACTTCACCTCCTCGTAGACGTCGGCGTTAATCTGAATACGCCTTTCACAGTATTCTGAGGCTAAACCAGGAGACCATGTCTATGGACTGATACGTGAGGTGCTACCAAAATCAACAGCGATGACCGAACTGACCTCCCCGCAGCGTTTCAAGAGTATAGCGTGTTGAAAAACTTCGAGAATCAGATAGAGCGAATGCGGGTGTTGAATAACGACGTTGGCCTACCTTGGTCTGTCTACCTTGGAGCGGCCGGTATGCCAGGTAACAAAGGCTCAACTGGATAATACGCAGCAATTCTTGACTTGGCGTCGTAGGTCAGACTTCATATATGGCGTGGAAGGCGTATGCGAAAGCGAAACCGGTGAGCGACCCCAGAAGTATATCTTGAGACTTGGATGAAACAAAGACACAATGGCAGGGAGACGTTGCGTTCATCACGTCTGGAGCTGGTGAGCTTCTTTGTAGTGTTGAGGTTGCTTGGAGTTACTCACAAAGTCGCAGGTACCGTTGGATCGTAAGTCGCCTTCTAGTGAGTTGATATAACATCCTTTCTGATGGGCAAGTGAAACAGGCTCGTTATACAACTGGCGAAGAGAGACGGGATGAAGGTCATCAGCTGCGCTTCATCGGAAGAAAAGCTCGAGTACCTCTCCAGCCTGGGTGCCGACGTCACGTACAACTACAGAACAACAAGTGCGAGGGAGGTCCTCGAAAAAGAAGGCCCCATTGACATGTGCGTACGCTTCGCCATCATTCGCGATATGATTATGAGCAATACTCACGTGGTGGACGATCGGGCAGATACTGGGACAATGTGGGAGGGGAGACGTTAGAGGCCGCGTTGGACAACGCCTCTACCGGGGCACGATTTTTAGAGTCTGGCATGATGTCAGGATATAACGAACAACACCTACCAATCAGAGTGAGCACAATATCAACCAGGGGTTGTACATACTGACGAGAATTCAACCTAGAATCTATTCAAACTCATAGGCATGCAAGTTACAATGCAAGGCTTTCTAGTCTGGTCCCTCGTCGATCAGTACCGAGACGAATTTTATCGGGAATTTGTGCCATTGTTGGCGAATGGTGATATCAAATACCGGGAAGATATAACACACGGGCTAGAGACCGTCGGTGAACTCCTCCTGGACGTTCAACGAGGGAAGAATTTCGGGAAAGGTATTATACATCTAGCAGATGGATAACCTGCTGTCCGCCTGTATTTATCACATAAGACCACATACAATAGAGGCATCTTGGGTAGAACTCACCGATTATCCCTGCTCTATCGCCCGCCATAACGTCATCCGAATGTTGCATAACATAGACGATACGCGAGTCGCTAATCCATGACCCATAGACGAACAGCTTTGCAGGCTCCAATCTCAGGGTGAAGTAGAACAGAAGATAGCCAGTGCTGTAAAAGCTGCCGCCGACGCTCCAGAAACACTGGTCGATACTTGGACAACGGCGCCTTCGGGGGTAGATCAGGCACGGACAACTGTAAATTTCGCTGCAGTACATTAGCTTGCACCGCAAGACACGAATCAGAAATGACCAACGTACGGGTAGTGAAAGCCGAAGAGCCGTCTCAAGTTCTTCAAAGGCACTGTAACGTTTGTGTGCATGGATTACCGTCCCCTGATAATCAATTTGAACGGGTTGGGATAGCCATCTGAGCTATTGTATTTAACGCACCTCTTTCGTCTTGATGGAGCAGTCATATACTGAGAGTAATAAGGATACCAGAATCTCAACAAACGTCGCCATAACTCACCAACATAAGCTCCACCCTTCTTGTCGCCCACACTAGTCCAGCCCGTTATCTCTACATCCTGGGCGAAAGCAGCGCTTTCGCCGGAGTGATCTTGTAGCCATATTGACTCCCTGGAGAAGAGGGAAGGTGCCACGTCGGGGGAACTTGATCTATTCCGTCTGGAATCGGTGGGCGTGCCTCCATCTGAATCGTCGTCCTGAAGTGCGTGAATATATGTCATATCCAGAGTTTACCCATGTTCGGCGAACCTCGCATAACTCATCATAGAGCCTAGCTTCTTCCTGAACATCAATTCCATTCGGGATGATTTCCAAGAGGTGGTTGCTAGATGTGGAGGCCATCACAAAGCTTCGGAGCCAATAAATGACATGATGTACTAATCAATCATCGGACTACGTACTTATGTATTAGGAGTTCAAGGAGTCTGACGGGTCGTTCAAGGTCCATTCGCCTCAATCCTCCCCAGTATACATTCCACGACGTGGGTCGTTGGAACGAATTCAAAGTCGAAACCAGTATGAATGCTTGTCTCACTCCCACCCAAGTTTACGGAGCAAAATAGTCTTACATTTCGATGTCGGCTACACTATGACCTTCATACTACACTACAAACCACTAACGTGTCCCACAGGAATATATCTCGAAGATGATGGTGCCGCGAAACTATCTCCAAACTCGCCGAGGGACTTATAGCTGAGAAGCTTGGGCTCAGACGATGGGATAGGATACTCAGGACTCTTGGCGAGCTTGCCCAATCCTGACAGCTTCTCCGCGTCGGCAACTCGGTAGACTTTCCAGTCTCTATTCTTCCAGAATTTGAGCTTCAAGCCGCTTCCCTTGATCGGCTTGAGGAATGCGACTGCTTCGCCTTTAGCTGTGGATTTGTTTCGAGGTCAGCCCAAAATTCAAAGCTCCAATGTGGAACACGCACCAGCTGATGCGAACCCAGAAAGAGCACTTGAGGCGGCAGCATCTCCAAGGCCTTCATCCCAGCGTTTACCTTCAATCCCGTTTGCCGACATCTGCTTCAGCACACCGAGACCAGTATCAACGGCTGTCTTGATCGCCACTCTGGCTACAGTCTTGACGACCCAACCAGCTACCATTCGCGCCCCGATTGCTCCCATATTCGAAGAGACATCAATGAATGTCACTGCGGGTAGAAGAGCATCCACGCCGGCAGAGAGACCCCCACTGATTCCTCCGAACAAAGCCCCCAAGCCAACTGCCATACCCCAGGCTTTGTCGTCCGATTTACCAGATATTTGGGCCTTGACATCGTACATCGCACCGGCCAGCCCACCTCCGATCAATGCCCCAGTCACGACTGCCATAACACCAACAACAATGGCGTTGACCCCAGGTACAAATAGGAGAGCAACGCCAACTGCTAGCAGAACAGCATCGACAAGCCTAGATGAGTGAATCAGTGGGGATACAACATGAACCGAGGGGCCATACGTACCAATGCCACCAAGGGACATTTCCGTTCAAGTCGATGAAATTCATGGGGTCGTTACGAGAGAACGAGTACATGTTGAATGTTGAAGGCGTAGCGTTTTGAACATCGACGGGATAACTGTCCAACGTCAGGAAACGACCCGTCTAGAGGATGAGGCGTTGGTAAGGAACAACATTACGACAATTGGAGGGTGCTCACGTCGGGATCATAAAAGCGGGAGCCGAAATAGTAGATGCCGTCGAACATTTCTTTACCGGAGAATTTATAACGAGAAACATCGTTTCCGGAAGTCACTGTGGCCTGCCCGAAAGAGTCGTACGAATACTCAGAAATAATCCCGCCACTGGCGTCAGATACGGCCACGGTACTGCCTAGATGATCGGTGTGGAAGTAATTCACGCTCGAAGAGGTCCCAGAGGTGGACAATGATGCACGTCGGTATCCGTGAACGAGGTACGCAGAGTGAGTTTTATCGCCTGAAGCCGCAATATCGACCTCGTAAGTGTGGCTGGGGTAGATCCTGGTGTCGCCGTTCGGCAAGACCGCCTTGACAAGGCGACCGCCATAATCGTAAACGAAACTGGTCTTATTTAACGCAACGAGGTGACCCTCTGAGTCATATTGCATCGACGCCGTCTCTTTTCCAGAGCCATCAACTTTCGAGGTCAAGTGACCGTCCACCGAGTACTGAAACGTGAACTGAGTAGATCCAGTGGAATCTCTGATCTGATCGAGCTGCCATCCTTTGTTAACAAACGTCTTATCACCTTTAGACTGAATGTTGCCGCAGTTGTCGTATGCATACGATTCTGCATTGCCAACGGCAGAACCCGTATCGGGCACGCGCCCGGAGAGTTGACCTGTAAATGATGAGCACGACGTGTTTCCTCTAGATATTACCACTCACCAGCATCATCATAGGTAAAGGTATGGCTAGAAGATGCCTGCGCTTGCAGACCTTGACCACCTCTGATGGAATCATAGCGATTGATGCGGCTAAATGAATCAATTTTCCAACTTTGCTGGTGTATCATTGAGCCCCCTTTTGTGAGCGACATATCAACCAATGACCCGTTGTCGGCCAGTTTGGAAGTAGAGGTGATCCCGTTGCCAAACTCACAGACGAGCGGCCGATTAACCACGTCGTTGTAGTCGCTAAGATTGATCCATGCCCGGGCAGCCTTGTTTGCATCAGTGAGTTCGACTCGTCGGACGCTCGCACCGTCAGAGTACATAGTACGAGTCATGACTGTGCCGTCAGGGTTGGTGGTTTGAAGAAGCTCTCTACTGGTTGACCATTTATACGATGAAGGGTACTCTTGGGAATCGATGCTGAATATTGAGGACGTAAGATTCCCTCGTTGGTCGTAGTCGAACTTGTAGGCGATGCCCTTCGTAGACGTGACAGAGACAAGGTTTTCCTTGGTGTACTTGCCGCCAGTATCGTAGACAAACGTGAACGAGTCGTCGGGAGTCACCTTGGTTAAGGGTCGATTGGCCCAATCGGACTGAACGACAGAGCTGGTCCCAGTCAGCTCGTTCTTGACCGTTACTTTTCCCAAGTCGTCTTCATATGTCGCCGTGGTTTTTTGTATGTCCTTCCCTGTTCCGCCGTCAGAGTTGGAGATTCGACGAGTAATGGCGCGATCAAGACCGTCCCATCCGAGCAGAAGGGTGTTATTAGATGGGTCGCTAATCGAGATAGGCCGTCCAAGTCCATCGAATACTGTCTTCACCGGTTGATCGAGTTCATTAACGGAAGCGGTGACGAATGATTTCGTGAGTTTGGTAGCCGATGGCTCTGGGTTCGGGAGATAAGTGATTTCTCGTACGGTGGCCACCGCATTACTGCCTTGACCATCAGACCGCGTCTCTTTGGCATGCATAATGCCGTTGGCGAAGGAATAGGCGAATGTAGAACTGATCGAGGCTACGTCCGAAGCGGCAGGCGGAAGGGATTGGTTGATCAAGCGCGAGAGCGAATCGTACTGGAAAGTGGCGTATGTAGGTGAGGTACCCGCCACATAGTCGCGTGCTCGTTTGACGATCCGCCCTGCACCATCATATTCGACATCCGAGTATGTCATTGTATTAGGATCGTCAGGGCGAGGTGTTTCTCTTCTCCACACACGACTCATGCCGTCGAGGTGGTTAACCACTTTGAACCAGACATCTTGCCCACTGTCATCGTTGTCCGTGAACTCGATGTGATAGAAGTTGGTGCCGTCCGTCTCGTAGGCTTGTTTCTCGATGACTTTCATCCCAGATTCCTGGCTGCCGATTGATATTTGTGTAGCACGTCCCAGAACATCGTATACGATGGCAGTGGTGTCACCGTTCGGAGTGGTGGTTGAGAGTGGCTTCCCCGAGACAAGATCGAAAACGGCAGTTTCGGTTAAGCTATTGCTGGCTGAGGTGTAGACAGACGACGAGGCAAGGTTAGTAGACGTTGAATCATACGTAAACTTCCTGAGCGCCTGTCCGGGTCCCTTGACAGTGGTTTCATTCCCAGTCGAATCAAACTCGAACGATTGCGTCGACCAAGTGTCGTTCGCGGCCCATTGACTTTGCTCTGTCGCGGTGAGTGAACCTGGGTGGAAAGTCCGCTTCGTTTGCCTCAGAATAGTAGATCCAGATGTGACCTTTTCGAGAGTTTTCTGACCAAGGACCCAAGTTGCGGTGTCGTTGTTGAAAGTGCAAGTGATCGTCAGCGCTGGCGTCCCTGTTTGTGGGACTTGGGTGGTCATAGTGGTAACGTTGCCGTAATCGTCGTGTGCATAGTCGACATTGACTTCATATGCAAGGTTTCCCCCTTCATAGTTACTCTCTTTCACCTTCGATAGGCTGACAAACTGGTTCTTATTGTTATTCCCCGCGGTGGGCTGCCAAGTATTCTCGGTAACCTGTAACACCTT
The DNA here is from genome assembly GCA_026743855.1 of Pleurotus sapidus. Lineage (NCBI taxonomy): Eukaryota > Fungi > Basidiomycota > Agaricomycetes > Agaricales > Pleurotaceae > Pleurotus > Pleurotus sapidus. Next base: position 912,480 of record JANBWZ010000017.1, read on the forward strand.
GCTAGAAGGGGTATCCGTGACGCGAATCTGCTTTTGCTGATTAATCAAGGGGAACTGTTGGTGGTAATCCGTCGCCGTTGATGAGCCGAGGGAGGGCGCCGTTTTCGTGATGGTCTCGAATCCTAGCCAACCTCGACCATCGAATCCATATCGTGCGGTCTTGTACGTATAGTCGCTCTCATCAATTATATCTGGCCTAGCAGCATATGGCGTGTGCTTGAGCTGTTTGACGACATATGACGGGAAGTAGACAATTTGCGACCGGGTGTGTGCCGAAGACTGCGAGACCGATGAGGACGAAAGGTTGGCGGTGAAAGAGACGTTCCGCGCCATGGCATTGACAGCCGCCACCGGGGAGCCGAATGTGTCCGTGGAATCTGCTGTATATGTATTCGGGTCACTAAGAGAGGAGTACGATACGGAGAGCTTCGCTCCAAGGCCGTTCTCGTAACCGGAGATGAAGTCGGGCGGCTGAGAAGCAGAAGATGGCATTGGTTTGATAGTAATTGTGCCGCTGTGGTCAGCGGTGCCCAGAAGGCAGTCAGATCGACCGATGCCTCGCAGGTCCGCCCAAGTAACGAAGCTAGACGTTACACCTGGCTGCTTCACGTTGCTGAGGATAGTGAAGGTATCGTTGAAGAATCGCATAACCGTGACTTCAGTCTGGGGCGGGTTGTCAAACTGCTTATTGAACGTGTTGACGAGGTCAATAGCGGTGGTCGAGGACGTTTTTGCGAGTGTCACATTCCCGTTGTACGCGATGCCAGTAGCGATAGGAGACGAAGGAGGAAGGAGGGTGGGCCCTGAGCTGCGAATCATTTGTAGCTGCAAGTTGCTGTTGAGGTCAGGCGATACGACAAGCAGACTGGTCTTCCCATCTTCGTCCGCCGAGTACGGGAGGAAGTTGATGTTGTTCGTCCAGTAGATACTCTCCGCGACAGATAGAAGCGGTTTATCGCTGCGATACTGGAGCCGACCGCTCGAATTTGATTGCAAAAGTTCGATTTGAACTTTGGTTCCTCCGTTCTTGAATGCTGAATACATGATGAACACGTCCTCAGCGCTAGAACGTATGTCAATATCAGACTGTACCCTCCAGATGGAAGACTCACTGGTCTCCATTGAGGTCACCTACGACGACTTTAATTGAACTGAAGCTGACTCCAGTTGGCCCGTCTTGCGGGGGCAGGGCGGTAAACTTCTGCCCGTCGGATACGAACTGGATGAAGCGCAGTTGGGGTCCCCCATTTTTCCACACTTGGTATATGTAACAAAGCCCAACACGCCCATTCGCCTGGTCCAGCTAGCGTCAGACCGATGATCGCAAATAGAAAGCACTCTCACCTCAAAGTCACCAATATGGAAGGACCCGCCAATGTATTCAGGAGTGAACGACAGGGGCGTTTGAGCTTGGTATCCACTCGGCGTAGATAGAAGGACTGTCAGGGTATGTGAAGACATGGACGTGGTGATGTGGAGCTTCGTTGTGGAGTTAATCAGATAAATGGACCTTGCAGCGCTGTAAAACAGCGGCGGCAACTCACCAAGTCGTTGCGACCGTCTCCGTTGAAATCAAGCGGAAGAAGTTGCGTTGGGTAGTCAATACCATCCAACGTGGACTCTGGAGTGGATGCTATCACCCCGTTCGCGTCTGAGCGGTATACGTCGAGATGTAGTTTCTGCGACCCCTGGAAACGCTTCGACGAGACAACTAAGTCGGTTCTACCTGTGGCATGGACGTCCATTGGCATTACTTGAGCATTGGGATCCTGTGGGTTGATCGTCGTGGGCGCCTTCAGGTCGCCGAAAATCGCCGGGTTACTGTCAACCCAGTTGAACTTCACTGGTCGTACCTGATTGCCGGAGGCGTCTGTAATGGAAATAGAATTCAGACGGCTGACACCGCTGAGAGGCGCAGAATCGTAGTTCAGCGTGTGAGTGTGAACGACTGCATTGTTGATAGACGAGGTCACAGTTGATAGCCGTTTCTGCATCGCGATCTTGTAACCTCCCAAGTACCTGACTTTCGTATCAGGGCGGTCGACATAGGTAAACTTGATGTTGCGCTGGTGAGCCATGCTGACTGCTTTGTTGCCACCATAATTGACTTGATCAAGGTAGAAGGCCCCATTGGCGGCGTCGTTGATATACGAATAAGAGACATAGTTTTGGAAAGGATCGATATTCTGGGTTACCGCCCAGACCCTAGTGCCGCTTCCGCCAGCTGCCTTGATATTAGAGTCCTGGGAAGCCGCTAAGGATTGGTTAAACAAGACATGGGATAGAAGAACTCACCAAAGTGTTGCCAAATGTTCGCTGGGTGCCGTCTGGGAGATACTCCACCCAAGAGTCGGGATTCGAGGTGTCAGAGCCACGCGCCACAATTTTGGACCAAGTTTCCAGTTCGAATCGATACTCGTTGTTGCCAATGGCAACGAGGCGTTGCCCATCAAGCGCAAACCTGTCATTCTGGTCGTAATTGACGGATCCTGTTGGAGAGATAACTATCAAGTTCAAAACTAGGTCTGAGGTCTGCCAGAACGAACCTCGTAGTTGATCCTGGGCTATGGTAGCTGGAACTCGCTCGATGGACGACGCGCCTTTGATGGTCCAACCCACACCGATGACAGACGCGTTGTTCGCAGCCGAGTGATATGAGACAGTGAGGTTGGGGGCCATCTTAGCAGGCGGTAGCATAAGCGGTACATCGATGCCTAGTGACCCATTGGGGTCGACGTTGTGCTTGACGGGCAGTGAACCTACAATTTCCGCTGGCATGATAGCGCTGAGAGATTGTGAGGCCCCTTCTGCAAACGCGGGCCACGCTTATAAGAGGTACAAAGCTCTTGCATCCAATGTGGAATGACGTCCATCGATAATCGAGATGATTCGTACGTGTGATGTTTCGGACGCAATGCGAGGGCGAAGATCTATACAGAAAAAGCATTGGCCTGGTTGGGGCAATATGGGTACAGCATTTCGGAGAGTTACTCTTCCGTGACAAGCAACGTTCGACCAGAATCATCCTCCGACATGACTTTCGTGGAATCTAGCGAGAATGATAAAATAGGTAAAGCATGAGCCAATCCGCAAGGACGTCAGAAATGGTGCATTGAACACGAACCTAGTCACAAGGATCTACTCAATGGCCTACACCATCCATGCGTGGCTTATTCGGGGTGGTCCCTTTCTTCAAAGACGTCAAGGCACGGAATTGGCACGAAAAGAAGAGAACCAACTGTCTTCGGGGAGCTGGATTGGCTCGCACCCCCGTACAAATTGAACCCTCATCACCCCCATCCCCTCGACCAGACTGGGGGGTTCCGGCATCGAGCCTGAGCATATGCTCTCTTGCGAAGCGAAATGAAGATTTGTGCCGAATAACACTGGCATTGGGCCATGTGACGATTGTCAGTGAAACGGTTTAGGGCATAATACTACACGCATCGAATGGGTGCTGAAGCTGATGCTTCATGGCCGGAAAGACATGGTGGTTCGAGATCGAGTCACGTCAATATGGTCACGAGCATGTCGAGGAAGCCACGCGTTCAGACGTCCATGGTCATGAATTCAAGTAATCTACACAGGGATCTTACACATGATCTAATAGGTTAAATGGCAACGGGTTGGTTTCTCCGGAGTACCATATTCAACGTCATCCATAATGTCACTGGGAACCGGACGATGAAGCGTCATGTCCTGCTCAATGAACGACCTCCGGAGAAGTGTGGTAAGATATATTCTGTTGCTTTCCAGAACCGCAGAGCATATCTTTGAAAGATTTTTCTTCCTGAGACGGGCAAGGGTGAATCGAGTGATGGAGGCGAGGGTCAGAGCGGGGTGGACTGAGCTTGTAATTGAGGTTTCTCCCGACTTGCAAGGCCCACGAACCGACTGGATGTTGATAACATCCGCGTTGAAGTAAAGGGTGTATGTATATTCCGCCTGGATCGGGAAAATCTATCATCTTAGCGGTCAGCTACGGATCTAGCAGGAGGTTCTTGCCACTTACCGTCTCCCAGTTGAGGCGGTCATCCGTTGCGCGTTCACCGTTTTTCAAAAGGTTTGCTCCCAGTAACTTGATTGTTTCTTCGTCAGGGAACATCGCCCATTCTGCTCGCTGGAGGGATAGAATCATTTCACCGCGCACTAAGAAGTCATTAGTGTACCAACTTGAGCGAGCACGAACTGAATATCACGTACAGATAACGGAACGAGAGATGGGGCAGGATTTATTGCTAACGTCTAGTTCTCCCCGTTCGAGGCCTAAGCAACACTCCATGACATCGATCTACACCGCCATTCGACTTGAGTCACTCAACCAGTAACTGATGACCAGGCGAGAAGGCGTACATCTACCGAGTCTGTTAGCTCGCTAAAGAATGTGTACCAGTAGCGTCGCTGGTTCGGATCAGTGATATATAGGTCCTCGAGTCGAAGAGCGTCCATCGACATGGTGGTTGAAGTTGACCTGTGTGGCGCTTCGGCGCCCCTTCGGTTTCAACTCAGTTCGAGATGATGAGTGCTCTTGGACATCCGAGCCTGGTATACGGCCCCAGATGAAAGCTTCATCGTAGTTAGTTCATCGTTGATCATTGCCGTAGAATCCGGTCAAAACGATGAATGATAAGATAGGAAGGCGTGAACCAATCCGCAAGGCTGTGCATTGAACACGAACCTGGTCACGAGGATCTACTCAATGACTGTACACGCCACCCACGCGTAGCTTACTCGAGGCCTTCCCTTTCTTCAAAGACGTCAAGGCACAAGAAGAGAAACAGGCTGTTTAACTTTGGCCCCGTACAAATCGAACACTTCTCAGCTCTAACTTAGGGTTAAGTTACTGTGGAATTCCAGAATTGAGCGTCGTTGTGCGAGCTATAGATTCGAATAGCGAAAGAGAGCGCGGCCTACTAAACCGTTCCATCTATATGAACTTTGCCTCCAGCCAACTGTCCGTTTTAGAGGTCGGACCAGATAATCTTAGCCGAGTGAAGCAGATCAAACAGAAGCTCTTAGTCGATCTTTGGAGAGGCAGGTATAAGCTGTAGGCTGGAGATCGTGGAGCGTGAAGGTGTAAATGGTATTTTGTAGTTGGTCATAATCAACGCCGTTTGTAAATCTCGAGCTTTTCAACATATCCCACTCGGCCATTAGTCCAACATTAGCTTGCTCCATAGAAATTCTGCTCAAAATCTCACAATCATGCCAAACGCGAGATAATCGAAATCATTCGTATAAAACTTAGCAGTACAGCGTGAGAGCATAAAGACATCATTAACATCAGGCAGAGTTCTTCTCATCGACAGAGTGTTCATCCTATCGCAATGCGAATTAGAAGGATTTCACGGTACGGTGTTTGGTAGGTACTGACCGTCGGCTTCTTCACATCGGCGACCGTCTTAGCCCCCACATCGCTTCCAATCTTCCAGGCTGAGAACAGGTGACCTTGTGTGAAAATTTCTTCGACTTCCTCGAGGGTACGTTGCTTTGTTTCGGGGAACATGAAGAATATATGAATCATGGCCGCGAAGTTAAACGTGCCGAAAATGAAGTAGGTCTTCCACGCTATGTTGGCCAGCCCCGGAGGGACGGCCCAAGCGAGGACGAAATTAAAGGTCCAGTTGGCCTAGAATGCGGCATGTGAGACATACGATGAAAGGAATCTACGGATACTCACAGCCTATATATAATCAAGGTCAGCGATTGTCTACATTACATCCGAAAGAACCATACGAACCGTGGAGATTGAAACAGCCTTTCCTCTGACTTTCATGGGGAAGATTTCTGCGGGGTACGTCCACGACACGGGTCCCATCGTGATAGCGAAGCTTCGCGATGGAATTAGAATAGGCGAGATAATGATAGAGGCAATCCGCACCTGCAGACGAAGAAGTATGAACATACGATGATGGCTTTCGTCGCTGCATCGTTGTTCTCAATGACCCATACGGCTAGAAAGGCAGCGTGAGGTCTTGGCTTCGTCAATAGGAAACATAGAAAGACCAACAACTGCCATCAATCGTCCCCCAATGTCCGAATCTCGCCTGTAGACCACCAACAAGCATCAGCCAGAATCCCATGAGGCATGTGCCTATCAATAGCATTGGTCGACGCCCCCATCGGTCAATGTAATAAATAGCAGGTACTTGAGGGCCTAGGCGTCAGCACGTGCTACTGAATTGTGAAGGAAACTCATAATCACTGGTAAAAGCCACGTTCAAGACATATTGAACAGCATCTGCGATAAGGTTGCCGCGCCGTCCGGTCAGACCGGCACCTTGGAAAACATAGATAATGTAGTACCTTAAAATGGTACATGAGCGCAAGTTAGTCGGTCCGAAAGTGGGTCTGACGTACATCATGATGTTCATGCCAGACAGTTGAGACCACATTTGCAGCGAGGTTCCTAGTACTACGCGACGGAATATGCCAGGTTTGAGCAAATCGAGGTAGGATTTGGCGCCTTCTTGGCGCTCGAAATAGACCTACGAGGTTACGAGTTAGAAGACGACCGCTTGCCAAGGCCGGAATGCACTACCTGCTGCTTGATTTCCTCGAACTCGAGTACGACGAGCTCGTTGGATGTATCTCCTCCACCGTGAAGGTCAGCAAGGATCTCCAACGCTTCCTCTTCACTAAGAAAGAGCGGGAGAGGGGTGAGTGTCTTCATCACCAAGGAAGCGGCAGTTGCTCACCGTCCCTGATCAAAGAGCCAACGAGGGCTCTCTGGGAACATTGTCATACCGAGACTCAGGATGATGGCGGGTATCATCTGAAGACCCCATGGAATACGGAAAGAGGCAGTCCCATTGATATACGAACATCCAAAAGCAATGAAGTATTGAATGAGAATACCCCAGGTGATAGACCTGTTACGCCCAAGACCGTCAGCTTCTGCAAGTCGAGCTCCCTGAAAAACACGGCGTACCATTGCTGCAACGAAACCATTCTCCCGCGGATTGATGGCGCGGTGATTTCGGACTGATAAATAGGCACGATGGCACTCGATATACCGACTGAGAGACCAGAGATAATGCGGCCAACGACAAGCATTCCACGGTTCTGCAAAACGATTAGTAGTACAAGGGGGCAGAAAGGGGATAAACTTACTTGTGCAGCACATTGCAAGATCGAGCCGATGACCCAGATTATACCAGCGAGAATGATCGTCCTCTTTCTACCCAAGCGATCGGCGAGTTGTGTCACAGCGAGGGCGCCCACTAAAGAACCTGCGGGCATGGAAGCTACTATAGCGCCTTGGGCATTCGGGTCCGGCTAACATATCTTTAGCGAAGGTAGTTGACGGCTTATCTCCAAGACTTACATTGCCGAATGTTCGACTATACGCAGAGTTCTGGTACAACGTCAGCCGTTAGTCTTTTAAAAGAGGCAAGCGTACATACACTAAGGACGGCCGACATCGACGAGATGTCGAAACCGAAGAGGGCACCTCCAATGCAGGCAAAGGAGCCCACGACATACTGTGGGGAGTGGTAAGTTGCTATCGGTGATCGTAAAGGCGATACGACTCACCGGGTTCGATGCAATTGCAGCATTATACTATATCCATGAAATCTGTGTCAATGACTTGACAAGATTGAGAAGTATAAACCGCGTACGCCTTTCGCCATGGCTGGGGTATGTCGAATTTCTGACGCTCGCTCGCAGAAGGGCAAGGAAGACCGTCCAGAATTTACCTTCCGTTATAGCGGGCTATATATATGATATTTGGCGGTCCAATGACAATAATAGTTTCCATTGATACCCACACACGAACCCAGTCACCAGACCCCCAGACTCGCTAAACCTAGGTACAACGCCGAAGCGCATGGGGGTGGGGCATGCTTCTATTTTCGCGTGATGAGATCAAGAACCTTTCGTCTGTAACTCTCTTCGTGAGTCAAGGTCAGACTAGCCAGTGGCTAGAATATGGGTGGTACTGATTACCGCACCTAAGAGACTTGGCTTTATTGTAGAACCGCAAAATCAATCCATGGTATAGACCTTTTCAGAAGTCAAGCGCTCTGAGCGGGTCGGGGAAACATCGTAAGGGATACACTGTACGGCCCGTGAACAACCGTCTGGCTGCTGTTCACTAATGTGGCAATGGCGTTAGGGAGGGTGAGAGTTGATGGGGGTGACGGCGCAAGATCCATGTAATATTTTATGACTCATTGCATATTAATTGCTCGGAGTGAGCGCCGTTCCAGTTCAAAAAAGAGATAACTTGCCAGGTCATTGTGCAAGTCGACTCATTGTACAAGTCGGCAACTATACATAGTGGCTCGGGAAGCCAGGTGAGAAGATATTTACCTCCGGGGCGAGGCTGCTAGAAACCCAATAGAACCCAGCCTCTCTTTGGACGTTGTGGGGCTTTCATACGGCTAGACTCAGACGTTAAAATGTTCACTACCACCTCTTGAAATAAGCTGGAGGGGTCGCGTGAGATCCGAGTGAACAACATGAAGAAAGGAATACAAGATGGAAGATCCGCGAAAACCATCTAAGTAGTCACGTGCCCCTTTCTCTCTTGTACCGTCTAACCAGAATCTAATCGTAACAGTGAACACGGCGGCGGCCAGCATTCTGGCAGAGGCGCTCCTTAGAAGTTGAACTGCTTTGGAATATTCGAGTTCCACGCGCGGCGCTTATGTCTGTTCAAGGACCCTCTGCCAAGGGGGATTCATATAGGTAGGAGGCCGTTTTGGCTCTCGACACGGCCGACCTGCGGAAGGTACACGTCGATTGTGCCTGGCGCGCCGGTGCAGGATACCTGGCTTGATCTCGATCCAGTTGGTGGCGATTCGTGCATGGATACAAGATATTTATGGATGGGATGGAGTATGAGGCTCACGCGTATGCCTTCTTTCTTCCTTCTTTGTGATGTACTAAATGACAATCTAAGTACTAGAGCCTGGATGCGCAGGGGACGTAGACTGCCGCACCGGTGGCATGGATTCTGAGGCCTGACAGTTTACGCCATTCAGTCGGCCTCATGGCGCTGCGCCATGCCTTGAGTACACGACCATGGGTATAGTTGATGTCGCGTCTTCTCTAGTAATGTCTTCATTGCGTCCAGAGCGCAAACGCCCGCGGTCGAGTCCTACATATCTATCTCTCGCCAGCTTTCGCCATGGTCTTCTCAACGGCCCGCCGCGGCGCCGCACGAGGCTCGCCATGGTTCATTCTATGACATGCGTGGTACGCATGTCATGTTATATATCCCTTCACCCGTCCTAAAGTACTGATCTCGAGCCTCCACCAGCCCTTTTACTTCTCGTTGATAAAAGTCATTCATCCCCGTTGCCTCGACCTTTAACGCTGTTCCAATGTCGTCCACAATATGCCTGAGCTTTGGCTGGAGGTTTGCCTTGAGGATGGCCGTTACCTCGCCCATTTCACTTATTCACCACGTGTACGCCGTCTGGTCATAGTCCAGCACTCCATGTGTCTGCCCCACTCCTCTCCCGTCTGTTTTCTGGTCACTGGTATGGTCATCCTTGTACTTTTGCACCCCATTGAACTCATATCTATCTCAGAGCGCTAGAGCGACCAGATAAAAAGCTCAGTCTATCATGAGCGAATACAACGAGTACCGCGGCGAGTACCCACTGTCGCCGCCCCAGCCAGCCTATGCGCGATCTAACGATCTCGACGTCGTCCACGAGGGTATGCCTTCACAAAGGGTCCCCGTCTCCCGTTACAGCCATCTTCCTCCAACTAGTCATGCTAGTGTCCGGTCTTGGGTCAGTACCTTTCCACAGAACCAGCAACCCCCTCCCCCTCCTCCCCCTCCTCCAGCAGCCATCAACCTTCCATCGCCTGTACATGAAGCACGCGGGCTCTCGGAGCATCGCTCGCGCCCTCCGACGGGATTCGGAACCGAAGACGAATTTATGAGCATCGACCGTAACAATGTTGTACGAGAACATGGTCATACCTCGTCACAAGGTGTATATCCGCATCCAATGGAAGTCGTGTCGCCTAGAATTTCTGCAGATGGGGATGGGGTCCCGTATCCTGGGCGACGGGAGAAGAAGGGGTTCGTGGGTGGCTTCTTCGCTGGGCTTTTGGGCCGACGAGGCAAAGGAAAGAGAAAGCAGTTCAACGAACCGATGACGCCGGTCGGAGTTAACGGACACCTCGACAACCTTGCTGCCCAGTCAGGGGCTACACTCCCCCAGTATTCCTCGAATCCTCCAACTCCGGTCGCTCCTCGTGCACCGACGAACATTGAATATTCGAATACAATCGAGATGCCGATCCCTGAAGTCGCTGAGCCAGCGCCGTCGGAATATATGCCACGGCAATCCATGGTCAGCCAGACACCAGCTCGTCGTCCTAGTCTTCGAATTAGCGTAACTCCCCCATCAGTTTCATCCACAAGTCAGGTCCGATCGCAGTCTGACCACACCCCATCTGTGCACGCAAGCACGATCAGGCAAGACTCTGTACATCGCCATGCGCCGACACGCCGCACTCGAAGCGACAGCGACAGATACACCGCGCAAAGAGAGGACACGCATCAGGGTAGTCCTCACTCTCCTAACGCCGTCCTTGCGGATATTCAGCCCACAAATGACTACCGTAAGATGGCGCGACCACCTCCGTCTGAGAGCACGTACAGTCACATCGATCGGGTGCAAAAGTTCTTCAGGGACCTGAGTCGTCTACCGTGGATCAAACACGATCGCATCACGCTCGACTACAAACCCGGAATCAGAGGACCTGACGGTGACCACCGACCAAGGAAGACTGAAGAGCGCATTGTGATCTTGAACAAGCCGCCTGTCAGATGGTACTACGAAGACTCTCCGGCGGCACATTCGGTTGATTTGTTGTCAACCGGCGAGCCTTCATCATCGGGCGGGTTTAGCGGATCGTCAAGAAGCAGGAGCATGTCGTCACCGAGCCGAAGAACCTCTGGTGATGCCCCCGGCACTCCTACGCGACGCTATGATGATGATGGCCATCGTTCAGTACCTCACGATTCTCCCCGTCGCTCAAACGGCGCCCGTCGAAGCCAGACGCCACCGCGCGATTCTCGCCAAACAAATGGGTACCATGGGCGTAGCCCTCCCCTTTCTCCCCCTCCTGTTCGTCATCATCACTCAAGGAGCCCTTTACCCTCTAGCCCCCCTGATCAACGGCGTCACCGTTCACACACCTCGGCTAGTAGTACGCCTCCTCAAAGACGCCAGCAGTATATGAATCGACACCAACATCATCGTGGCCCTGAGCCTCCGCCAGTGCCCCAACTTCCTCGGCACCTTCAGCAGCCTCCTCAGCCTCCCCAGTTCGCTGTTCCTGCAGCGATATATACCCCCACTTACATTCCTTATGGCCATCCTCCACAACATATGACTCTTGCATCGCCTATATATGCCCCTCACCAACCTATCTTCGTCATGCAATCCCAGACTGGTTCGGGCTCAGGAGGTACTCCTGTGCCGACTGCCGTTCGTCTTAACACCCCTGATCCCAATAATCCGCAACTCCCTCCGCCGCAACCACATCAACAGCAGTCTCCTCCGCCCCCTGGGCTATTCTCAGGACAAGCTGGTCAGGCGTCTCCATTATATCTTTCGTCTCTCGTACCTATGCCGGGTTATGTTCTATCTGACGGTGTGGCCAGTCCAACCACTAATTTGCCTGGACAATATGTTTATTCGCATCCTCAGCCCGGACAGCAGGCGGGGTGATACCATGAATTCGGTTATGTCTCTCTATCATGACACGATTACCTACATAGATTATTTTGTATTTATAGACCTTCTCATCGTTGGATATAATATCCATCACGGACAGACGACAACTTGCAATCGAGATGTATACCAGAGTCGATGTTCCTTCTGATTCTCAGATGTCCTTTTCACGGTTGCTATAGCTGAACCGCGTACGGGGCCAATCATCAACGTTCTTCCAAGGACCATCGATCGCTTGATCGTAGAATCTTGGTGATAGCTGGGGTTGGTAAACGAGATAATCGCTATGTACGTCTGTCTATCATTGTAATATCTCTTTCTACAACTTATACCCACCTTTCCACACATTGAGCAGCCCCTTGGGATCATACTTTGCTTTCACCTCCTTCATTCGGTTGAAGTTGTCTGGTCCAAAACTTGCTAAAACTGGTTGCGTGTTCAAGGCGTAGTTCATGTAGATGAAGCGGTTGAAAAGGCCACGTTCTTTCGCAGCGTCCGTTGACCATTCTAGCAATTGCTGTGTTGCCCCCTTCATATCGGCGTCGTCCTCTGGGTCAGTCCAGAATACAGATATCAAAACCACTGTGTATGTCAAGCAGGAGTAAGTCTGGCGTGGGATGTATGTCATCCTCAACTGACGACTTACGGAATAGATCTCCATCCTCCTCAGTAAGGCCGAATGGATTTCCTCCGCGATTTTTGGCTGCTGCAATCATCCCGACGTTGATAGGCTGCATGGTGAGTGCCCAAGAAGTGTTCGGTCGGGAAAGGAACGGTTTGAAGATTTCGTCGCCCTTAAGATGGATATCCCAGGGCAGCTCTGCATTCGCTTTGAATGCGAGAGCGAACCACTGAGTTCGACTTCCTCCAGGGGATCCATTCTCGATCTCGTCGGTGACAGAGGTGAGGTTTGTGATACGCATTGTATCTCGGATCGTCGGGATATCCTGGATCCCATCGTACAGTGGACTAGGGAACGCTTCCGGACCTAGATAGGCGTTCGGTGTCCAGATAAGATAATCTTTCTCTGCTGCGTTCCATGCAAGTATTGGGGCCAATAGGCCATGAGGGTCAATCGAGAGTCGCTGCGTAAACCCAACGAGATATTCATAGAAAGTCGGGCCGAGTGTAGCGTTGTAGAACAAGGATCCTCCCCATATGTCGGTCAGCGAGAACGTGGCCATGTCGAAACGTGTCACAATCCCGTAGTTTGTGCTTCCTCCTTTCAACGCCCAATACAAATCGCTTCTTTCAGATTCGTTCGCGTTAACGATCGAGCCGTCAGCGAGTACAATCTCATAGTTGATGACATTGTCGCTTCCGAAGCCGAACTCGAGCGACAGAAATGATATACCACCTGTAATTAAGTTGTTAACGAATGACATTCATTTTGGTTCCCCCTTGACTTACCGCCAAGCAGAAACCCACCGACGCCAACGCCCGAAGATCGTCCACCAGCAGTGTGTAGGTTGTGGGGACTGAGGAAACCATAAACATCAGCCCACCGAAGCCCAGGAGAAATCGCAACGGTCTTCGAGTTGTCGAGCAGCCCGATCTGCTTCATCTCTTCCAAGTCGATAGTGAAGCCATCTTCCCCGATGTTTGACGACCCTACCCAGTTCATATGCCCTCCAGAGCGTACAGCAAAGTTGCAATTGTTTGAAGTGGCAAACTTCACGATCTTCGAAACGTCCTCTGCATTTGAAGGCGTAACTCGACAAGCAGGACGTTGTAGTACTTGCTCCCCTGAATAATAGGAGGCCTCCTGAGCAGCGTATTCTTCCGAGTTCGGGAAAAGAACTTGAGAGGAATTCAAGACATCGCTCAGCAAAATGCACTATAGAGATTTAGACGCGTAAGTGTTCCAAATATCAATTTCAGGACATCTCACTTACACACTGCTCCGCTGAACGTCCTTCGGTGGCGTTGCTTCTGGACAAAAGACTTTCCACAGATGCAGCAAGGGCCAAGGGGGCGATTGCAAGGAGGGTGGTGGATGGAGTACGCATTTTCTGTAAATTGCGAGGGGGAAATCAGGCTGACTTTTATAGCCAGAGAATTTGCGTGGGACGGTGCCGTACAATGCAAGAGTCCAACCAACACATTGACCTCCGGCTGCGACTTATTCATCGATCCACCGCTAAGGAATGATTTGCGTTTCTCCAAGGAGCCCGAGCAACCCCTTGCCAATGTAGATCCGAAAACCTGAACGTGATGCCATGCAGGCTGTTTGGATAGGCATCTGGAGAGAATTGAACATTTGATGCTTATCAATGGGTAGATGGCCCTATTGACAGGGCGGCAGACAAATAAGATGTCGTCTTCATAGAATCTATATCTACGCTCGGCCTGAGTGGTAATTGTTTGACATATCTAGTTTTAATGTAAGTGATAAAGTACGCAATAAGTAGTGGGTGCAAAACGGCGGAGAAATTAAAATTAAGACTAGAGTTTGAAACCACCTTTCCAGAGCTTCGCGAGCAAGTTCTTATTATCGTACTTTTCCTGAATCTGTTTCAAGACCTTGATGTTATCTCGTCCGTAAGAACTGTAAACATCTTGGTCTGGGAGCGCGTAGTTGATGTACAGCCAGGGATGGAGAACGTTTCGCTTCTTGGCTTCTTGAGTTGCCCAGTTGATGACCTTGCGGACGGCTGCTTGCATTGCCGCGTCGTCAGATTCGTTGACCCAGACGCTGTTCAGGTTGAGCACTGCAGAACGTAGATTAGACAAGGTACAGAGCTCAGTCGGGGGAACGTGTACTCACAGATGAGATCTCCGTCTTTAGGAGAGAGCCCTTGAAGTGTACCGCCCGCACGCTGGGTTGCTTGGAGATGGGTAATAGAGATGGGCTGAAAAGAAGCCGACCATGAGATACCCTTCTTGCCAACGAGGCCGGAGAACGCTTCGTGGCTCTTCTGGTAAAGGTCTACAGCAATTTGCGTATCAACCTTGAAAGTCAAGGTGGCGAAGATACGCCTCAAACCGGGGGGGAAGGCGACGTCAACTTCGTCAGAAAGAGTTTGCTGATTTGTGTTGGTTCTGATGGTATCACTGTTGAATGGGACGTCGAGCATCTCCGAAAACAGGTCCGCTTTGGATTGGGTACCGTCGGCGCCCAAATAGGCATATGTTGCGAAGATGGTATCATTCTTCATCTGCTCGTTGTACCCCCAAACGACTGACCCACCGCCGAGAGGTTCCTTGGGAAGCTTGCTAGTAAATTTGGCCATCGCATCGAATATCGCGGGACCTTGTGATACGTTGTATCCCCTACTTCCGCCCCACTTTGGTGTCAAGGGAAAGGCATTGACGTCGTAGCGAGTGATGATTCCGAGGTTGGTGCTGCCCGCTTTGAGACCACGATAGAGATCGGGGTTCGAATTCTTGTTGGCATTTACAATTCTGCCATCGGCGAGGACGACTTGATAGTTGATGACATTGTCAGAAGCGAAACCGTGCGATGGCGAGAGATTTGAAAAGCCACCTTTGATTAGGTCAGTCAAATAATCGTGAGGGAGATATCTACGGCTAAACTCACCACCAAGGGTGAAGCCTCCAACGCCAACAGTGTTGGAACGGCCTCCGACCGCGGTCAAGTTGAAGCGATCCAGCGTGTCGTAGACAGGTCCCCACGAACCTCCAGGACCAAGACTGACTGTTTTCCTATCAGCCGAGACGTCGACACTGTCCATGAGCTTCAAGTCGATCGTGACGCCGGGCGCAGCGATGTTAGCAGCACCGGCCCATGGCATATGGCCGACCGACCGAACAGCAAACTTGCAGCCCGCGTTGGTAATCACCTTGATGGCGTCTGATACATCCTTGGCACTACGAGCGCTGACGCGGCATTGAGAAACGATCTCAGACTCTTGCCTGCTGTAGTAGGAGTTAACGAGTTGCTGGAACCCAGAAGATCCTGGGAAGAGGACCGCCGTTGGGCCTAACTGTCGTTGCAAGGTCCGACACTGGTAAAGAAGTGGCTTTAGTCTATAAGAATCCTAATTTCATGCTATGTACTTACACAATTTACCGCCGCTGCTTCCTCCCGTATGTCATGATTGACGGTCACAGCTCGAGAAGTGGAAAGAATGCCGAAGAGAAGCAGCGAAGAGACTGTGAATCGCATGGCAAAGAAGCTTCTGAGAGTGATGGAATGCTTCTCCTTGGCCGAGCTCCTTTTAAATGAGAAGCATCCTGGTTTAACCGCGAGTCTCGCCGCGATGATGACGCGCAGAGCATTCAGGAGAAGTAACGGGATTGGACATGTCATCCATCCCGTACAGCCAACGGAGGTACCTAGTAAATTGAAACACTGCGTCTCAACAGGATACGGTGATACGGGATATGGCAATGCAAACTTACCAGGGAGGGCGGCAAGATCGCAAGACGATTGGACGACAAGACCTAGAAGGAGAATAGGCCGACAATTTAGTGTATTTTAGGCTCGGTCGAGGAGTCAACACGAAGATTGGACTTCTGTGCGGGGAAACTAGATACATCTGTTCTCGGGCATCGATTTTATGTCCATGCCGTCTCCAAATGGTCATTTCGAGCAGCGGGATGATGGTACCTGCGCGAGTAATACCCAACATGCGAGTAGGCCGGCCAGACACAGACTTCCAAACAGCAGCAGTGGGGGAAAGAGAGATTCATCCTCGCCACTGGATGAATAATGTGCGTCCCGGATATACGCATTAATCAGCTTGATAGGAATCGCGCCAGATCTTCCTACGACACATGGGTTTTACCCATCCAAAGAACAGCGGGCGGGCGGGGGCTCTTCTAAGGTGTGTTTCAGTTGTACAGCATGCGGCCTTGATCGCATTGAGCAATGAGCGCCATCAACTACTGGGGTGATAGGCATCGGGGTCGGCAAGTTAAAGTGTTCATCGGCCAGCCAAATGTACTTTCCCCGCTTAGCTAGAGCTCAGGAAAGACAGGAGCCTAAGCAATGCGAACTTTTGCGCGGTCCAGAGCTCGCCGAGATGTACGCCTTCCTGTACCAGTGCGGGATTCCTCTGGATAGATCCTTGGATGATTCAGGGAATCCTGATGGCTGAAGCGTAGACGCAAACGCGATCCCGAGGAGGCCTTCGCTGCTCAAGCTCAAGCTCAATATCAATATTCTGGCGTCTAAGCCATTGCTACACAGTCTGCTTCCTCTACGATCTGAACCCAAACAAACCCCTGGGGCGTGTTAGATCTCATCCGCAGATAGACAAGAATGTCACTTGAGGAGCATATTTCTGGGCACATTGCCTGGCGCAATCCAGATTTCAAGCATTTGCAACCATCACTGCGCAGCCTACGAGAATACCATCTCTTGGATCGTGCGCACTATAGATAGGTGAAGATCAGTCACGAACAACGACCCACCGTCATATTAATGATCAACACGTACAAGAATATCCTTCGGTATCAACCTCGGTGGACTGCCGCATCCTACGACGAGCGTTCAGGCTGCCCCCATGCAGCAACATTAATAAGAGTAAGACACGCAATAGCGGTTCGGCGTACCTGACGAGAAGAGAGTTGATGTAAACTTGTACGCCGACATCAGCGCGCTGGCTTTCGGGAAGAGGTGACTAAGCTGGGCAGCTCACATTTGCTGATGATGATATGAAACGTGCTGAATATGAAATTTTGAGGCATCGTGAACCACTAATTCCATACCCCCCATGGTATGAGCGGTTGATTAGACATATGATAGCAACGCGGAGGCCGACTTACGATGAAGAGCGTGATGATAGCAAGAATACTAAATATAGAGCTCGTGAGCTTCTTCAGGCGATGTAAGCGTGGGCTGGTACCTAGTGACTAAGCCAATATTGATTGAGTACAGCACCAACGTGTCTATTACGTTCTTCGTACTATAGAGCGACACCTGAGTTTGATGCTGGGGGGAAAGGAATGGTTGCGCACCTGCGGAATCCGGAAGAACGGCCTTGTCGCAGGAAATAGACGAGGCTCCCGGTGATGAGGACATCGCAGAGTAAGCTTGTGGCAAGCTGGATTCCGCCGAGTGTCTAAGTTGTTGAGTATCTCCACACAGGGATCAGCAAATCGTCTTACCTCGCCTGCAGTAGAATGCATAGAATGCACACTTGTATCCGTGAGGCTTTAGGAAGGAATGAGGCGTCTCCCAAGTCTAGTTGAGTCGCGATGATACGTACAGCACTGTGTTCATTGCTTCATGAGAAGTCAATGAATGCCATAAGACAGACGAAGGAAGAATCATACCCATCCCAGACACTGAACACACCACGAGTTTCAGAGACCAGGCACTATGATAGGAAGGGCTGGGCGCACCGCATTGAATGACAGATGCGGAGACCTTGGCGTGGGATGAGAACGGAGCTACGACAGTTATCCTACGACTGAACGCTTACAATGAAGGCGCACAGAAGCCTATTTTGTCGGCTCACTTAAGGACGTAAGTGTACAACGAATGACCCTGACGAGATCCACCCACAATACCAAACGCGACGGCATACGCTCTGCAATGAGCTGTCAATGAGACCTTCACTAACTGACTTCCGGGCAACCTACAGTTGAACCAGTGTAACTGCGGGATACTAACTGAGACTAAGCTTGGGATGGCATGATTGGACGTGGTCACTTACAGCGAAGAATCCACTAGCCTGAAACCGACGAAAGTGGTCCACCCAACGTCAAATATATACCAACGGACCGCTGAAATACTGAAATACACACCA
The DNA here is from genome assembly GCA_026743855.1 of Pleurotus sapidus. NCBI lineage: Eukaryota > Fungi > Basidiomycota > Agaricomycetes > Agaricales > Pleurotaceae > Pleurotus > Pleurotus sapidus. Next base: position 930,907 of record JANBWZ010000017.1, read on the forward strand.
GCAAACTCCTATGTCAATAAAACATAGATGAGTGGAATTTATTGCATGGACAATACGCAACCTACCACGGCATACGTTCCGCAAGACGATCCCGAAGATACCAAGCAAATGATGCATGGGCGATCGTCACGACATGGGCTAAGTCGATGGAACTGATTACCTCAAGGTCAAATCTGGGTGAATGCCCATGATGTACGGTGTTGATACCCACAGCAAGATACCAACCTGGGGCGAGCTTTTTAATACATCAATTCCGTCAGTAATAGCCGCGGTGTACTCACAAATACTTTGTTGTGAGTGGGGTCATTAGGATAGCTCCGATAATAAGTTACGGCTTGAGCGATGGCGATGGCGAAAAGCCTATATAGATGTCAGCAGCAATCTGACGACGACAGCGGTGAAGACGAACGGGATGCCGATTTCCATGCCTGCGAAGCTCAGCAATCAGCAATTGCGCAACTAGGCTGCAAAAGACACACCGAAAATTAGCGGGGAGGCTAGGGAAGGTGCAGAGGATAAATATCTGACATGAAACGTAAGGGGAGAGGAAGAAAGGCCGTGAAGAGCGCAAGTATTGAATTCCGGACGTACATAAATAAGCAACCAAGGTCGGCGCCTGCCATGATGCTTCCTTCCCCATCTGCCTGACAAGTGGCACATGACGCAGAGGCGAAAATCAGTATCAAACCAAGCTCTCTTGTTCAACATCATTTCGGAAGACTTGGCATCGAGGGAGGACCTAGGTCCTCCAAGCGAGGTCAAGCACTTGAGCACTAAAACAATCACCCCACAATACACTCACTTCAGAGCTCGAGATAGTGCCTTTCCAGGCTGAAGCGCTGATGGACCGAATTTAACTCTGGCTCTGATTAGCATCTACGGGTCACATTTATATACCTCTGAGCA